>OY748298.1:8422636-8912119 GCA_963556515.1 Nudaria mundana | reverse complement strand
ATTGAAGCAGGCGCCCGCTGTTGGAATGATGTATTACAGACCACATCATAGGGATTGGTTTTAAACAGAGCAAAGCAGACGCTTGCTTATTTATTCGAAAGAAAGGCTATGCGCGGCCTAAGCCGGCGGCTTGTATTGAGGGCGGCAGTGCCGCTCGGCATAAACCCGGCGGCACTGCCGCCGGCACTGTGTGAGCCTTAAAGGCTGCTACACACAGCTTACCTCATGACTGGAACAAGGCCCGATATATGCTGTAAGTGTTGTATCACGGAATCTTGATAAACCATCCACAAGCGGATGTACCTACAACTGTGAAGCGATAGCGTAGGATTCGCTTCACAGTCTAAATGGCACCTTAGAAAAAAGGTATTTTGTTTACAGCAATGATAAAGCTCTTGGCTTAGAAAGCTACAGCGATGCTGATCACGGAAGTGATCAAGATACAGGACGCTCCACCACTGGAATGTTATGTCTTTATGCTGGAGGACCAATTTCTTGGCAGAGTAGATTACAATCCACTGGCTATCTCGTCACAGAAGCCGAAATGGTTACTGCTAGCGAAACAGCAAGAGATATTATCTGGCTCAAGAATGTTCTAAAAGATATAACAGACAAAGATTGCCCTACCAGTCTGTGTATCGACAATGAGTCCGGATCAGGCTAGCCAAGAATCCGCCGTATGAGTGTAACCAACTGGGCGGACTTGTAAATAGTCCCTACCCAGTGGAGGATGTATGTAAGCGTTTTAAGGGTTATAAGCGTACCTAATTTGCGAAGTGAAAAGTGACACAGACCATCAAACAAATCATGCTACACTGACCTTTAGATCACCTCTGCGGCAGCTGGGTACTTTGTGTCTTGAGGATCTTCTTCTCCAAACCGGCCGGCAGTAGCTTCTACGGAGTCGTTGACGAGTACGAGGATATTAACACGATCAAGTCACAAATAGGTAAAAGTAAGCGACTTGAAATTATCACGACGGCGGTTATAAAAATTCAAATTGCAAGTGCAACTGACGAGCGAGCATTATTAGCGATCAAGTCGAGCGTTACTCCGCGATGTTAGCGTTCAAGTAATTGAGCGATGAACATTAAAAGTTCACGAAAGAACCACAGCAGCCAACATCAGACTTCCGGCTCAATGTAACAATAGTTGTCGGAAGTTCATCAGCTGTCACTGTGTAACTTGCAAATGTAGGTATCGCTATTAATATGATACATATATTACATATTGCTATGGGTTTTATATAAGGCGCTCCACCATGCACCCCGCATTGAAACAAAGCGAGATGTTTCAAAACAAGCAAATCAACTATCTGACTGATTGGAGTACATAGCAGATTTAAGAATAAATTATAAAATAATAAGCGGATTAAACTAAAATTATGTCTAAACTAAGTTATATATATATCGTTGTGTTTTAATTATTGCGTTGGAATAGGTTATAGTTTAGTTACAGCGCGTTTATAGAGACCAGTTCGCGTTTTAACGATAGCGACCCTGGACTACATTATCTGAGCCTCTGAACACGTCCGTAATTACTCCTAACGACCAATTTAAAGGAGAATGGTTATCCTGTTCAAGCAGTACAAGAGTTCCTATTTCTACGGGTTTGTCAGGAGTAGCCCACTTCTGTCTGACTTGCAACGTATGCAGATACTCTAAGTGCCATTTCTTACAAAAGGATTGCACCATACTATCGAGCAGTTTTTTGCGACTTAGCAGACTCATTCGTTCATTTGATAAATCGGGGGCGGGCAAATATTGCAACGGCGTAGACATAGGAAAGTGCGCGGGGGTCAATACCTCATAATGTGGATCCGAGGATAGTAAACCTAACGGACGAGAGTTTAGAATACACTCTATCTGCGTAAGAACTTTCAGAAGTTCTTCATATGTAAGTAACTGACTTCCTATCACTCTATATAAGTGTGCTTACACACACTTTAAATTTCCTTCCCACATACCTCCAAACGAGGGAGATCTTGGTGGTATTGTCTTCCATTCAATGCGTCTTGAAAGAAGTTCATTAGACAACGCGGTTTTAAAGTTAGAATGTAATAAGAAATTATACAACTCATCTATCTGAGCCTTTGCACTGATGAACGTGAAACCATTGTCCATGAACAAAGCTGGGCATTAACTCTTTAATCCGTTAATCGTTAATTAACGAAGTCAACATTTCGAGTAACTGGTTAACTGTTAAGTTAACTTAAAAATATGTTAACGGACTCGTCACCTTCTGTTACATTTCCCCAAGTCCGTTAATCGTTAATCCAGCTCCCGTGGTCGCGTTGTGTCCAGTTACACTGCGACCAAACGTCGCAATATTCGCATGTCCCGAAGACTACGTAACTAGGAGTACAAACCGCAAAAGCCTAAAAATAATAAATTTGACTAATTAGTGTTTCGTCCAGAAACAACTAGTGTATCATCCAAATGAATGAAAAAACATAGTTTGTCAATATGCCTATATTATACATACTCTAATAATTATACCCGTCTTTTTAGGGTTACGTACCTACCTAAAGAGTAAATCGGGAACCCTATTACTAAGACTCCGCTGTCAGTCCGTCTGTCACCAGGGCTGTATCTCATGAACCGTGATAGCTATAAAGTTGAAATTTTCACAGGTGATGTACCTATTTCTGTTGCTATTATAACAAATACTAATACGTTCCGTAGTCACCCATAATAGCCATGTTCACTACATGGAGCATGATTTTTCCCGATTTTTAGAGCCAGCTGTTTAGCTTCTAGAGGGGGGACGGGGACGGGGACGCCATGTTTTAACAAAAAACTGAGCTGTTAAGTTGAATATCTCAAAAACGGATACTTAAATCAAAAATTTGACTTAGTAACCTAAAAATATTTTTAACAGACCTATCTACTCCACACTTAGGGTAGGTGCGACATAAAAATCTACGTACCCACTTTACGTTTAGCGGAGCTACAACAAACAAACAAATTTTAATAATTTTATTCTAACACTTTGACGGCGTAGTATATACACATAGCCATGCTAAGTTTCATGTTTACCGTTTGGGAGGAAAACCGAGCACGGACGGACCGACAGGCAGACGTCCGTCAGGACATGACGAAATTGTACGGGTTCCGAGACTTGAACTACGGACCCCTAAAACATAATAAATTCTATATTTCAGGTCACTCTCATACAACAAACGTATTTTTTGCATATTTTGGTACGGTTTTGTTGTTTCTAACCTGTTTACTTCCAGAACCAATAATAAGGAGATGCAATTTTTATTACGTGTAAACGGATTAACGATGAACGTTAACTTGCGTTAAAATTTCTAAAAAGTAACACATTAACTTTTAACGAAATTAACTTTTTCAGTAACGGATTAGTGATTAACGAAGTTAACTATTTCATTAACGGTGCCCAGCTATGCCCACGGAACACATATGAATAAGATACTTCTTTGTACGAGCGTGTGTTGCAGATGGCATCATAAATGTGTGCAAACTACCAGCTGCTAGACAACTAGGAGATATTATGCTAACCAAGCCACTTTATGGATCCAGCATCCAAGACCTGTGTAACCTGGCAGGAATCAAAAACAGGGTCGGATGTTAAGGCGTATGCCTATAATAGTCTGTTCTCTGACTATAGACTATACCTACTATAGAGTTACCTAGTAACATAGAAATATCAGTACTGTCACATTAAAGAAAATCGTACAAAGTTAAGCAGATCATATTTCCACATTAACTTATGCAATCTCTAATTTTATTCTTTGACAAGACACATAGCAATGTCCCAGTTTGTCTAAATAGTAGTAGGCAGTAAAGGGTGTTTTTTAGAGGTACCTATACAACTTCAAAGTGATATAGACCCTGACCACGCTAAGTTTGCAAAGGAATAAAGTGGCAACCCCACAGAAAGACAGTCTAGCAACATTTGTGTCAATGACTTTAATTTTGAAGCTTTCTATAAATAGTTTTGATACTTTGAATTTTGAATTATAATTTATAATAGATTTTTTTTAATTTCAATAGGTATGTTTCTTGATGGATGGAGGTTCGGCGGGTGCGTGGAGATTTTGTTGTTATATCATCTACTAGCTGATCACCGCAGCTCCGCCCGCGTGATTTAGTTTACTCGTTCCCGGTACCCGTGGGAACACATTACCGGGATAACAAGTAGCCTATATTACTCAGGGTGAATGTAGCTTTCCAATGGTAAAAGAATTTTTGAAATCGGCACAGTAGTTTTTGAGTTTATTTATTACAAACATACACACAAAAATACAAATCTTTCCTCAAACATACACACAAAAATACAAATCTTTCCTCTTTATAATAGTAGTATAGATTACTTACCTCGGTTCGGCAGTGGAAGGATGAAAAAATGTTTTTTATCTTTTATAACAATTTTAAATTCACAGTGACATTTTTCAAATTCAAAAATAAAAACAAACGAAATATGTACTATGGTTGGTTTGAATACTTACGTTACGAATACACTCCAACTTATTTTTCAACCAAACCTTCAGCATTCTGAAGGCTAAAGGAGTTGAAAATCTAGGTAACCTTTTCGTAAGAATGTCAGCCAGCTTGTCTCAGCTAGGCTTTTCTCTCAATTTCCTCAGTGTCTGCGTCACTTTATCCTTCGAGTATCCCTGGTTTATGGCGGTCATATTTGATTCCATAGGAACACGTGCCATTAACGTATCGTAGAATCCTTTTTACGTGTGGCTACAGTAGTCTTTTTGTGGGGATGATTACATTGCAAAGTTAGCTCACATGAAACAAACAAACAAAAAATCAAAGTACCAAGACTATACAATTGTGTATATTGGCTTATAAACATAAGGATACCATACACAAATTTTTGAAATCTACCATATTTAGGTATTTGCAAACTTAGCGTGGTCAGACTATAGTTTTATAGTCCACAACCACATTTCATGATCATGGAATTGAATGTCAGTTGTAGTTTTATTTTCGCATTTTTTTATATGTATCAGGTCGCAAAATTGACGCCGCCCGCCTGATGGTAAGCCATTGCGACGTCTGGCGATTGTGGGAGACTCTCACAGTACGCAATATGTACTATTAAAAGTGACCCCAAGGATGGCAAAAAAACCTTGAAGAAGAATTTTCTGAAATAAAATATGCAGTCGCAAACATGTTTGAATCCGAATAGAAGCCTATTGTAACTACGAAAATTTACCTATATATTTTGGATCGAGTTGCCATCTGTACTATTACCAATGCCAATTAAAACAACATATTTTTATCCATTCAGATGGCTCGTGGTCTAGTAGTAACCGACAATGTTAACACATTGCAAAGGTTAAGCAACATCTAGTCAGGCCGTGCCTTGGAGAGCACGTTAAGCCGTCGGTCCCGGTTGTCATACGAACATCTATGGTAATCGTTAGGGGTAGTTGGAGCCATAAATCAAAAATCCGACCGGTCTAACTACAGAACTTCAATATCGCCCATGGGTTGTGGAGGTCAGATAGCAGTTGCTTCACGTGAAATATAAAAGTTCAGCCAAATCGCAGTTAGACTGGAAAGCCGACCCCAACGGCGTAGGTAAAAGGCACCGAGCCTTTTACCAAAGCAGTTGAGGTGATGATGATTTTTATCTATTCAGAACTTTTATTAGTAACTAGCTGATGCCAGAAAATGGTATGTGTGCCAATTTTTATTCAAATCTATTCATTGTTAATTTACACACACACACATATCACGCCTATATCCCCGAAGGGGATTGCCAGTATTTTTAGTCCCCCGTAATAGGAGGCAAGACTGTTGCCGTCACCGGGCACATTTATAATAGGTTATGTCCAAAATGGCCGAATGAATTTAATAAATTGTAGCACTGTAGCAGCTATATTGTAATTTTGAAAATAAAATTGAAACCCGTTGCCTTGCTATGAAATGTTGATGAAAGGCAACAAAATCTTACATGCCAGCCGCTATGGCTCAGCCTGGGCGTCTCGGACTATTTACTTTAGCATTGAGATAAATAGTCCACTCGTACTGCAGAGTTTTTACATATTTAGTAGAATTTAACATGTCCTGCTGGCTGTTTTGGTTTGCAAAATGGTTATGGGTTTTCTATACTCTCCGGAGACGGCATAGGCTCGCTACCTATAAAGTGGGGTTAACGAAGTGACTGGCGAAATGTGGGCCTAATAATCTACCCCTTCGCGGTACCTTGGGCGCGCCGCGCGTACCTTGAGTAAGCATCCGTCAATCGTCATAAAATACTACGGTAGGTATGACAAATAAAATTAAATACATCTCTTTTTCTCTCCCTCTCATACGGAAACGTACGGAAAGTATTTTGTTTATAACCCCTTAAAATGTATTTTACTGTATTCTCAATCATTTTGAAATATATGGTCAGTATGGTCATACACACTCATGATGATGAATTAAATAATAGTATCGAAACCATTTTTGTCGAACTATAAAGGGTGACCATAACATGCAACGATACCAGCGCCTTTTTACCTATACCAGGCCTATGTCACTCGCCTAACAATCGCAAAAAATACGGGACGTCAGCGACAACTTGAAGTTGTAAGTCAGTAAGGGTTGTCTCTTGTTTGTGACACGGCATGGACCATAGAGTTGACATTGAGCATGCATTGCATACCTAGTTTTATAATTTTTGCTCAACTGGAGACAATACGAGTCTAGTAATTAACTTAGTCTGACTATAAAGAGATGACAATTAAGGGGCATATCGTTGTATATGGTCACCCTTTATAGTTCGACAAAAACGGTTTTGATACTATTACTTAATTCATTATATCATAAATCATTAAAAATATTTATTTGCCAATCATATTTTTAATAGGTATGTAATAAAAATAAGTACATATATGTAGCGATATAATAATTATAATTATGTATGAGATTTATACAATTTCATAAAATATCTACAACAATAATAACAGAGGTAAGTACCTTATAATGTCATCTTCTAACAACTTGTCTAAAATTTATTAATTCTAGTAGCCACAGCCAGGCCTATATGTTTCTTCATTAAATACGCTGTCACAAGCACACAGCTATAATAATTAATATAAATGCATATTTAATTAAAATTAAATGCATCATGTATAGGTTCTTCCTAAAAAGTGTCACCACATGTATATAAATGATTCGTCTTTACTTGTGTCACCAGTACCTATCAAATTGTAGTAACATGAAAGTCAGTTATAGCATAACAAATAATATTGCGATTGGAAAGCGCCTGCGATTCCCAACGGCCATTTTCAAAATGTAAAGTGAATTAAAAACACGAGTCTTCCAAATGAAAACCAAATTTAAATTAAGTCTCACTTAGAATGTTTTTTTTTCCACTATATAATTTTAGTTACACCAAAGTATACTTTAATGAAGTTAAAAAAATCTATTCTACCTAATCATCACATAAATTTACAGTTCCTGAAAAAAATTATGAGGCCATTTGATAAGTCACTCCTCAAATAGAATTATGTCCTGACTCCTGCTCCTTCTTAAATAGTTACCTACCAAGTCATACGTAGCATAGGCGTTATTAGAAAAGGCAGACAAAGTTTTATATTATATTTTACGTCTTCTAGTTTACTTTCTATTCATATTCTTTCATGTTACTTGTACTACTTACATTAGCTTAAATAGTGTTATACCTGTCACTGACATATATTAACAAAGTAATATAAGGAAATATCGTAGATAGGTTTAAGTTTACATGGCCTGCGAAATCTGTGAATTCGTGTACATGAACCGTTGTTGACACGTTGGACAGGTACTTTATTTTTCCTCCTGATACTCGTATGAATATAATGTGTTCAGACCTACGCCATTTTCGATTTAATTTTTGTCGCAGGTCCACGTTTTTCTAAAGACATCGATCATTCCTGATACCGAAATTGTACAATATATTTTTTACGACTTGACAAAATTACAGCATCTTGAGTGATCGTGACTCTGGACAGGACTTCCAGGAGTAAAGTGCCAATATAACTGCACAATATTTTTGATTATCTTTGGGTCTTTTCAACGTTGATAGGTATTGCCTTCACAATGAGTTCTTAAGCTTGTCAATTTGCCATCAAATTATTAGTACCATTGGTAAATTTTAGGGGTGACATTTGCTGTGTTCGTGGCAAAGAGCTGGCACGTGGTGATCTCGGAGAAATCGGTGACCGGGAACATCGACCTGCAGGATATGGTCGCGGCCTCAATTCTTCAGCACTACGGAAAGTATTGCGAGCCACACGTCGCCTGTACAAAGATGTTACCGACGTTTCTTGTAAAAGACACCTGAAATCATAAGACGAGATTTGAGGTATAGCTACAATTTGCCGCACAGCTATCTCAGGAAGTTGTGTCTATAGTGACACCTACTTAGGTACCTCAAATGTCTGCGATCAGTGTATTAACTATAGTATATAAAAGGTATCAAGTTAGCTGATGTGCTTGGCTTGTACTTTGAATATTAGGTAGTTTTTGTACCTTATCTAAACAGATGAAAATATACCTATAATATTATACGTAAGTAACTGCACTTACTTCTCCAGTTCACTGAGCTGCTGCTTGGGTGTGGACGCCGCAACCGGTCGCGCACGTCCCAACTTAGCGCGTGTGGACTGCAGCATTTGTTGGGTCACCAGTGGTTGCTGTTTATCTTTGGGTTTCGAACGTACTGGGTTGTCCTACAAGTTAAATATAACGTAAGTTACCAATATTTACAAAATACTTTGTTGTATGTTAGGTTAGGTTAGGTTCGGTTAGCTGTCAAGCTTTCTAAAGTTTAGATTTTCCGACTATTTATACTGTCGATTGACGGCACTTGGTAGAATCTGCTACACATATTGGACATTTACACATATACTTTTCCACTGTTATAATTTTATTTCTACTAACCGGTTTCACCTCACGACATCATCAGAGATTTAAACAATATAGGTACCTAGTTTATTTATTAGTCTGTATCTTAGATTTTCAATTTAACTAGCTACCTGTATATTTCTATATTACGCCTCTTAACTTACTCCCGACAGAACTTGAGTTCTCTTAATACCTACTACTTGTTTATAGACATTGACTACAAAACTCGCTCCCGCTGTAAGTACAAGATATTTTAAATTGCGCATTAGATTTTAATGCAGTTTTGTTTTCAGCAAAAACATATTTTCAAGAGGAAGGTATCTAGTCTACTACAATATTTTGTCAATTTACCACGAAATGTGGATTATTTTCATTGGAAGATTTATATGGGACTATGAGACAGGTGGTGTTACAAGGTGGTGTGGTGTCAATCTAGGTACCTATCTTATGACATGCTATTTTATAGTCTTGAGTTCTAGGTAAACTAAACACATCCAGTGTCTAATAAACTTTTCTACGCTTTCAATCATGGGCGTAGCCAGGTACAGGCGGAAGTCTCTACTCTCCTACGCAGGAGGAAAGTCTCTACCCTATGTTATAGTATAGCATAGAGATAGCTAGAATACTCATAAACCCGTTTGTTAATATTTTGAAATAAATCTAATAAGAAAGGATAAGAAACGACAAAAGCAAAAATCAATAATAGAAGCAACGCGGCAGCATCTCAAAATGTATTCACTTCCTGGAATTTTTACGCGTGATATCCCATCCCGCTTCTGTAGGGACTATACTGCGCTTTCTGTAGGGGTCACCACCTACCTCCATGATCGGGGCCTGAGGACGGCGGGATCGCCATCTACCGTCCTTACAGAAGCAGGCTAGAAGGGTTGCGTGCTGCGGGGCCTTTGCCCCATAGCACGCAACCAGATTCACTCACTGACGCGGGATAAAACCCTTCCCCCAACGACGCGGGATTCTCGTCCCGACCCAACACCCGAAGAGACCACAGAGGTGGTCAAAGTCCGCCGGGCGCCACTGGACATACCCTCTGCTAGTAACCAGAGACGCCCGGCAACGGACGTTAGAGCGGCCGCGGCCTTGGCCGCGGAATTAAAAAAAAAAAAAAAAAAAAAAAAAAGGGGTCACCACCTAGTATAGCACTTGTGTCGAACACGACAGGCGAGGCCGGGAAGGGTAGTGCAAAAGTGCAAACACATTTAGTTGGAGAAATGATCAAATTCTTTCTCATTCTCTTCTGTGGTGCAAGTGTCGCCCGTTGCGTACCTGCATCATTGTGCAATTTCTGAAGAGCAGTATTAATTAAAAATTGGATAGGTATATGGATTTTTACAAATGGTTGCTTTCAATTTATTCTTGCCATCATCAGCCCGCGAGGAGCTCCTGGAGACCCTGGAGCGCCACTGAACCCATGGGTGCGCCCGTTCCTTGAGGTCAGAGGTAAACTCCGACCGAGCGCTCCCACTGACCCAGATTCTCCAGCCGGATTAGCTGGAGGGGGTCTTGGGCTCTCTGTTTCCGACGAGCGCGGAGGAGCACTTCCCTCCGGGCATGGCTCGGTCTTACGACACCCAACGCGGATAGCAGCTGCGAAGACGACGTACCCGAAGTCAGAGAGTTAGAAGGCTTTACGCTGGATGTGTCTGATACTCAGTTTACCTAGCTCGCGTTATGCCTAACAAAAAGTAGAAGTAGGCATAACGCTAGTTAGACTTACTTCGATACAGCCCAACAGCTATAAAGACCAAATAATAACCAGACCAACTTTGATTTAGTCTTTTAGCGCTTTCTTAACTCAACTCTTAACCCTAAATTAGGATTTCAGGATGTTACAAAATACCATTAATAAATAGTGGTACTTCGGTTCAGTCGCCGGAAAATCACCACCCCTGGACGCGACGGCATTTCGGGCTGTGCATGGGTCGTGGCCCTCAATGAACTCAGGCCTCGACTGCTCGGCGGGCTCTTCAGCGCATGCCTCGAAAGGGGCCAGTTTCTCAAGGTGTGGAATCAAAGAATCAAAGAATCAATTTCATTTATTCAGTTTAGGCACATAAAGAGCACATATGAATGTCAAAATTTTACAATTTTGTCAAGTAATATTATAAAAATACTAAATTAAGTAAGTACATAAATAACCATTAGAAAATGATTCTTTCGCTGGTTCGGTAAGTTGGTTCTCCTGAGAAGAGACCAGCAAGAAACTCAGGTAGATTATCCATTTTCTTTTTTAATATTGTTTTGATTACATTGTTACAATTAGTTTATATTGTATTATACGAGTGGCCAACAACAGAAGATTAGGGTGACCATGCATTTTTATCATTAAGATATTCGTCTACATTATAGTAGCCTTTCATCATCAAACATTTTTTAACTACTATTTTAAACTTATTAAGAGGCATGTCAACCAAATCCTGAGGAATTTTATTATAAATTTTTATACATTTGCCTACAAACGAATTACCAACTTTATGAAGTCTAATTTTTGTCATTGCCAGTTTATTTTTATTTCTTGTATTAAAATTATGGTTATCGGAAATTTTTTTGAAGAGATCTATGTTCTTCCGTACATATAAGATGTTGTCGTAAACTTACTGAGAAGCAACTGTTAAAATATTAATTTCTTTAAATAATTCTTTCAGCGAGTCACGGGGTCCGAGTCTATAGATTGCTCGTATAGCTCGTTTCTGTAATATGAATATTGTCTTAATATCGGCAGCTGAGCCCCACAGCAGCAGACCATATGACATAACGCTATGAAAGTAGCTAAAATAAACTAATCGTGCCATTTTTTCGTCAGTCAGTGACCTTATCTTTCTAACCGCATAGGCAGCTGAGCTAAGTCTTCCTGCCAAGGCTGTGATATGAGGACCCCATTGTAGTTTACTATCTAGAGTTATCGCAAGAAAAACTGTGGTATTGACTATTTGAACTAATTCATTATTCATAGTAATATGAGTATCCACCTGTCTAACATTGGGCATAGTAAATTTTACACATTTTGTTTTCTTCGCATTGAGCAGCAAGTTGTTACTTGTGAACCAATGCAATATTTCCGAAAGGGTATTATTTACATCGTCAAGTGCTACTTTTTGTCTATCACTCTTAAAAATTAATGATGTGTCATCAGCAAATAATACTATCTCACAAAGATTTTTAGTGAAATAACGAAGATCGTTTACGTATATTAAGAATAAAAGGGGTCCTAATATCGAGCCCTGGGGTACTCCCATGACTAATGAGGCGCCAGAAGAGTCGGTGCCATTAATGTTTACTTTTTGTACTCAACCAGTGAGGTAAGACTCGAGTAAGCCAAGTGAGCTGTTCGAAACACCATAATAACCTAATTTTAGTAGCAAAGTCTCATGATCAACACAATCAAAAGCTTTTGATAGATCACAAAATATACCAATGGCATCCTGCTTTTCCTCCCAAGCATCAAATATATGTTTCACAAGTGCAACTCCTGCATCCGTTGTGTTCCTGCCTTTAGTGAAACCAAACCGTCAACAAGCACTGAAATTGAGTTTGAAAGGGCATACATGAATGTCATGAGCGGACACGGTCTCTCGTGCGGTATCACAGACTACACTAGGATAGAAACGTTAAAACGAAATAACAAAATTATAGTAACAAAAAGTTGTATAGATCACATCTTTGTGCGATCCCGTACGAGAGATGCGTTCACCGCTGCACTGGGCACTAGAATGGCCGATCACCGAGTGACTGCGCTTACGCTGCACTCGAACATTGCTGTACAGGATGTTCCAATTTATATCACGCGTTACGATAATAGAAAGTTGAATAGTATGTTAGATAAAATTGACTTTAAACCGATCCATAATATGAACCATCCAGAACATATTTATTCATACATAGAAAAACATTTTAATGTTTGTTACAAACAAGCTCAGTATAAAAAACAGCTAAGCGGGTCGAAACGAAACTCCTATCCCTGGGTGGACCAAAGCATTAAAAACCTGTGCCATTATCGTGACCGCTTGTATTGTGATTGGTTAAAAGATACAAGTAACAAAGAATTGAGATTAAAATATAATAAAATAAGAAATAAAACAAATAAAATAGTACATAATAATAGGAATAAGTATTATAAATCAGAAATAAATAAATATAGAACCGACACAAAAAAGCTGTGGCAAATCATAAATAATATGGCCGGACGAATCACAAATTCAATCGATGAAGTAATTCTTAACGCGTTTGGCTCTGTTGGTGATAAATCAATTGCAGATAATTTTGCCCGTCAATTCCAGATCAATGTTAAATCAATTATACCTAAATGTAACAATAAACTATTAAATGAACCTGACTTTACCAACCCACTCGACAAATCGATCTTTCTTAGAAAGGCATGTAGAAATGATGTCATAAAGATACTCAACAAGGTGAATCCTCACAAGGCCCCAGGTGCTGACGGTATAAGGGCAACAGATGTTATACATTTGTCGGACAAAATAAGTGATGCAATCGCGCGCCTAATAAATACCACTATAGAAACGGGATGCTATCCAAAAGATCTGAAGAGAGGTATTGTCAGACCGATTCATAAAGGTGGCAATGCTCAGGACTACTCTAAGTACCGCCCTATCACAATACTGCCTGTGCTCGATAAAATCGTTGAAAAGTACGTGTGTGAGGTCATTCAACAATTCTATGCGGCGAACAACGTCCTATGTTCTCAACAGTTCGGATTTCAACCTAAAAAAAGTACAACACTTTTGTTATCTCGTTTCACTGATACAGTAAATAGTTGCTTAAACGACAAGAAACACGTACTACTAGTTTTCATTGATTATAGCAAAGCGTTCGATACTTTGAGACACGATCAGTTAGTCCAGCGACTAGATATCAGTGGTGTTCGTGGCCCTCTTCTTGAATGGTGTAAAGACTACCTCGACAACCGCTGTTATCAGGTAAGAGTCGGCAAGGCGCACAGTGATAGTGTTGGGGTCACAGAAGGCACAGCTCAGGGATCGGTACTTGGTCCTTTGCACTACTTAGCCTATGTAAATGACCTCAAAAATGTGGTTGAGCACTGCACTGTGTTTCAATTTGCAGATGATACTTGTCTGATAGCTGCTAATAGTGACCTAAACGTTGCGAATGAACATATACAAAAAGATTTTACAACCATCTGTAAATGGTCGCACGATGCAGGTCTAGTCTTGAACGCTGAAAAGACAAAACTCATTCATATCCACTCAAGTCACAATCGTAATCCGAGTGAGGTTAGTGTTAAGGTCACAGCTCACAGTCACGACTGTCTGCACAACAACAGTTGCACAGCAGAGTGTCACTACCTGGAGAAGGTGACTGATGTGACCTACCTTGGTCTGGTAATAGATAATAGGTTCAGTTGGGCTAGACATATTGATAGGGTAGGTAGTAAATTGCGTGCGATTTTGGCTAAATTTTATATTATTAAAAATAGAATACCTTTTGATGTGTTATTGACTATGTACAAAGCTTTGGTGGAAAGCATTGTATCGTATGGTTTGAGCAGCTATGGAAGGACAAACAAGACGTACTTGGACCAAATCTTTAACTTACAGTATAGGTTGCTGAAATTGATTGTACCACACAAAATAAAACTAAAATATAAAGATGATCCTCTGGGACTGTTTAAGTTTTGCGATGTCATGCCAATACATAAAAAAGTGGAATTTAGTATTTTAGTGGAGCAGTACTTCAGAAAGGAAATTCAAATACCTAAAACAAATAATACGACCATAGTTACAAGAAGTATTGCTAATAAGCGTCTAACTATGCCCAGATTTCGGAACTTCTACGGTAAAAGAACCTCGGAGTACATACTGCCCAAATTGATAAATAAGCTACCACCCGAAATAAAAAGTAATATAACTGCACGTAATCTTAAGGCTGTCATTAAAAAATATTATAGCTAGCGACTTAGATTGGAACAACCTGTATAGTCGGGGCGCGGGCGTGGCTTACGGCTGGTGTTTTTTGCCTTTTGGCCGGGCTGGGTGCATCGCGCGCGTTTGCTTGGTTTTATCGTTATTAGATTTTTACTAGTACCTACATAATATATAGGTACTTTTAACTAATGATGGGTACTTTTAAACTGTTTAGTTGTAAATTCAACACTCACTGTTACACAATGTTAATTTGTATGTAGTAAGTATTTAAGTATGAACTACCTACCTTCGTGAAGAAGTTAACGAGAAGAGAACGGTTTATCCTACACAAACCTATGTATGTTTACAGGATAAATTTATTGGCTGTAAAATGTATAAATGTAATAATAAATAAATAAAAAAAAAAAAAAAAAAAACTGTTTGTTATGAAGTAACTTATTGTCTGTAAAATGTGAAAGCAATTGATTAAATATTATTTTTTCAAAAATTTTACTGAGGGTTGGGAGTATGGAAATAGGTCTAAAATTTGAAGGATCACTTTTGTCTCCTGCTTTAAATAAAGGAATGATTTTACTGTACTTCATAAGATTAGGAAACTGATTTTCATCTATACATTTATTGAATATGAATGCAAGGTGAGGCGCTATAGCGGGCACTATTGATTTTATTATATTAGTTGAAATGCCCCAAAGATCCTCGGTATTTTTTATATTTAGTTGTTTAAAAGTTTTAAGTATAGTGACAGAGTCAATATACTGAAAATCAAAGTTAATTCTACATTTACCAACACTAGATTGAAGAAGAGAACTGGCTACGTTTTTTGACGAATTTAACTTATTTGTAGTGGTGATTGGAACATTTGTGAAGAAAGATTCAAATGCATTGGCCACTTCAGAATCAGTTTTAATATGTTTATCATCTATTTTTAACTCGAAGGATCGATCACGTGACCTTGCTTTACGAGTTTCTTTGTTAATAACATTCAATATTGCCTTCGTTTTATTATCAGATTTTTCAATTTTAGCCCGTATATAATTAGATTTAGCTGTTGAACATACTTTTTTGAATAGTTTGGAGTACTTTTTAATCTGTTCAATTACTTGTGGCTCATTAGTAGATGCCTTTGTCTCGTATAATTCATATAATTTCCTTCTACTTTTATAGATTCCAGGCGTAGCCCAATCACTAAATTTAATTTTGAATTGATTTACATTTATTGTTTTTTTAGTGAAAATGTTATCACATTCGTATTTGACTACTCCGAACAAATCTCCGTAATGATCATTCGGGTTTTTATCATTATTCAACTCCAAAAGAGGTACTTTATTCTTAATGTTTTCTTTAAATTTTTCTAGTCTATAAGTTGTGATTGGTCTACAAACAATATTTTTTGATAATGGAACATGTTGGAACTTAAATCTAGCTAACTGACCTGCATGATCTGAATTTATAAAATGTATTATAGATTTCTCATCTACATCGCTGTTAGAAAAAATATTATCTAAGCAGGTAGCTGATGTGGCTGTGGTGCGAGTTGGTTCACAGAAAAGATTTTGTAAGTTAAAAGATTTAAATATGTTGAGGAACCTTAGCGCGTTCTGAGAGTTTTCTAAAATATTAATATTAAAATCGCCACAAACAACTATTAATAGTCTTCTTACATTTACATACCTTTTTTAAGGCTTCCTCCATAATGGACTCAAACAGGTAGTAATCTCTAGAAGGAGGTCTATAGACGCTAATAATAATATATTGTTCTAGCTCTGCACATGATAGTTCAATATTTCGCTCACTTGTGAGTGCTACTACGTCTTTTCGGTCTTTTGATTTTAATTTGTCATTAATTAAAATGAGAGACCCACCTCTTATAGCGGAATCTCTAGTAAACGCACTAATGATTTTATAATTATCAATATTAACTAAGAGTTCATGTTTTTTTAACCAGTGTTCAGTTAAACAAAGTACATGGATACGTTTTTCATTTAAAAATAATTCTAGTTCTAACTCTTTGCCAGAAAAGCCTTCAATATTTTGATGAATAATATTCATGAACATAGACTTTTCCTTTGTCCTTAAATTTAATTTGCTAGGGATTTCCTCTATTGTCCTACAACTAAGTTTAAATTATTGTCACCCTTTTTTGGAACAGATTCCAAGGTCACAAGACAAACATTGTCACTTTTCTGCTTAATGGAAAGGCAACTGGAGAAATGGAGCCCAGGGCCAGTAACATTGCTAAGAGACACAACAGAAATCGAACAAGAAGCCAACAGACTAGACGCCGCTCTTAGGGAAGCCTACCACAAGGCATGCCCACTGAAAGAGATACGACCAGGGAAGGGTCAACCCTGGTGGACAAAGGCTCTAGAGAAGCAAAGAAAAAAGACAAGGCGAGCTCTCAGAATAGCCCTAGATAAGAACGATGACGAGAGCTGGCAAGAATACAGAAAAGTTAGAAATATATATAAGAAAGAATGCAAAAGGGAAAACAGGAATAGCTGGAAAACGTTGGCTGTGGGCTGTGGTGCCTGGGCTGAACCCCTTAGACTTAGAAATAAAACGAAAGGCGACTGAACAATGGTTCAAACTCAGAAGCATTGGCCTATGGACCGGAAACTTCATGGACAAAGGTCATGCAAGCATAAGCAAGAACTACGAAGAAAAATTGTCAATGATCCTTTCCAATAACGACCTTATCAGGAAGGGGAGAACTTTTGACAAGAAATACAGAATACACATAGCGACACGAGATGACTGGCAGATAGATCCCAGTGATACTATCTGCTATACAGATGGTTCAAGAAAGGAATTGACTAAACTAACTTGACAAAGTGGAGACAACATCAGCCATAGTTAAGGAATGTAAGAAATCATTGGACAGGCTGGCCAAGATCATCGACCTAACGATTGCCTGGGTCCCCGGACACGAGGGTAACACGGGCAACGAGCGGGCCGACGAACTAGCCAGAGAAGGTGCTGATGAAAACTTGGTGGGACCGGAGCCCCGGTTGCCCATAGCGCACAAAATCACCAAAGGAGTAATCAGCCACAGAACTAAAGTAGAAACCAACCAAAGATGGAGAACCTCGACTGGAATGAGACAGTCGAAAATCTTCATCAAGGGAATGGACAAGAAAAGGACGACTCATTTCATGAAACTCCCAAGAGGAAACATGAGGCTCGCCATAGAAATGATAACAGGACACTGTCGGCTGAACAGACACCTGACAGTGATAGGAGTAAGAACCGACCCCAAATGCCCAGAGTGCATGGACAGTGAAGAAACAAGCTTCCACCTGCTGGCTGAATGCCCCATGTACTCACTGATCAGATGGGAAATCCTGGGGTCGGATAGACTGAACGAAGAAGATATAAGCAATCTGAAGGTGGAACAGATGTTAAGATTCATAAAGGGCACAGGAAGGTTCGACGGGGCGCCGTAAGCTGGATCAACCATACTCTCCCCAAGGGGAGAACTGGGGAAATGGACGAAATGGCCCGCAAACATTGCGGGTGGATCGTCCGTCCGGTCACCGGCGTCCCCGTTGGAAATAATAATAATATGTATTTATTAATTTTTACATATTTCTTAATTTTGTTTCTACTGCACTCAACTATGCCCATCTTGTGATTGGAACAATGAGCTGTTAAGGTATCATCCTTTGTTAAATCTATAGTAATTGTGGGTTCTAAGCTGGGTTCAGTAGCAACAAGGCTGGGCACACTACCAACTAACTCCTCAAACAAGTTATGGGTATGAGATACTATGGTGTCACGTTTCTCAGCCTCAAGGTGGGAAATGAGGTGGTGGGCTTCGTGCAGTTCCTGTTCCAAGACTACACTACACTCTCTGAACCCAGTCACAATATTTTGTAATCTGTCCCGCTCATCTAACACTAACCTATTCTCTGTGTGCATCTCAGCCATCTGCTTTTTTATGAAGTCGTATTTATTTAGGCTATCTAATAGTTCCTTTTCATTTTCATCTCTTTCCCTATGCAACTGTTCAACGTTTTGGATACCTCTAATTCCTTCAATGTCAGGTCAAGTTTTCTCAAGATATCTTATTGTTTAGCCTCATCACGGCGAGCAGAATACATACTACGTGTGACTGGCATTACGATATTATAAATTTATACTGACTTAGATACTAAAATGCTACCTGATGAATACACTAAGTACACAAATAAATACGTAAGTAATGTCAAAAAGAATCTGATTGAATACACTACAACTTCAAAAACTAACAGGTACGATAATAAGTAGTTATTTATTAGTACGATTACCTGTATAAAAATCACTCAAATCACATTAAATCCGAGTTGATAAAGTTTCACTTTTAAAATTTTCAAACAGTCATTGACTTTTAGCCGGTAAAACAAAATACGCAAATATCACTAATTTCTTATTTATTTTACACTGGTTTTTACCTAGATACACTTTGATAATGGTAAGATTGTGTTTTGTGATGAATTTTAGCCCTAATTATCGAAAATATTAATAATAAATTAAAATAAATACAGGACGAAATGCGAACAGATGTTAGCCGTAGTGTTGCCACAACCCTACGGCCGAGGACGGGGAAACTGGTCCTGATTCGGAAACCGGGGCGGCCAGCGGACTCACCGTCCGGCTACCGGCCGATCGTGTTGCTCAAAGACCCTGATAGAGGAAGCAGGAGCGGGGTGGTGTTGGTAGTGTCTCTTGACATCGCCAAAGCCTTTAACACCTTATCCTGAAGCTGCGTTAGAGAGGCATTGATCTACCACGGAGTGCCTCTCTACCTCCGTCGTATTGTCGGGGCATATTTATCCGAGAGGGCCATAACTTCCCCTAGCTGGCTCGGGCCAGCTCTTCAAGATGTGTAGTGCGTTGTGCACTCACCGATGCGGGATAAAACCCGACCCCAAGGATGCGGGGCAAAACCCGACCACCACGCAGGGGCCACACAGGTGGCCATGGTCCGCCGGGCGCCACTGGAAATTCTCTTAGTGCGTACCAGAGGCGCTCGGCAATGGACGTAGTGCGGCTGCGGCCTAGGGCCGCGGATTTAAACAAAGAAAAAGATCTTGACATCATGTTTAATATTTTAAATATCCCCCCTTTTTAAGGGGGGGAGGACTCCAGGTTTTACCCCTTTAGGGGGGGTGCTCACCACTCCCCCGATTTATTTTAGGATTAGGTCTGCCCCCCCTTGATGGAATCCTGGCTACGCCCTTGCTTTCAATAAACATTGGTGTTCAGTTTGGTATACTGTATGTAGGTATGTATAGTGAACGTAATAATTTTTTTTATACCTACTTAGGCACAGATATAAGAATACTATACTAGTGACTTAGGTATATTACTAACGGACCGATTTATTTTATTTTATTTATTTATTTTTGTACACACACAGTAAATAAAAAAACAGTAAATGGATACAAACTAAAAATGTATACAATGGCGCCACTTATCTCTAAAGAGATCTCTTCTAGTGGGCCTAAGAGAGGAGATCATAATGCAAACAGGTGCTGATGTGTGTGCAGGTTAATAAATTTACATAAACTACGAGTATAACTAAATAAATACACAAATACATACATAAAAAGTTATATAAACATACATAGACGTATAATAATTAAGGTAAAGAAGCGAGATAGTGTTCCTTAACTCTCTTCTTGAAGCCAGACACAGTTCTGCAGTTCCTTATATCGGTTGGAAGAGCGTTCCACAGTCTGACGGCATGAACGGTGAAAGAGTAGGAGAAGAAGTCAGATTTGTGCATGGGAAGGACAATTGAGGCGGTAGATGTGAGGCCGGCACGATTCATCTGATGCACTCACCAGTGGGAACCGCTCCCGCAGGTAGGAAGGATATGAGGGATTGTGTAGGACATTGAAGAGGAGACATAATAACCGAGTATTTCTCCGATGTTATTGTGAGTCATTGAAAAATTAAACTGTTTACTGTTATTGATAAAGTTATGAATTGGTGTTGATTCATTTTATTACTGTTGGTATTTCGTGAGTTCGTGACGTCGAAGGACTCTAGGGGGCTTCGTCTCTGCATAGTATTACTTTTGTAGAAAATGATTTGAATTAAAATAAGTTTTATGGAGTGAAATGATTCAAACGAGTTATTCAACCAACTCTTATATATAATTTATGACTTCGATTGTCGGCATTATTATTACATCACATATTTTATAGGTACTTATGAGAAGTGAATTAGCGTAAAACACCTTTGAATATGCCATAGAGCGAAACCGGTCAGTTCCTATTACCAATAAAAAATTGTAGAATATCTGTACAAGTGAGTCATTTCATAACAATACATTTAGGCTACCAGTGACGTCCCTCAACGTATTTCAAATGAAAATTGGTGCATTAATAATTGAAATTACACAAGTAGGTAATAAACGGGAAGGTTGGCTAACGCAACTAACCGAACACGACGCAAATGAAATTTAGGCCGGCAGTGAACTTACCTATATTATACCGAATCCTTAAGATTATTTATTCTAGAACCGATTACCACGCCAAACTAAATGTAGACTACCAGTTACCTCCCCTAACGAATTCCAAAAGAAAATTGCTGTAGGTAGGTATTTCCTTCTTTTCGGGTTTGATTTTTTTTTCCAGCTAAATCGGTTTTGCAATGGTCTTATTGACTGAGGGAGCGAAGCGACCGAAGGCTCCTTTTCAACTTGCAGACTAGGGAGAATTTCTTTCGTCTGTACCCATCTACGGGTTCTGTCAGATCATGTTTGAGGCCGTATTTATCAACCGATTTGCATGAAACTTTACACACACACTCCTTGCTTACAATGAATAACATTTGAATGATATTTTTGGAATTGGATGACAAATGAAAGAGTAATAAAGAAAAGAAGATATTTTCTAAACAAAGCCGCTCCCGAAGTTTACGGTTCACAGAACCACTAGTAAGTAGGCGTTTGAGAGATCGATAATAATTAGATATAATCTGAAGAGTTCCTGAGATTAATGCGTTTCAACCATGCCCTCTTTAGCTTAATAAATATTTTTGGACATTCTCACACAACGTCATCGAGCCAAAATTAAGCTAATATTATAAGCTTGTGCTATGGGATCTAGACAACTGATAAACATAGGTTTTTACACAACAACAAATTATTTTGACTTTTAATTTAATTTAATTTTTATTTGAGTTGATTTTATTTTTATTGGATTTTATTTATTTATTTGATTCTATTTAATGTTATTAATTTTTATTTATACATTTTGTCTAATTATCATTTTTATTGCTTTGTTTGTATTTTATATAATTTTAAATTTATGTTATTTATATAACAATTATGTAATGCAATGCATGAAATGTTTATATGGGCTACATGCCTGCAATAAAGATTAATAATAATAATAATATTGTTTATAACCTGGCAACCCTTGAAATCATCTAACATCATTTTTCATCTTAAAATTATTTTAATATTTTTATTTACTTGTACAATCTAAATTTTTACAATAATTACATATTACATAGCACGATTGGCAATAAATTTATAAATCACGTATACAAACTATAATTATAATCAAGATAAAGAAATATTACCTACCAAAAATTGCAAAGATGTTTGGCATATGTCACTTTAAGAAAATGGTAAACGAATATAAACAATCTCAAGAAATCGATGGATGATAATTAAGGATAATGCTGACAAGAGCAAAAGCCAGACAGACACAAAGTGCACTAATACCAACCCCGGACCCGCCGCATAGCTCCGCCTCCCACTTGCCGGAAACTTTGGCTACTAGTGAGGCGTCGAGCTCTAGCAGCGACGAGTATTTCTCTCCACCGACGTCGCCTCCACCTGTACGTCGGCAGGGGAGAGGCCGGCCACCGACTGGCTTGGGACCTCGACGCCCCCCGGCTTCGATTAGGGACCCCGCTACCGGTGGTAATGTGCACCGCATGCGATGGACTTCTTCCATAAACGAAAATGTCATGCGGGCATACTATGCGGCTACAGAGGGAGGAATTAACCTCAAAGCGTATCGTGTACGGATGCTTTCTCTGTTTCAGGAACTTGAACCAACTGTCAGCGTATCAGCACAACGTCTATCGGATCAAGTACGGGTTATACAGCGTAGCCATATGTTGGATAACGCCGTGCTTGAGAGGCTTCGCTCAGATTTACAGGATAATCCTGGTATCACATTATCTACATCATCAAGTACACCTGTACCAACTAATACTCCACAATGTCCCACTGATGATGATCTATTGGATACCAGGGTTACAGATGTAAGTACTCATTGCAATGTACAATTAGGGAGCGCTTTGGAATGTGCACTGAGGGAATATCGAAACGTAACACCTACCGAAAGACCTTGTCTACCGCGTTTGAATACGCATAAGAAAAATATAGCCCTAATGTGTGCTCTGGATTCATTACTGTCATCCTATTTTGACGGTAGTGAAAATCTCGGTGATACACATTCAATTCTGTACTGTGGAGCTGTGGCAGCATGTCGAGTAGCAAATATTAAGTATTTAAACAGTGATAAAGCTACTCGACCGAAATATGTTGCACCAGCTTGGCAGTGTAGGATTGAGCGTCGTATTACCGAGACCAGGGTACTCATTGGGAAACTCATTTGCTTTAGGTCGGGCAATAGTCGACCTAGAGTGATGCGCTTTGTGAGCCGGGCGTTCTTGGGGACCAATATTAGACCCCAAGAATTTGCTTCTCGGGTCACAGAGCGTATCGACTACCTAAAGCAAAAAGTTTATGCGTGGGCAAATCGTATTAAAAGATATAAGAAAAGAGTAGACCGGTATTCCCAAAACCGCACGTTCCAAAGAGATGAGATATGGGTATACAGAGATTGGGAACGATCTGATTTAAATGTGATTGACATGCATCGGCCAAATGATGATAGTACCGTTGCATTTTGGAGTGGCATTTGGTCGGTCCCTGTCGATCACATAGAGGATGGATGGATGCACGATGTTGACCGTCTATGTGAACCAATTAAAACTATGGAACCAATAAATATCACAGAAAATGATATCACCAATGCAGTCCGTCTGTTACCAAACTGGAAATCAGCAGGACCAGACGGGCTGCATAACTTTTGGATAAAATGGTTCCGAAGTTCGCATGGACGGTTGGCATTTCAATTCCAATCATCTTTGGAATCAGGATCGCTTCCCGATTTTCTTACCACTGGTATGACCCATCTCTTATACAAATCTGGTAGTGCCATAGAGCCTAAAAATTATAGACCAATTACGTGTCTACCAACGATCTATAAGCTTCTAACATCTATTTTGAGACAAAAGATATCATCCCACATAAATGACAACAACATCATGTCAATCTCTCAAAATGGATGTAGAAGTAGGGCACGTGGCACTAAAGAGCTCCTAATTATGGATATGATTATTAGCCAACAGGTACGCTGTAACCACAAGGATTTGGCGACATGCTGGATAGATTACAAGAAGGCTTATGACTCTGTGCCTCATACATGGCTTCGGAGGGTGCTGGAGTTGTATAAGATTGATGCAACTCTATGTACCTTCTTAGGGGCATGTATGGGGCAATGGAAGACAGTCTTGTGCTATTCAGGGTGTCGACAAACTTGTGGTAATGGTGGACCGATAAAAATCGAACGTGGTATATTCCAGGGCGATAGTCTGAGTCCATTATGGTTTTGTCTGGCCCTGAACCCTCTTAGCACTTTGCTGGAGAATTCAGGCCTAGGGTATCGGTTGCGGAGGGATGGTCAGGTTTTATCTCACCTTCTCTACATGGATGATTTGAAATTACTTGCCCCAAACAATCACCAACTGATGGCACTACTAAAGGTAACAGAAACCTTTAGTAGCTCTATCAGAATGGAGTTTGGCGTGGACAAGTGTGCGATCATGCATGTAAAGAAGGGTGAGGTAGTGGAGTCCGAAAGAACACAACTTTCGGATTCGACTCAACTTAGGTCTCTTTCCGCAACCGATACTTATAAATACCTGGGTGTGTCACAAGCGTTGGGCATTTTAGAGACTGCTATGAAACAATCATTGAGGGAACGCTTCTTTGGCCGCCTGAGAAAAGTACTTAATAGTCTTTTATCGGGCGGTAACAAGGTGCGAGCCTACAATGGTTGGGTCATGCCAGTCTTGATGTACTCGTTTGGCATACTCAGATGGACTCAGACAGAACTTGACGCTCTGGATAGAAAAGTCCGTACACTACTCACTACATACCGAATGCATCATCCGCGTTCATCTGTAATGAGATTGTACATACCGCGGAAGTGTGGGGGCCGTGGCTTTCTTAATGCTAAGACCCTTCACAACCGTGAGGTGTGCAATCTCAGGGAATACTTCCTGCAGGCGGACGAGGATTTGCATCGTGATGTTGTTGCTGTAGACAATGGACTGACCCCGCTCGGTTTGGCTAAAGAGAACTGGCGCAAACCTGTGATACTGAGTACTAATGACCGCATGGATGTATGGAAGAGTAAAGATCTACATGGACGCTTTTATCAGGCCCTACACGGACCTGATATTGATTTTAAATCATCTATATCCTGGCTACGATTCGGAGACCTATTTGGTGAAACCGAAGGTTTTGTCTTTGCAATTATGGACGAAGTTGTTATGACGAAGAACTACCGGAGGTATATTCTGAAGGATGGTACGGTTGACATATGTCGGGCATGCCACCGTCCCGGTGAATCCCTTAGACACATTATATCTGGTTGTTCCAGTCTGGCCAACGGAGAGTATTTGCATAGACATAACCAAGTAGCTAGGATCGTCCATCAACAGCTTGCTCTGAAGTACAAACTCGTGGATTCAGAAGTGCCATATTACAAGTATGTGCCTGACCCAGTTCTCGAAAATGATCATATCACATTGTACTGGGACCGATCTATTTTCACGGACAGGACTATTGTTGCAAATAGGCCTGATATAGTGATAGTAGATCGGTTAGAGCGCCGTGCAATAATAGTTGATATTACTATTCCGCATGATTGCAATCTCGTGAAAGCGGAAAAAGACATACAAGTAAAGTACTTGGATTTGGCCCACGAGATTGTCGACATGTGGCATGTAAGCTCAGCTGTTATTGTACCGATAGTCGTTTCCGTGCATGGACTGATCGCCAAGAGCCTCGACCAACACCTACAGAGGCTCTCGTTAGACAGTTGGGTCAAGGGGCTGATGCAGAAGGCAGTGTTACTCGACACGGCACGCATCGTGAGGAAATTCTTGTCTCTGGAGCCCTAACCACCGGTAGCTTGGTCCTTGTACTCGATACCGGTGGGGCGCTATTTTTTATATTTTTAAATATATTTGTATTTTTTTTTTATAGATTTATTTAAAAATGTACTAAATATGTATCAAGTTAAATAAAGGAAATAATAATAATAACCTGGCAACACTACTACAAAACAGTCACTTTATTTTCTTGAGAAACATTTATTGAAATATTTTAGGTATAATCTACAATAATACAGAAATATCATATTCAAATCATAATAAAAGTATAAATAATTATATTATCTATTCCAAAAAATTTGCAATATGAAGAAAATCCGGAAAAAACATAAACACAAAATTTTATAGTACACTGACACGTTATGTCAGTGTATCAAACTGAAAACAGAAAAACATATTATATGATTTTCATCAAGAAAAAAGATAATGTTGACCAGAGCTGGCGCCAAAAAAGCACAAACACCAACCCCGGACTTGTCGCACAGCTCCGGCTTACAGTCGCCGACAACTGTGGCTACTGGTGAGGCGTCGAGCTCAAGCAGCGACGAGTTTTTCTCTCCACCGACGTAGCCTCCACCTGTACGTCGGCAGGGGAGAGGCCGGCCACCGACTGGCTTGGGACCCCGAGGCCCTCCAGCTTCGATTACGGACCCCGCTACCGGTGGTAATGTGCACCGCATTCGATGGACCTTCGGTATGAATGAAAACGTGATGCGGGCATATTTTGTGGCTACAGAGGGGGGTACCGTGTTCGCATGCTACCTCTGTTTCAGGTACTTGAACCAGATGTCAACGTATCGGCACAACGCCTATCGGATCAGGTGCGCGCCATACAACGCTGTCACCTGTTGGATGCCGCTACACTTGAGAGGCTACGCTTAGAAGTGTGTAGTGGTATCACGCCTTCTTCATTGCAACCATTACCTGTGCCATTACAGAGTAATCGTAATGAAACAACACAAGAAAAGAACATCTCACATGCTGGTGAAGAAGTGAGTGATGCTGCTATACCTGTAAGTGTTCAATACAATGAGGAATTAAGGAGCGCTTTGGAGCGAGCGATTGGTGAGTTTCAATCTGTCCCTACTGAGTGTAGACCGCGGCTTCCGCGTTTGCCCACACATAAAAAAAATGTAGCGCTAGTGTGTGCCCTAGACTCGATGTTAACATCGTTTTTTAACAACTGCAAAAACATTACTGATGCCCATTCCATTCTGTACTGTGCAGCTGTTGCAGTATGTCGAATAGCTGGTGTTAAATTTTTTAAACAAGAAACAGCTATTCGACCAAAGCCTGCTGTACCAGCTTGGCAGTGCAGAATTGAACGACGCATCAACGAGCTAGGGTACTCATTGGCAAGCTACACTGCTTCAGGACGGGCAATACACGCCCAAAGTGTCATGCGCTTTGTGACCCGTGCATTCGTGGGAACTAATATTAGGCCCTGTGAATACTCTGTTCGGGTCACAGAGCGCATCGATTACCTGAAGCAGAAAGTTTATGCGTGGGCGAACCGCATAAGGCGGTACAAAAAAAGAGTGGACAGATACACTCAGAATCGCTTGTTCCAAAAAAATGAGAGGTGGGTATATAGAGGGTGGGAGCGACCTAACTCGGATGTGACTGATGGGAGTCTACCTGATGCTGTTTCTACAGTTAACTTCTGGAAAAGCATCTGGTCGATGCCCGTCAGTCATACACAGGATGCGTGGATTAGGGATGTTGAGCGGGCGTGTGAACCAATTCCAGCTATGGAACCTATAACCATATCTGAAGAAGATATTGGTTGTGCAGTTCGTTCGTTGCCAAATTGGAAATCTGCTGGACCGGACGGACTGCACAACTTTTGGTTAAAATGGTTCCGTAGCTCACACGCTTGCTTGGCATCTTGTATCCAGTCATCCCTTGAGTCAGCGTCGCTTCCAGCTTTTATAACTACCCGAGTAACCCACCTCCTATACAAGTCTGGTAGTACCACAGACCCCAAAAATTATAGACCTATAACTTGTCTACCTACGACATACAAACTTTTACATCCATCCTGAGAGTAAAAATATATTGACATGTACAAAACAATAACATCTTGTCAATCTCTCTGAATGTAAAAGTGGGGCACGTGGTACGAAAGAGCTCCTTATTATTGACATGGCTGTTTGCCAGCAGGTACGCCGCAACCGAAAGAACCTTGCGACATGCTGGATTGACTATAAGAAAGCGTACGATTCTGTGCCTCATACATGGCTTCGGAGGGTGCTAGAGCTGTATAAAGTTGATGCAACTCTATGCACCTTTTTGGGGTCATGTATGGGACAATGGAGTACGGTTCTGGTTTATCCAGGGTGTCGTCAGGTTTTAGGAGGTGGTGTACCAATAGGGATTGAGAGAGGTATATTCCAGGGTGATAGTCTGAGTCCGTTGTGGTTTTGTCTAGCACTGAATCCTCTCAGTACGTTACTAGAGGGTTCAGGGTTAGGCTATCGGATGCGCAGAGGGGGTAAAATTTTGTCCCACCTTTTTTACATGGATGACCTAAAGTTATTTGCCCCTAATGGCCCCAATTTGATGTATTTGCTAAAAGTTACTGAAACTTTTAGTAAGGTCATCAGTATGGAGTTTGGGGTAGATAAGTGTGCGGTCATGCATGTAAAAAGGGGCGGGATTGTGGAATCTGAAGGAGTCAATCTTTCAGATTTCACACGATTTGGGTCACTCTCCGCAACCGAAACCTACAAATATCTAGGTATGTCTCAAGCTCTGTGTATTGCTGAGACTGACATGAAACAGAAGTTGCAGGATCGTTTCTTTGGCCGCCTGAAAAAAGTACAGAAAAGTCTTTTGTCAGGCGGTAACAAGGTACGTGCTGTCAACGGCTGGGCCATGCCAGTCTTAGTATACTCTTTTGGCATACTTAGATGGACTCAGACGGAATTAGAAGCTCTGGATAGGAAGGTGCGTTGTCTATTGACTTCATATCGAATGCTCCACCCACGTTCGTCAGTAATGAGGTTGTATATACCACGGAAATGTGGGGGTCGTGGATTTTTAAATGCCAAGACTCTCCATAACCGTGAGATATGCAACCTTAGAGATTATTTCCTGCAGGTGGACGTGGATGTGCATCGAGATGTTGTGGCAATAGACAACGGACTGACCCCGCTCTCCCTTGCGAAAGAGAACTGGCGCAAACCTGTAATATTAAGTGTATCAGATCGGAAGGAAATATGGAAGAGCAAGGAACTGCATGGTCGATTTTATCGGGCTCTAAATGGGCCCGATGTTGACTCAACAGCATCGGTATCCTGGTTACGATTTGGTGATCTCTTCGGAGAAACTGAGTGTTTCATCTGTGCAATTACTGACGAAGTCGTGATGACGAACAACTATCGGAGATATATTGTAAAAGATGGTACGATTGACATCTGTCGGGCATGTCATCGTCCCGGAGAATCTTTAAGGCATATTATCTCTGGTTGTTCTCGTCTTGCGAATGGTGAGTATTTGCACAGATACAACCAAGTAGCCAGGATTATCCACCAGCAAGTTGCTCTAAAGTATAACCTTGTCGACGTGGAGGTACCTTATTACAAGTATGTGCCCGACCCAGTTCTTGAAAACGGTCATGTCACATTGTATTAGGATCGATCTATTATCACTGATAGGACAGTTATAGCTAACAGACCTGATATGGTGATAATAGATCGATTAAAGCGCCTTGCAGTAATTGTTGATATCACTGTGCCACATGAGAATCTCGTGAAAGCAGAAAAAGATAAACAAATTAAATATTTGGACCTTGCTCACGAGATTGTCGACATGTGGGATGTGGATTCGGCGATTATTGTTCCGATAGTCGTATCTGCACATGGCCTAATAGCCAAGAGTCTCGACCTCCATCTACAGAGGCTCGCGTTAGGCAGCTGGGTCAAGGGCTTAATGCAGAAGGCGGTTCTGTTGAACACGGCCAGTATTGTGCGGAAGTTCCTGTCTCTGGAGCCCTAACCACCGGTAGCTTGGTCCCTGTACTCGATACCGGTGGGTTACTGTTTTTTATATTTTTAAATGTATTTTTTTATAAATCTATTTAAAAATGTAATGAATATGTGTAATGTTTTAACAAAGAGAATAATAATAATAATAATGCCCCGGTGGGGCACTATTTTTTATATTTTTAAATATATTTGTATTTTTTTTATAGATTTATTTAAAAATGTACTAAATATGTATCAAGTTAAATAAAGGAAATAATAATAATAGGGGGCACTCTTTAACAGAAATTGTCCTAGAACTATCAATGTTTTTAAAAGGCCTATCTAATGAGCTAGCACTTACCGTTTGGGAGGAAAGTCGAGTACGGACAGACGGACGGACATGACGAAACTAAGTAAGTATAAGGGTTCCGAGATTCGAACTATGGAACCCTAAAAAAGGGCGCTGGCGGATATTGACCACCTATGAGACCTCGGTAATGGAGTGGGGGGAGGGGTTCATATTATTGTGTTTTAAAGTATCTAAGTACTTATCTATTTTATTGAAATAGTTTTGGGTTTTCGAATGGAATTAGGTACCTACTTGGTGTGGTTACGGCTAGGTAGGTATATATACCTACCTTTAAGAGAGTTGTGTACAAAATTGTTCTCATTCTGTACAAAATTAAAAATATATTAGGACAATTTACTCAACACCATCTAGTCTCAAACTAAGCAGAGCTTGTAGTCCAGTAATTTAAGCTTAAATTAGGTAAGAATCTCGGGATTTGAGATACCCAGCTGTAAGTTTGTAAATACTTGTATATTGACACCCTAAAAGTTGTCTCAAAACCTACATAATTATGGTAGGGTGTACGCAACTATTAAATTTCAAGGTACAGGTAAATTACAAAGTACCATATTTATGTAGGTTTTGAGACAACTTTTAGGGTGTCAATATACAAGTATTTACAGACTTACAGCTGGGTATTTCGAATTCCCTTACTATAATGACTGGACTATTGTGACATGAGTACTAGAGTATAAACACTGACATAAATACTTTTTTTTTTTTTAAATACATATACAGGGTTACCTGGTAAGTCGTGCGAACCCAGTTCACGGGTGGTAGTTCCCACCATTTCTGACAAATTTCACCTTGGACCCCTGCCCCTCACCCTAACCCTTTTCAAGTTATAAGGCTTTGAAGATTTTTTTGAAAGAAATGCCGATTTCTTATCTATGGCCTATCTTTTTCGTTTATTTTTGTTCAAATTTTTATTTTTATACGATTTTTGGGTAGCAGATTAGTTTCTTCATCATTATGAAAAATAAAATTAGAGTAACCTCAACTAAATGGGTCGTAGATAGAAGATTGATAGTTATAGCATCAATAAAAAATCAGTAGATACAAATCAAACTTCAACCAGCAATAGTAAAAAAATAATCTATGACACCTAGGCTGCAGACACGCTTAAAAATATCTACGTTTCATTAGCTATTCAAAAAGGTATAACAAGCTAGGCTGCTATTGGAAGTCTTGCAATAATCTATATCTATACTTATAATAAATCTGTAGAAGTGAAAATTCTGTACATTGAAAATATCAAAAAAATAAATGGCAGGGGGTGTTGCTAGACCGACACCGAACCCAAAAATGTGATTAAAATTTTTTTTGTCTGTCTGTCTGTCTGTCTGTCTGTTCAGGCATCACGCAAAAACTACCCGTTCGATTACGATGAAACTTGGTATAATTATTCTTTAATATCCTGGGCACCACACTGGGTACTTTTTATCCCGGAAAACTACATACAATAAAAAACAAACTTAATTTTGCGGTTCGATCCCTAGACCCGATAACTATACCAACCGCAAATAATAAGTTTGTCGTAGGTTTTTTTCTTTTTTTTATATTGGGTTCGCGAAATTGACGCCACCCGCCCGGTGGTAAGTCGTGACGACGTCTAGCGATTGTGGGCCACTCCCTCAGCACACATTACTGTAGAGAGTGGCCCTCAACTTGACGGCCTACTGATGTGCCTCTTCACGCTCCGCTTAAAGAACCCATGGTTATATGTGGGAGGAAACACGTGCACAGGCAGGGCGTTCCAGGCCACTATTGTTCGGTAGAGAAACGAACGTAGAAGAAGAAAAATATAGCTTAGCATCACGCCTTTTTCCCCGAAGGGGTTGGCAGAGGTGTGCAAACACACCCACATCTCGCCGGCTATGTTAGGTCCCATGTAATAGGGGGCGAGCCTATTGCCATTTACCGGGCACAAGTTCCAGACTCTGGGATAATTATCTGGGTAAAATTCTAAAGAGAATTATACATTATCCACCAGACCCGGGAATCGAACCCGAGACCTCGAGTGTGGCAGTCCGTACATAGTACCATTGTACCATTGAGCCTTATAACTTGAAAAGGGTTAGGGTGGTGGCAGGGATCCAAAGTGAAATTTGTCAGAAATGGTGGGAACTACCACCCCTGAACGGGGTTCGCACGACTTACCAGGTAACCCTGAATATTATACATAGGGAAAGCCAGACAGACTGTACAAAATTCATTTCTGTTAATAATTAAATGAAGTCACGTCAATACCCGAGTAAAAATAACTACAAGTTATTGTTATGGTTACCCTCTATACCACCGTTTCCCAAAGTGGACGATAACGCCCCCTTGTGGGCGCTGCAGGCCTAAAGGGGGGGCGGGGTCGTTGTGTAGAGGCTTGGAGGGTGATTTGTAATTTCATTTAGCTAGGAGGCCTCTTAGACACCGACTTTGACAGTGGCCACTTTAGGCAATAATCCTAAGTTTAGTTACTTCTTCGGTAATAAAATACACAACATACTTATCAAAAAAATTGGTCTTGTATTCACCAAGATTAATAAAAATCATCGGTGTCGCTAGTGGACGCCAGCGCTTACCAGGACGCACTCTTCATTTGAAGTTATAGTGGTTTTTAAGTAGATGAAAAAATGGGGGCGCCAAAAAGTCAGTCAGCCAGTAGACAAAATAAGTTCGGGAACCCCTGCTCTATACCTATCACTTCAATTCATTGGAAACGAGTAAAAACCCAAGTTAAATATAAGTACTTATCAAAAATATGTGTGTAAAAACCTGAACTGTTGCCCCGGTTCTACAATTTCAACAAGTAAATAATACATTTTTTTTTTATAGATAGATTAATACTTATCTATATAACTATATGTACTTATCTATTAGGCCATTTACCATACACTACGCCTTCAAAACTCAAATTAAGCTTGCAACAAGCACTCATTACATACTGATAGAGAGTTTAATAGTATTGTGATCATTGCAAAATCGATTTTTTAAAGCTTCCTAGTGCCGAAAACAGTGTTTTCTGGAAACTGTGCAGGTACCTAAGTACCTACCTTAGTGTATATGGTGAGGCTAGGCGAGAGCTATCAGCGAACCATTCGACCGATACTATTTCGCGCAAATTTACCACGAACGTGTATTTAAATAATGGGACAGCTGACGAGGGATCTCATTGACAACTTTTCGAGCGCCGGAAAAATTTAAGGAATGAAAACCCACCTAAAACATGTTTGTAATGTTTTTCTCTCTTTTATCAACAACGGTTTTCTTTAATTTTTCATTAGTTGTAGTTAAAAGGGTACCTATCATCGAACACAGGCGGCATACCTAGTAGGTTGGCCGCTTATGTTCGATGATACCCGCGTGACATTGTATTTTATCCTTAAACTTTCCTCGAGAACCATTGCTTCTATTATGTCTACAAAAATAAAAATATAAGCACTGCATATTAAATATTATCTGTGATATTATAATACAAAGGGATAAATTTAAATGAACAGCAAAAATCTTATTGCCCCTTAATTTATAAGCATCAGATAAACAGTTTTATAGCAAATTTTTGTTTTCCCTGCAAATAAACCAATTGTTTAACAATACTAGTACCTACCTACTAGAAATAATTCAAAAATATACATCAATGCATTTTCTCTTCAAATGCCTCAAAAAAGATATTTAACTAACAAGTCTGTTGATGTTTTTAGTACAAAACGAAGGTTTTTTGATTAGCAGTTAAATACTGCCCAAAAAGAAATGCTCTCTTGTTAGGTTTTACTGATTCCTATTATTTTAATATATTGAATTAATTGTCCTTGCAACACCGAAGCGAGAAATAATGTAATGGGGGTAAAGATGGGAGGGTAGATAAATATAAAAACGCACTGTCAATGTCTGCCGACTCCCACAATTGGGATTTTGGATAAAAGGGAGTGTTGTAGTAAGATCGGGGCAGTTCCTGTTCAGTTTAGACTACGAATTTACAAGTGTATAGCTTTATGTTATTCACAAATTATTACCATAAGAATGTAATGATATATAAGATATAAGACAGTTTGGCTAGGTACTTGATGTGATGGATCGACAAACAGTCGATCCGTGAGGATTGCTTCTGTACTATGTAAGTTAATTATATTGTAACATTGTTACTATGGTTAAATACTTGTAAGATATAATAATAATATGACCCTACCGAGTTTGGTAATCGAACGGGTGGATTACGAATAAATATAAAGTACAACCTTACTGAGCGAGTTTTTCTTACACTCTGCTCCTGTGGATCGATAAACTCAAAAAATATTATTGCACCAATTTTCATCAATGGATGGTCAATTGATGAAATTGCCGAAAAAAGACTTCGTTTTATAAAATGTAGTACTTATATTTTTATTCTTATAAAAAATATAAAAGCATGAGCAAAACAACTAAGCCTCAAGGTACCGCTGACTTTTGTGGGAAAGTCCCGGCTACCTACTCCCTCGAAAGAATAACCCCATCCCCAGAAATAAACGGCATCTAATTAAAACATAATAGGTACAATTATGTATATCAATAAAATTAATTCATTAGGAGAGCGTACTGATAATGTAATTTATGAGATTACCTACCACTGTACACATTCATCAGGATAAGAAGAAATAAATAGCTTACCTAATATTTGACTATCTATTAGCAAAGTTGTTAACAGAGACTAACATTGTATCAAAGATAAGTCAGAAAAATCTAGTGACAGTAACCAGCAGCTCTGTGCTAGTAAATAACATTGATAACGTGAAGAGAGTGGCAGTAGGACGTGTGCGTGTACACAGCATTCAGCGTCCACCTTGATCAATTTAGTTTGAAACCGCAACTCGTACGGAACACTGCACATGCAGTTAAACTAAACACCAGAACTAATTTAAACTATATTAAAATTTCTAGTGAATAAAGTGACAAGAAAAAAGTATCTCTAAATGGAAATGCAAGAGAAAAACGGTGAGCGAATAATGTAATTTACGAAAAGTGAAAGTGAATACCTATAAGTACTGTGGCCAATATTGTATGTAGTATGTTGACCCCAATGGCTTAAGTCCTACATGTTAGCATTGACACTAAGAGACAGGGATTTGCAAATTCTTGACATGTCCTACATAATTCATTAAGCAGTTGTTCTTGGTATTGTTATACCTATACCAAAAGTTACAAACTATTTTTTTACGCAAATTACATTGTAAATTTACAATGTAACCAAACCTCTTTGGTTACAATGCTGCCTATTATCTTTATGATGGGTATTTTCCCATTAAATAGATAATAGAAAAGTGTAGTGCAATTTTATACTGATCCTTCACACTCCACTAGACGGGTTGATTTTCAATTTCGAAAGTAATCAGAAAACGCAATGTAAGTAGGTAATTTTATAAAAGCATAAACATTCATTGTTAACTGTAGAAGGTCAAATCAATTCAAGAGACATTTGATCATACTACGTGCCTATAAAATCTCTATAATCTCTTAGTTCCGCTTACGTGGAAGTCTTCTCATCGCCAACACCCATGAGACCATAATATTATATTGTTACCGAAATACAAAGCGTGTTAAAAGTGTTCGCAAATACTAAATTCTATAAATATTGGTCCAGCCGTTTTGAGTGTGTTGTAGTTGGTAACAAACATGTAACCAAGTGTATTGCCAGAGTTTTTATTTAGTTAGCGTACTTATTGTTATTAATATAAATTATAATTAGGTACATGTTTCATCTTCATTTTTCATGCTTACATGTTGTTGCCTGTTTTCAAGTGATTAATTAAACTCTACCATCTGCCACAGGGTCACATCAGGGTCCAATTTTAAATCTAAACAATTCTCGAATCCACCTGAACACACTATAAATTTCATTAAAATCGGTCAAGCGTTTTGGAGGAGTTCAGTGACACACACAGGCACAGAAACAATTAAATTTATAGTGTGTGTTCAGGTGGGTTTTAGATTGGTTTAGATTTCAATTTGACCAGGTATGTGGCGTTTTTGTGGTGGTACGAAGATCGCTAGGATAACTAGTAGGTAAATTATAATATTAGGTACTATTTGTAAACATTCATTCATAATATTTCCCTTGGGAACAACACACGACACGATCACGGGTGACCGGCTGGCTGGACCAATCAAGTTAATTTTTGTTGTTGTCTTTGTTAGTGTCGCGGAGGTTTGTAAGACATAAAAAACCAAAGAAGTTGCGTGAACCAATGAAAATTTTAAAAAACTTAACTTATCTTATATTATTGACTAACTTACCTTATCAGGTGACTCAAATGCAACTCGATGTGAAATTGTTTCTCGACAACTACCCAACCGATTTTCATGATTTTTTCACTCAAAAATCTAGCATTCTCAGGACCAGGTTTTGTTCGAGACCGAATTTTGATTTAGGACCCTCAAAAAAAGTTATTGACCAAAAATATGTCAACAACCGATTTTCATGATTTTTTCGCAGCTCCTAGTTATGTATAAATAAGACAGAACGTCGGCCGGTCATTCAGCTTTTAAATAAAATAAACTTCGTGAGTTGCTAAACCCATGCATGTCCCGGCACGAAAAGGCCGGCTTTACCAGGTGATTAGGTGTACATCTAGAGCTCTCTCTCTCTCTCACTTGAAATTATCAACTCTCTATCTTGAAACTGACCTCAAATGACTTATGGCTTTCACATTTTGCTGTTTAGGCCCAATATATTTACCTGTCCCTTCAAAAGACTAATTATTACCAGGAAATAGGGTATTATCGCCTATTCGCGTCCATTTAGTGGAGTCGGTAGGTTTGAGCATGAAAATAAAAATATTGGTATAGTAGTTTCGAACGACAAATGGATGTCACATGTTCTTTACATAGTCTAGTTTAAGTTATCACTTATCAGACACTCTTGGACAAACCGTTTGGTGTTTTATTTTATAAATTAACAAATAGCCGAAACGCGTGTTTTACCCGATTCGCGTCCATAAAATCCAGATCACGTCCCTCTGTGGATCAGTTCGCGTCCACCTATTTAGTAGAGGGAAATAAGAGAGATAAGGACATATCATAATTATTTGCAAAGCTAGATGTTATTAAGGGCGACGAGAACGGAACAAATAAACGGGATAGCGTGGGTTATTATAGCTAATCTGAGGTCCAAGTCTAATGTATGTTCCAAATTACCACGCAGACTTAGCTGCGGACAACCGCTAGTAGTAAATAAGCAAGATAGAATAAACAGGCTATAAATCTAAGCAAAATATTTTCGTTTTGGGGTAAATGAATGTCACATTAAATTAGAATATTGACATTTATACATTTTTTTTTTATTTTTAAATTATACCGGGTGTTACGTAAGGGTTATATCAACCCGAAGCCAGCACCATCAGCTGGTCGACCAGAACCTGTTTCGATATGTCGCGACCGTCAGATAAGAAAAAAAAGTTCATAAGGAACATTATTACCGAATAAAATACTCACTTGTTTAAATAACACTAGCTAAAATCAGCTGCTTCGGTCATCGACATCAAAATAGGTACAAATAATAGGTACAAATAATAGGTACAAATAATGCGCGCCTGTGAAAAGCCTTCCGTCTCACTCCTGGTAGGAACATTTTGTCTCTGATGCCGCCCGTACGAACACGAAGCGCTCGGTCGAGTCACGAAGTTTCCTAGAATTTTATTTAAAATCATTTAGCAAGGTCACAGGTCAGTTCAGTTGCATTCTTTGCTTTGTGCAGTGAGGTAGCTAAATAATTGTTTAATGTGTTAATTTGTGAGTTGTGTCAAGTTGTGTGTGATAGTGATTGTGTTGTGTAGTAATGGCTCTGAGTAACGAAGAGTATTACGAGATGATGCTTTATGTAGGAGCATCAGAAGGCAATTTGAGCGCTGCCCGGGAGTTGTACCTACCGTGAGTTTTGATACCTAAAAATACTGTGTACGCAGTCGAGTCGAAGCCGCATTTAGCACTGTTACACAAGAAATTAACCTTTCCTGTAAACAGGTAAGATTTTTCTAAAATTGGGGATAGAGATTTTACTATCACTTGCATGTGGTGCACCTGTCGAACCACGGACGAGGATCTGGGGAAACATAACTATGTGTTGGTCAAATGTATTTACATAAACAAAAATAATCCTTTAAGGACGCCCACACCGCCGCGACGCCCGCACAACCGCCAAGGGCATTGTACATACGTACCACGCGCTCATTGTCTAGTTGTAGTTGTAGCTACGTCAAGCCGTAGCGTTGGGACACGTTTGTTTTGATTTGAAATATCTTTTTAAATTTTTTGATGAACTTTTTTTTTCTTCTTTGTCGGTCGCCATATATCGAAACGGGTTATGGTCGACCAGCTGATGATGCTGGCTTCGGTTTGATATAACCCTTTCGTAACACCCTGTATACGTAATTTATTTGTACGATTAAATGTGGAAGATATCTGTTCTATGGTCTCTTTTATAGGAACAGTTCACATCCAAGTGTGATTTTCGATATCTGTAACATTTTCAATAATCGTTATAATGTGAACGCAAACTGGCCATTACAATATGCATGTAAATAGTGTTTGAAGTTATATAAAACTGAAAATGTTTTTAATAACTTACCCGTCATTACTCATATTATATGGTTCAAAGTTAAGGTTTAGAAACCATAATTAATCCCGAATTTAAAAGAAATAAATTAAAAACTTAAGCGAAATGCGCAGCAATTTTTTTTGTTAAATTTCTCACGATTACACACTGTTGTTTCATACGAGAGACTAGTTTTTTTAGGCGGTTTTGTAGGAGCGACCGGTCGTTTGGACGCGAATAGGACTTGGACGCGATGAATTATTTTTTAAATTTTGTATCATAACAAAAACAAATTATAGATATTCAGTCGTCGTTGTGACATAGGCACTTACCCAGCACTTAAATGTTAAGAACAGAGTCAGATAACACAATTCCATGAATTACTTTGGGTTATATCCGTTATCTTACTGAGGAAAAACCTATTCGCTCCTGACTTAGTTATCGTGCTATTCTACATCGACAAAAATCTCTCGTCATGTTTTGGTGCTTAGTAGAGCATATACTTAGTTGCTTAACGTTAACCAATTACAATTACGTTGACGCAACGCAATGTCATTTGCCGAATATTTGTTTTATTTTTTACTGATATATAAATGTTCCTCATAAAATAGGCAATTAAAATACATACCTATTATTATATATTATATATTTTTTTAATATTGTTGGAAATGCTCACACAATGTCCTCTAGCCCAAACTAAGCTATACGCTTCTGCTACGGGATCTAGACAACGGGTAGACATACTTATATATTTCTAAATACATACATAACATATATAAAAAAACACCCAAACTCCGAAACAAACCTTTGTGGATCACACAAATATTGGATTCGACCCGGGAATCGAACCCGAGACTCCGGAATCGAAAGCCGATGCACTACCGACCACGCCACCGAAGCAGTCTTTGAACTCGAACCACTAAGTAGTTCTTAACACTAGAGAGAGCATTGAACCAAAAAACTCCTCAGTTTTATAGTACTACCTCAGACTAAAAGAATAACATAGACGGAACATGTAGAATAAACACGTGAAGCCAAATGACACTTTCAATGTGTGCGTGTGACTCCGATTTCCGTGTACCGATACCACTAACGGCGTGTGCGTAATGTTGCCAGCAAATGAAAAAATCTTCTAAAAATCACTGAGTAAACACACTTTAATTACTAGTTTTCAAAAAAATTCTCATAATTAAAATAATCCTTTTTAAGATGAATGAACAAAGCTTCATTCCAGTGTAAGTACAAAGTACAGTCAACAACAAAAGTTGATTAGCACAAAAATATTTATTATTCTTTTTTACATCCCAATGCATGTGCCACAGCAATGTACAAGTAATTTTAGATCCCCAAGGACAAAGTTAATATATTTCGTGTTTTGTTTATGATTTTGTGATCGGTTTAACAGCTATTAGTGATCAACAGATAAGAATTATTGGTTAAGCTACTTTTGTCGTTGACTATACATGAAGTAGATATCAATAGTCGTTAGGTTAAGACTGAGGCCTTGGGTAGTGTTAGACTGAAATTAAACTACTGACACAGTAACATAAATATATTGGATCAGAACACAGGCTGGGAGGTCAGACAGCAGTCAATTCCAAGATTGCCGAAATAACCAAGCCACGTATTAAGTAGATCCCAGACACAGATGTGATCGGGAGTTCGGGACTAACGCACGAATGATGATGATGATGATTAGAAACATCGAGGTTGTCAACATTGATGACACTGATTTTTTTTCCTCAGTACTTTATAAATTCCCATAAATACTGCTAAATATTTTGTGGAAATGATGAAAAAATTATGGCAACTCTGTATGTTATGGCGGAGGTTTTGTGTTCCTAGTTTGTGCAACTAAAATATTTAGAAAAATGTTATGAAATCTAATAAGAAATAGTTAATTACTTATGAAACGATAATCCAGCATTCTTTCTATGAATAATTGAAGTGTTTTTACACCTTTTCACCACACAATACGGCATATTTATAATATTTTGTTCAACCGTGATCGCACGTGCGTACACACTCGCTGCTCACAAAGGAGTGCGAGCGGAATGGTATCCCATTGCTATATAGTATCCCTTTTGGCGGCTTCACTCGCTAGTTCTATTCGTTCCGTCTATGTTATTCTTTTAGTCTGAGAGTACTACCTACTTATTATTACAAATTCTATTATAGACCATAATTATCACATAGTCATATAGAGTAACCAACCCAAACAAATTATGCTCACTATGTGTCATTCATTATTAATATTTCACTAAATAATGTTACCTATGTATCGACCTTGCTACTCTAATATTTCATTTATTTGCAGACAAGTAATAGGTGCCTATTACTTTCATGTTCAATGCTAAAGAATGAACGTGTTTGGCTATACATATACGGAAGTTTACATTTTTCTAAGAATTATAATTCATAACAGGTGTTACCTATGCGGCTATGCCTCGCACACTCAATAGACTTTATTATGTAGTATACCTAAACATAATTATGATAATTAATTACTTTAGTAGTAAACATTATTTAAACATTATTAAAAATTTTATCTCCTTCTTTTTAACTTCAAAAAGAAGGAGATACCTCCTGAATAGATAGGTCGAAATATTAGAGTTTGGAATATACTAATGAATTATTAGTCGTGACTACTATGTACAGTATTATGTATAGTTTTCTTATATCAGTGGTTATGGGTAGGTAAGTACCCTAAGGGTGGCGTTCCACTACAGATTATGCGGTATGCAGTTTATGCTGCGAGGATGTGCTCTGTACAAATAATTTTACCACCTTTATTGCATTAAAACCAAACCTTTATGTAGCCGCCAGCAAGCGGTATATGTATATAATAATTACAAGATTTATAATAGCAATTATAATATGCAATATTAAGATCGAATCTACGCGGACTATCTAAAAAGACGTATTTTGGCTCGAGAACGAGATATGACTTTTAAAGGATTAGGAGTGATGAGGCACTTTTAGCATAGGTCAACGTCAACCTACTATCGTTACCAACTTAGCTATCAAGATAATATTTGAAGAGGAGTAAATTCCAAAGATAAAATAACATCTAAATAAGACGCCATTGCCAAGCCCTATGTTGATTGGTTGTAGTATAATATCAAGATTTCATGTTAGGATTGAGATAATACTTGAATATAAAGACAAGATTAGAAGTTACTTTACATTAATAGCGAATCATTCATCGCATGACGACATGGCATTTTATAGTAATTTCATGTTAGTAATCATTACAAATAGGCCACTATAGCTATCACAGCGGTAGTCAATTTGTTCATCATTAGAAATACTTAAACACTGATTGGATGATTGATGTTCACGGATGGCTAACAAAATATAATCATTTGACATCTTCAAAAATCACAATAAATAATATTTATATGATTACCTACTGTAGCAGTTGTATTAGGTATCATAACCTTAGTACCTACTGTAGTTTCGATTGGATTCATAGTACTAATAAACGTTTTTCAATTATTTTCAGAAAAACCTCCAGTAGAAGCAAAAGGAGATATAATTCAAAAAATTACCGGTTCATTCGGCAAATATCACTTATGGCTATGTCTATTAATATTCTTAACAAAATTTCCGGTGGCATTTCATCAAATGGCTATATTGTTTCTGGCCCCAAAAGTTACATACACATGTGGACAGTCACAAAACAACACATGTCCTTGTCCAGACCCTGTTTATGACACGTCAATATTCACAAGTACTATTACTATGGAATGGGATTTGATATGTGATAGAAGGTGGCTCCAAAGTTTAACACAGACTTTATTTCAATTAGGGACATTAGTGGGAAGTGTTGTCTTCGGAATGGCTTCCGACAGGTAAGCAAAACAAGTAAAAATCACGCCTGATTCCTCCCCAAAGGCATAAATTAATAACTTTGTTTGGTTGTACTACTATTAACTGGTGGTGGCTTTTTTTACGTTGTGGACCACATTTTACGAATAGCAGGACGGCTTAGTTTGACTTCCAACCCAGACGTCTCTACAAAGCCGGACTACCCACTAAACCGCCACGGTGATTCTCCTTCACCTTAATAACAGTCATCGGGTCAGTTGGGAAACACGACGCCCCGATTCGGCAAAAGGACACACATCAGGGCCACACCAGGGCTCTCATCGGGGGGCAAATGTGATGTGAAGCCAGATAGTGGCCAGGATCCTTAGGATTCTGATGATAGGGGTACATCCAAGTAATTAATATGTCATAGAACTATTTGTTTTAGGTTTGGAAGGAGGCATCCTCTGCTATTAGCAGTCGTTATGGAAATATCAACTGGTGTTGCTGCAGCCTATGTGCCAGATTATTGGTCATTTACATTTTTAAGGTTTTTAGTTGGGTTTTCAGTGGGAGGCACGATGGTAACAGGATTTGTAATCGTCATGGAATTTGTCGGGACGAAGTATCGTGACCTTGTTTCAGTCCTCTATCAAGTGCCCTTTAATTTGGGCCATATGATGTTGCCACTGTTTGCATATTTTTGTAGAGATTACTCTGATTTTCAACTGGCCATATCCGCGCCGGTTATTATTTTGTTGGTATATTTCTTCTTGGTACCTGAAACGCCAAGATGGCTTATGGCTATGAGACGAACTGATGAAGCCGTTAAATTATTGGAAAGCATTGCTAAAACGTAAGTTTTTATCCAAGTTGATGCTTCGTTACCAATTAAATATAAGATATCGTTGAAAATTCTCACACAACGTCAACTAGCACAAATTAAGTTAATTTATATTGTAGGGGATCTAGACTGATAAACATACTGTATCTATATATTTAATACGACAATTTGTCTGTCTGTCCGTCCGTCGCGTTTTTCAATTATAATTAATAATACATACATTTGAATGAAATATTAAAATATTCTTTTTTTTTTTTATATTTGAGGCGATACAAAGTTCGCTGGGATAACTAGTAATATTTTTTTTCTAAATACTTACTTTCTAAATACATAGTTATACATAGACAATACCAGAAACAAATATTTGTCAATCACACAATAGGTAGGAAGGCACTGAAAAATCCGCCTATTGCGGAACCTGTTACTGTTTATTACTAAGACTCTGCTGTTTGTCCGTCCGTCTGTCACCAGGGCTGTAGGTATCTCATGAACCGACATTTGAAATTTGCACAAGGGGCTTCCAACCCGCCGGACGCCACTTCCCCGCCGGGCGCCACTGGAAATACCTTCTGCATGTGAACCAGAGACACCCGGCAACAGACGTTAGAGCGGCCGCGGCCTTGGGTCGAGGAATTTAAAAAAAAAATTTAGCTCCCATAATTTTTTGTTCCAAAATACCCCCACTCGCACTTGTCCGGTTTTTTAGTATATTGTATCTTTATTCTGCAATACAACTAATACAATATTTTTAAGAATTTAATAATAAGTTCCTAAGTAAGTATGTAGAGATATTTAACTGTAATTTTTATCTTGCAGAAACAAACGGCCAACGGAAAACATTAAAGCCGACGTTGAATTCTACCAAGCTTCCATAGAGAAACAGGAACTGAAGAAAGGGACTATAGTCGATCTATTTCGAACACCAAACTTAAGGAAAAATATTTTGGCAATGGCATTTAACTGGTTGGCATGCAGTTATTGCTTCTATGGAGTATCTCAGTATGTAGGCCAACTGAGTGGCAATGTCTTCACCAACGTCGCAATCAGTGCAAGTTTTACTTTATTAGGTTGTTTGGTATCTATTCCTCTATTAAGATTCTTGGGAAGAAAATATATTGTAATAATATTTCACTTGTTGTGTGCCGTGTGTTTGTTCATATTAGCTGTAATACCCGAGGGTGTTTGGTCAATTGTGTTTGCCAGCATTGGTGTTGTAGCTAGTTTCATTGTATTTGTAGTAGTTTATTTGTATTGTACGGAATTATTTCCTACGGTTGTTAGAAACGCTGCAATCGGCATATCGTCGATGTCGGCGCGAATCGGCTCTATGATAGCCCCATTTGTAGTAGAAACGAGAGATAAAGCGTTATGGATGCCTCCGATAATTTTTGCTGTAATACCTCTAATAGCTGCTTTTGTGACATTTGTTTTACCTGAAACTAAAGGCTGTGAACTTACGACAACGATCGAAGAAGGAGAGCAATTCGGTAAAAAGAAACGATCTAACAGTATCAATAAGAAATAATAGTAGAATGCAGCTGTGTAAATAAGTAAATAGTTACTTAGGTACCTAAATATTAGGTTTTATTACGCAACAAAGGATAATATCACTTATTATTTTATTATGTTCTGATGTAAAAAATACTTCTTGTGATATATTATAATTTTACTCATTTAGGAACAATCGGTACCGATAAAATGACGACGTCTACGGTACAGCTTAAATAATTGTGATTTATGAACAAACTTGTTTATGAACAAACTTGCGAACAAAAGGCTCTATTGTTTATTAACTGCGTCACACCAAAAACGCATTAGTAACGCACACTACACTATACCTAGTACCCATAGTATTCTTATTTCTTATATCTGTGATTATACCTACTCTGACTGTATTATGGTGATAGGTTCCGTCGAGAGTCGAGACTGTTCCTACATGACATTGCGACAATAACACTTCTACCAAAACGTGATCATCGCGAATATCCTAATCATCACGTTGATAAATAAGTATCTAAGTATCGGATGATGAGACTGATTGAGACACCCCAGTGTCATAGAAACGGCAAGATACACAGACAGCGTGTATCCGCAGATGTAAATAATATAAATTTTGTAGATTATAACTATTATGCTTATGTAAGTTGTATACAAGATTGTAAATATTATGTACAATAAACATAGTAAGTATTATTGAAGTTTGTTGCCTTTCTCTTTACGTTTTTAATCATAATACAGCCAGCGTCGAATTTTGAACTGAAGTCCATCATCCTTCACCAAGTTTTTTCCAACTTCCAGTTGGGGTGAACTACGATAAGTTCTGTAAAAAGATTGTCGCCTACACATATTGGCGATATCGAAGCCGAGTTCAGATCAGTCGGAATTTTTGGGGCTCCAACTACCCGAATACGAGGACTGTTATGGATGTTCGAATGGCAACTGTGACCGACAGACTGACCGGCTCAATAGGCGGTCGGCTGTCATCCGCAGGAAAATGAGTTGTGGCGTTCCACAGGGGTCGGTGCTAGGCTCGCTCCAGTGGAACATTGGTTTTGATTAGGTCCAACGCGGTGCCACTATTGGGGGGGACGGCGTACTCTGCTACTCCGATGATAGCCGGGCCTGAGCACCACGCGGGAGCCCTCGTTACGTGATGCTGCCTTGCTCGCCACTGTGAACACAGCGCAGATTGTCGGTCGCATCAGGGCGTTCAGCCTCAACGTGGCCCCTGAAAAATCCGAGGTCTTCTTTCATGGGCATCGGATGAGATCCCCCTCGGTTGCCCAATTGTTGAGTGCACCTCCATCGCTGTCAGGAAGACTTTCAAGTATCCGGGTCTCTAACTCGACAGCCGGTGGGGGTTTGCCTAGCATTTCCGGCAAATGTCACTAAAGCTCGTGAGCTATGCTGGGATGCAGCTCTCTAATAGCGGGGTACCAACATATTATGATTATGATTACCTATATGAAAATCAAAAACACTTAACTAAGATTAGTGTTATTTTATTTATTTGACACAATTGAGAGAACAAAATAAATATAACTGTAGTCTAAGATAATCAAAGACCTTGGACGAAAGTCTCGCGTGCCATGTCATCACGTGATAACGTAGTTACCTAGTATATATACCTACATGTGTTTCAAAAGTAAAAAAGATAAATTTAAACATGTATTTGAGCATGAGTATTAAACCTAATACGGTCTTTGGAAAGAGGTTCCTGTAATGGTGTGTACTACTAGATAGAGGGCGATACTAGATACTAAATAGAGGGCGGCAGAGCTCGGCCTGTTAAGCGATCCATACACTAACAGATTGCCTGCAGGCTCAGTGTGTCTAGTACCCGTTCCTTACGTTAATTTACTCGAAACACGTTTTCGTATTCCTCCATACATTTCACACAGTTCCCTGACGTTACGGCAAGGGGCGCTGGTGTGAAATGTATGGGGAATACGAAAACGTATTTCGAGGAAATTAACGTAAGGAACTGGTATCTACTAAACACTCTGATTGTTAAGACGGTTGATAAGGTTGAAGTTTTACTTCATACCTATTAAGTATCTCGCATTTTCCACAATAGACAAAGCTCAGCTTTGGGCATGGTTCGAACTCGGGTAATAGCATGTTTTGAAAATTATGTAGGTGATTATCCTGAAAAATCGCAAGGATATGAATAAGGGTAATTAATAGGTAGGTACTTCTCGACGACCTACATGTAGGGTAAGTTGTTTTTGATGTCATTTTTTTTTGTATTTATCGATCAGGTACTTTACTCTGTAGGTATCTCAGTATACAGAACAAACTATAGAATTATTCTGTACAAGCTGTCCCGGCGAACTTCGTACCGCATTCATTTTTCTAATGTTCCGCTAAAATTTTGTTTCTTCCATAAGATCTTTCTCCTGATAATTACGGACACCACAAAAAAAAATAAGCAAGATCGGTCCAGCCGTTCACGCGTGATGTCGTGACCAAGGGAAATAGGGTTTCATTTTTATATATATATATATATATATAGAGAGAGAGATTCTGTCTGAGGTAGGTATGTAATATGTACCTACTTAAGTCGTTTCGGACGGATGAATCGGATATACTTAGGTATAACCAATTGATTAAACATAATGAATTGAATTATATGGAAAAGAGCAACAATCCTCGTAAGACCTTCAGCAGATTGTTATTGTAGCGCGTGAGCACTTGGGTAGTTAGTATTGAAAATATATTTATTATTTGCGTAAGTATACAATTTTTGGTTTATTTTGCTTATCGCTAGGTTTCTATTAGGTACTCGTATATTACGAGTAAGTATATTACCTAACAATTCGAAGAGAGAAGATACAGGTGTATGAAGGTGTAGGTTTGTAGGTGTCTGAGAGATACCTATAGACGAAGGTAGAAGCGAGTGCGGTCATACGTGATTGAACGTGATCTTACCAGCTCTAAGAAGAAATATGCCTATACCTATGCCGAAGAGGTAAGCAGAGGTGCAAGTAATTTTATTGGTCCCAAGTAATAGCGGGCAAACCTATTGAATTCCTGGGCATAATATACAATAGAAAATCAATAGGTAGGTACCTATTATTTAAATCGAACATCAACAGTCAGGAGAGCCAGTCAAGACCCATGTTATCTACAATCTCTATAAGCGGTCTAAGCAGAAATTCCATTAAAACAGTACTTTTCTTTTTTTTATATTGAGATCGACAAATTGACGCCGCCCGCCTGATGGTAAGCTGTGGTGACGTCTGGCGATTGTGGGCGACTCTCATAGTACACAGAAATACTATGGAAAGTGGCCCTTAACTTGACGACCTAGTGATGTGCCTCTTCACGCTTCGCTTAAAGAACCCAGGGTTATATGTGGCAGGAAACACGTGCGCAGGCAAGGTGATCCAGGCCACTATCGTTCGGCAGAGAAACGAACGTTTAAAACGCTTGGTACTCGCGAAGATGACTGCCACAGTGTGACCACACCTCTGCCCGCCACGCGTTGTTCGGGATCGGAAGAGAGAGGGTGGTATCAAGTGGAAGAGCTCTTCAGAACACTCACCGTGGTAAATACGGTAGAACGCGCCCAAGGAAGCAATTGTTCGGCGCTTAGCTAGCGGCTCAACCTGGCTCAAGGCTGCATAGCGTCGAGTGCGTCCATCCAGTAAATACCTTGCGGAGCCGTCCCAGAAGTGAGAGCAGTACGCAGGGTTTAATCTGCATCTTATACCGCAGACTCCTCTGGTACGGTGTAAAGAAACGCTTTACCTTGTTCAGTATTGCTAGTTTCCGCGAAGCTAGCCCAATACATCTATCAATGTAGTTTGTATTATCGAGCTCTCGACGAACGTCTATGCCAAGGATGTCGAGATTCCTTCATTGGTAATATTGCATTCTGAAGAGAGGGTAGGGGATGGAAAGGGGATTTCTTCGCTGTAAATGCACACGCCTGTGTTTTGCGAGTAATGAACTCTACCAAGTTCTCGGCATTAAAAAGACCGCCTTCAAATTACTGGAATGGGACCAAATAGTTGTCGAAATTTGACAAGGGGGAAGCACTAGCTTTAAATTTAAGTTTTTTTGTTTCACCCAGCCACAATTTACCAGTATTTTTACTCCCACGTAATAGGGGGCAAGCCTATTGCCGTCACCGAGCACACATATAATGGTTTATGTCCAAAATGGCCAAATGAATTTAAAAAAAATTAGCAGCTATAATGTAATTTTCAAAAAAAAATTTGAAACTCGTTGCCTTGCGATGAAATGTTGTTGAAAGGCAACAAAATCTTACGTCCCAGCCGCTATGTCACAGCCAATTAAAGTCCTGGGCGTCTCGGACCCAGCCTAGCAAACATTTTAAAAAGCAGTTGATTTGATTACTTACTTCCTCCTTTTTTATGTCGGTTAAAAAGAACTGAGAGAGATATATGTGAGACGGAGACGGAGATATGTGAGAGTAGGTATAATAATATGATTGTAATTATTGCTAATGTATCTTATAATAAGTTCTAGTAAATAAATAAGGTTTTAAAACTAGGCAGAGAACCAACTCTACAGGCACTAAACACCACTGTAACTGAATTGAGTAACACGTCTTGTACTATAATAATATAATCTGTGAAGTACCTAAGTGACAACTACCTATATGTACAATAGGAGTATAGGAGTCGTAAAATGAATGAAGTAGGAACCTACTTGGATACATGATAATATTATAGAACATCATTGTAGTGTTTTAAGTTGTTTCTAGGTAGTTTTAAGTGAACTCGAAATGTGTTATTTGTGGTGAATTACATAAATGTTCATGAGCTCAATAACTTCATTTCTATTTTTAGATTTCAGGTGGCTTTCCACCATGTCTTAAAGCAGTATTATTATAATGTTATTTTGACACTTTGTTTTATGACGTCCATACAAAAAGTCTAAGTAACGCTATAATAATACTGATTAAAGACGTTGTGGTAGGCTCTCAGGTCTATTTTTTTTTGTAAACCTCACTATTGCGTAATATATCTAGGTAGGTACCTCCAAACCTATAATAAGAGTGCTAAAGATAAATAGGTACTAATAGAGCGGAGCGAAGCGGAGCTCAATCTTAGGCGACAAGTGTAAATCATTTGTGTGCCAACTCCTCCGAAACGGCTCGACCGAGTTTGACCAAATTTGGCATGCTGGTCGACATCATACTCGGGAGTGCATATCTCTGAAATCATGAAAATAGAGCTGACCACGGAGGAATAATCACCGAAAATGTCCTGGACATCACCGAAAAACCAGATGATTAAATGGTTGCCATGGAAACACGTGCGTCACCAATGAAAATAGATTTTTTTATCATTCGATTAATTAATTTAAGTGTTCGATTCTGATATGTAATAAAAACATTTGCTCCGCTCATTATTTACAATTAGCAGCATGCTGCGCATACCTAGTTAATATTACAATGCTGAAGAGTGTATTTGGTTGTACTCGCTAATTCCAGCAACTATTATTAATAATAGACAGGTAGTTCGATTTGAACAAATATTTTTGTGTTGAATCGAGGAGGACATCATGCTACGATCAATATGAGCAGAGTTAGATAATAATATAGGTAGGTAAAGGAGGGCGAAGTCGTGGATGTCCGTTTGTAAATAAATAAAAGTAAGTATTCAAGAGTATAATACATTGGACTAAGAGTTGAAAAGTGTAACCACAACATAGTACCCATGCTCGCGAAGGAGGCGGCCGAGAGGGAGAGGGAGCGTACCCTCCCCGCTGAGTTTCATCATCTACGCTCAGGACCATCGACCTCCATGACCGGGGCCTGAGGACGGCGGGATAGCCACCCGCCGTCCTTACAGAAGCAGGCTAGACGCGGGATAAAACCCAACCCCAACGACGCGGGATTTTCGTTCCGACCAAACCCACGAAGAGGCCACACAGCTGGCCAAAGTCCGCCGGGCGCCACTGGAAATACCTTCTGGGGTCACCCGAGACGCCCGCAGCAATGGTCATGGGAGCAGCCGCGTACTCGCGGAATTAAAAAAAAATGTACCCATGAACAAATTCTCTTTCGTTCCCTATGTATGATTAGAACTTTAAAACTACGCATCGGATTTTGAAGCGGATTACACCAATGGATAGAGTGGTTCCCGAGGAAGGTTTTTATGTACTTACATAATTTGTCAAGCGGGCGAAGCGGCTTCCGTTCGCTAGTTTATTATATAAGTAATATTAAATAGAAGTAAGTAGTAGATACTGATGTCATTCACCACGTGCCGTGGGTCTGTGGTACATTATTATTTATAAGCTATCTCAATGGGTCTCTGCGGTCAGTTTTACATGACACACGATTGATCGATGGCCTAACGTGCTCTCCGAGGCACGGAGATCTCAATGTTTCGACTGCTTCGGTGGCGTGGTTGGTAGTGCATCCGCTTTCGACGCCGGAGTCTCGGGTTCGATTCCCAGCCGGGACAAACTTTGTGTGATGACACATACGTTTGTACCGAAGTCTGGATGTTTCCTATGTATAATATGTATGTGTTTACAAAAAAAAAATGTATATAAGTATTTATATCAGTTTATCTAGTACTCATATCACAAGCTCTGCTTAGTTTGAGACTAGATGGCGTTATGTGGATTGTCCTTGTGTGTTGTTTAATAACGGGCGTCCACATCCAACGGGCTCCACAAAATGTCTAACCTACTTTACTTCAAATTGGACTTACGATTAGCTTTATTGTCGTCGATTAGTACCTTACCTTACCTAGGTGTGAAAATAATTTTATGTAGGGATTTTGAGGTCGTCTGGCAAATTTAAATAACAAACAGTAGATATAACTACTTGTAGTTCTATTAACGAGGAGGTTCAAATTTATGACTACCTACTTACTATGTTGACTATCATCTAACTATCAATGAATTATTTAAATTCTTCCAGACACTCAATATGATAAGAGTTCTCATTTTAAGTAATGAACTGGTTAATAGCTAATATGTACTGGGGACTTTTAGTAACAAAAATACCCGGGACATTATATCTAGTATTCTTATAGGTATTTTTGCAAGGTATTACTAATACTTAGGAGTAAACTAGGAGTCCAACATTACCTACCTTACCGATAGCCCGCGACCCTGATCTAGATTAAGTATGGTTTGGTTAAGTGACCGAAAAGGCGTACTTATTTCATCTAACCGTTACTTATTGTAGGTAATTCCAGCTTCAAGTAAGTCGGTAGTCGGTAGGTACCATTCATGTTGGTCTCGGTTATACAACAAACGTTTGTTCAAGACCTTACGACCTTACTTAATTGACAAAAGTTGATCATTAACAGTAGACGGTAAAAAGTGAACACTGACCTTAGTTTTTCTCAACTTGACATTGGCGATATCTTGAGGTGTGATAGTCAACCTAGGGCCAGCTATCCGTGGGGGCGCAGACCCACACCTGGGTAGCGTGTGCGCACGTACCGGCAGTCTTGAAACGGGAGGTGGTGGCGGTGGCGGAGGCGGTGGAGGCGGAGGTGGCGGCGGTGGCGGTGGAGGTAACCTGGGACTCCCTTGTGCATACTGGGTTCTGGTTGAATTATATTGTACGTTAGATGTATTTTTTAGGGTTCCGTAGTAAAAGTCTCGGAACCCTTATAGTTTCGTGATGTCCGTCGGTCCTCGTCTTTCCGCTCAAACGGTGAGTGCTAGAAACATGAAACTTTGCATGAATATGTATAATTACTACGCCGACAAAGTGCTACAATAACTGTTGAAAAAAAATTTTTAGGGGTAACTTCCCTTACACGTAATGTGGGGTTGATATTTTTTTCTCGCGTTTACTACATTGAGTAGGGTATCATTAGATTGGCCTTTTAAAATCATTGCGAGTTTAGATTTTTTGATTTAGGTATCTGTTTGCGAGATATTTAGCTTTGAAGAGCATATTTTTGCGAAAACAGAGCGTTCGGTGACGTAGTCGGTAGTGCATCGGCGCGGCGGCGTTCGACTCCGAAGTCTCGGGTTCACTTCCTAGATCGAATCAAATATGTGAGTGATCCACAGATGTTTATTTCGGAATTTGGATGCTATTTATGTAAATTATGTATGTATGTTTATCAGTTGTCTAGAAGTGTGCTATGGAAGCACAAGCTTATAGCTTAGTTTGGGCTAGACGACGTTGTGTGAGAATGTCCAAAATATAAAACAAAACCATGCTTCAACTAACGGACCGGGCGATTTCCGGCGCCCCGGCTGGCTGTTACGTCTGTGGGGCCCTTTATAGTGCATTCGTCGTCCTAAAAATATAATATATGCCCTCGTGCGAACGTAAGTAGTTAAGAGATTGTTTCAATAGTTTACCTGATCTTACCCTCGAGACTCTCAATTTGAGTCATCATCCTCTTCATTCCCTCTTTCATACACGCATTCTCCTCAACAAGGCGTGCCTGCCTCTTCTCCACTTCTTTTAACCATTTTCTAAGTTCTGTCAACTCTTCTGCAGTGTTACTTTCAGTTTGAACCAGTGGCTCTCGCACCACGTCTGTGTAAAGATTCGTTATAGATTGGTAGCCCTGAAGGAGTAAAAACTACTATAATTTTTTTTTTAGCGATTTCGGAATGAATGGCAGTACGAGGGCGAGCGTATGCTTCTCGACAACTACGGAGTCACATTTGAAGATATACATTAGCTCAACTTTTGTTACTTTGACTCTGAAATAGTTCAGAATTTACAAGCATTTATTGAAGACGCTACGCTGACGGTACTTTCGACTCCAGGGTGCAAGTCCCCCTGCTCAGACCTCGGGTGTCTGAGCAGGGGGACTTGCTCCCTGGATGCTATGGCAAATTAATAATTATACCTACATAGGTATATCCAAACGACCACATGCTATTCGTGAGAGAGGGAGAGGGACCAAAAAAGTTACAGCCGGAATGTGTGCATATTAAACGTCTGTGCATATCATTCGAGTATAAAAACGTAATGTTGTATCTTTGTTAAAAACTAGACTTGTTGAGAAGTCTACGTTAACCGTTTGTGTGCTGTTTTCGATAGGATAGTTCGGTCTGAGTTATCATTTCTATCCGAAACAAATACAAACACACAAAGCAATTACCTAGCTTAGTCATAGGTACCGTACCGTTGATACCGTATCGAAAACAGGAAAGACAAATCAAGTTTTTGTGTTATAAAAATCACAATGAGTAGGTACCAATACCAAAGCTAATAACAATAGATTTAACAATACCGATTGTGGACTGATGGTTAGATTGGAAAGTTCCATTGATGGGCCCAACAGGATTTTCTAGTCCTTTTGTCCTCACTATTTGGGTGAGTGGGTCCAACAGGATTTTGACGGTACTTATGTCTCCATGTGGGTCCAACAGGATTTTGACGGAACTTATGTCTCCATGTGGGTCCAACAGGATTTTGACGGACTTGTGTCTCCATTGTTCGAAATAGGTGGAGCTGTTAGGATTTATTTAGTAAGTAGGTATTGTTATTCCACTGTTAAGATACTGGCCATAGTGGCCATGTACAAAGCGTAATAATTGACATTGATTGACATTTGATCTAATAGATTACTCTAATATTGTATTTGCTTTGTAGATTACTGTAATCTATTTGTAAGTAATTCAATATTCACACTATTCTATTTGTAATTTTTTACTAAAATGGACCAAAACCTGCGTTTCTTGAAAAGAAAGAGTGGTAAAGTTTTGATCTACAATGGTTACCAGTTTTATAAACACACGGTTTATAAAAATACCAGAACTCGTTGGATTTGCAGCCGTAAAAAGAAGGATAAATGCCCTGGTGCGATTACAGTTCATGTGAGTGTAAAACTAATTTGATTTAGCCTTTATGGATATTTCGGTGGACTCTCGAGAGGAACACCAGGATTGTGATAAGAGATGGCGCTGTCTTCGGATTCTTTCTTCTAGATTTTTTTCACATTTTTTATAACTTTTTAACCTTTCCTGAAGAATATTTCAAGACTAACATGGTTATTACTTAATGTAGAATTATGACTAATAAAATGTATGTAAAATCTGTATTTTAATTATTTTAGGGTGAAAATATAGAAAAGATTATAGAGCACGCTGCTGAATGTTTGCCGGATGAGGCTAGAAATATGGTAGCATTAGCTCTTGATGATGTAAAAGCAAGAGCAGCAATTACAACAGAACCAATCCCTGTTATCTTCAAGGAAGTCATGGCACCATTGTATGATATGGGACTTGACAAAGTTACAAAAATTTCGTATGAGAGTTCAAAAACATCCATATATGAAAAAAATAAAGATAACGACATAAAGAAAACAAGAATTTAAAGTTAAAAAATTGATCTACAATAATATCCAGGACGTAGAAATCCCGGCAAAATTTATGTCATTTTTAAAGGCAGATTATTACAGTGATGGACGGAGAGTTATGGTTTTTTATACAGAATATTTTAAGCAGCTATTGGAAAATATGGACGAGTATTATGGGGATGGTACTTTTCGAAGCACACCCGTTCCATTCTCTCAATTATATACCTTACACGGTAACTTTAAAAGTACGTCAGAAACAACAAATATAGTACCGCTGATATATTGCCTTATGAGTGATAAAACTGAACAGTCTTATATTGTACTTTTTGAATTATTAAAAACACAATGTCCAGAGTGGAATCCAAAAGTTTTCCATTGCGATTTTGAGACAGCAGCAACAAATGCGTTAAGAAAGGTGTTTCCAACTATTAAAATTGTACGGTGCTATTATCATTACATTAATTCCCTGTGGCGAAAAGCAAAATATTATTAGGTTTGAAAGCCAAAATGTATCGTCGCATATTAGGTTTGTGTACAGCACTTCCATTATTACCTGTGGATTGTATGTATGAGGGATGGAATTATATCCAGTCAGAATGCAATGAGATGCTAAAGTTAAAACCATTTATGCATTACATGAATACATATTGGTTTAAAAATGAACAATTTGTCAAACAATGGTGTGTATATAATCAACTTCATCGTACAAATAATTTTGCGGAAGGGTGGCATGCTCGAATAAACCGTACGATAAATAAAAATTATGTGACGATCGCTAAGTTGCTTTCTGTTCTAGAAAAGGATGCGTCTATTAATAAAATGAAAACTTGTAATGCTACTAGTGACCATTCGCAAAGAAACAGGAGCATTCTACAAAAAGACAGAGATGCATTTATTTTAAATGCTCAGATGAAGTTGATCCACAGACAAATAACGGTTGGACATTTTTTAGAACAAGTGCGATAAACATTGTTTTCATCCCACTACCTCGAAAAGAGTTTCAAATTCGTAAAAAGGTATTCAACTATAGGTAGGTACCTAAGTACGTACCTACTTGGCATTCAATATTTTCAACAGATAAGTGAGCGTTCTATATGATTGTTATCTGTATCTTCTACTGACTTCTGCAGGCAACAAATTTACTATCGCTTTTAAAGTGGTCTCATTTTAATTTGGTCCCAATCCGACATTTATTTGGTCCCATTTAGGTACTTCTTAGTCGATATTTGTGTATGTTGGACATTTTGATTGTCACGTCATATTGTGAATGCATGGACGTGGTGAGATTGTATTTTTTTTAATTTAGTTATTTCCTCGCTTAGGGGGGATGAAAAGTTACGTGTTGCACTCGAGCGCAAAGATTTTTCACCTTGTGCTCTGTTGATTCCCTCGCTTACGCTCAGGATTCTAATATCTGAATCGAAGAATTCAACTTTAGAATCCTTCGCTTGCTCGGTCATCAAATATGAGCACGCAGTTAAAAAGCAACTTTGCACTCTTGTATAACAAATATATTTAATATGTAGTAGTTAATTACTGTTTTGTTTTGTAATATTTACTTATTTCATGATTGTTAATGTGTTACTCCATAACGCCTGTTAGAATAAAGTTTAATTTAACACCTTTTAAGTAAAAGTTGTAAGTTTTGACAATGGAACCACGAGACCGGATGTAAACCTGTTAAAATTTCGATTATTGACTCCACGATCTAAATGGGACTATCAGAATTCGTAAATCCTGTTGGACCCACCAATGGAGCCATGAAAACTCGAAAGTCCTGTTGGACCCATCAATGGAACTTTCCAATGAAACCAACAGTCCTAAACCACAATACCTACATGCATGTCTAAACTTATTATGTCATTTAGGTACTTAGAGACCATAATGCTCTTCCTAGTGCATATAATACTATAATAATACCAACGCGAGTAATCACAAGTTATGATGACCACACGACCTCTTAACAACACGACAGTTTACGCGACACGACCGACATACCTCATAAATAATTATGTCCGTTTAGATTGAGGAGCCACATTTAGTATCTTAATGAAATTTATAATAGGTATTTAGTAGTTTAAAAATTTTGTAGCCTCAGTCCTCGATTTTGAAGAACATAAAGGTGGCTCCTCAACCTAAATGTTTAGATTGAGTGATTGATTGAATTAACAAAATCGGTCGGTACGATTGGCGGTATGAAGTTCACTGGTATATAGCTATCGACACCTAATTAATCCTAAATTCATCCTAATTTCATTAGGATACGCCAAGTGGCTCCTCAATCTAAACGGACATAAATAATTCTAATTTAATTATTTATGAGGTATATAGTTAGATACCTAATACTTATTGGGGTGATTTAATAAGCTACATATATAGCAATGGAACATAATATATTAGTAGGTACAATAGCTATATTGATTGAATTGAATAGCTTGCTAAGTATTTAATTAACTATTTAATCTATTAAGTACACGAATGCGTGAGTCCGTCCACTACGATCCCTTGGGGGGAGCCATTTTAATTTTAAAGTGTATGGCCACATCGATTCCCTAATCAATAAATATCTAATCAATCAATCTCTATTCTTTCGTATGTCTCGCTCGTGCCTATTTATTTTGATTAATAGTTTAATTTACTTTACTTACAGAAACACAAATAACAACACAAATACACGCGAGGGTGAGCCTGTGTTGCCGAGCACTTTGCGTAGGTATTCTTGTTAGCAGCAGGTGAGACTGATCAATGACTAGACTCCTGGAGATGTTTATAGGGCTCCTAAGCGTCCCTTATTTCCTTAAACAATTCAATTACTATTCTTAGTATTAATTACGATGTTACCAACCTTTCTCCCAATCCAAGCACAGAGGTCCACGATTCTCCACGGCCTGGGATTTAAGCTACGGCGTCGGTGATTATTGTCTTTCCGCGAGTTTTCTCCTGACAACAGAAACAATTCCATTTCATTCAATTGTCCGGTATCTAACGCACACTTTATCTCCAATTCTACTTTGATAGGTACAATTGTCTATAAAAGCACCCATTTCAAAAAAACTGATTTTAAAAGGTATTTTTAGTGATGGATGTAGATGCTGCGATGTCACTCGCATTTTTGTGAATTTATAATATTTTATAAAGAACTGGTTTAAATCGATATTCGAACTTGTATTTTAAAAGTGGATGATGATATCACCCCTATACTCAACGGCTGCAGACTTAAACCGAAAAAAAAGTTATCAATACATAGTTACTGATCATATAGGTAACTGATTTAACCTGACTGCATTGTACCTATATATAACCGTTATGGATCCTCAGGGGGATTCTTCCAAGTGAGTAGGTGCCTGGAGTACCCGGCAATGGACGTAAGGGCGGCAACGGCCACGGGCCGCGGAAAAAAAAAACCCCTATGGATTACTGATTCTTTTAAATACTATAAGTCCTATCTACCTCACCTTCCTAGTAACATCTACTTGGTTTTTGGATGACAATGACGTTGTTTTTAATTTCAGGCTTTTGATATCCCACTCATATGCCACTTTAACATTTTTTATAGGTAAGTACCTACCTATTAAGATTTAGACCGCACTACAGTCTACATAGTCTGCAGCAGATAATAGTCTGGGGCTTCAATTAAGCTAGGTATTGATTTCAGAACTATGGGAGGAAATTTTAATATCTACAGCTGAGCTTATAAATTTTTTTATTAGGGTTCCGTACCCAAAGGGTATAACGGGAACCCTATTACTGATACTTCGCCGTCCGTTCGACCGTCCCGTCCGTCCGTCTCTCTCCAGGCTGTATCTAATGAACCGTGATAGTAAGAAAGATGAAATTTTCACAAATGGTGTATTTCTGTTGCCGCTAGAACAAAAAATACTAAAAACAAAGAATAAAATCAATATTTAGGGGGCTCCCATACAACAAACGTAATTTATTTTACCATTTTTCGACTCGTACTTGGCCGGTTTCTTTGAAAAATCTACATAAGTAGGTACCTACCCTAAGTAACGTACTATATCTTACCAGAAAGGTTCCCTGAACTGTGTGATGATAAAGCCAAGGTTCTCCTAGATCGTCGCAGTGCATCTTTAAATAAATTCGATTCAGACTTCAATCGTCTTTTACGAATTTTGTACGAATGGTTGCTGTTAATAGATTTAAATGATGTTTCTGAATTACTGGACTGCAGCGAGGTAGATATTGCTCCAAACTTATGTTTAGAGTCTGTCAAATCCGACGCGCTTGATGAACAAGAATCTGTGCTTTTCGTCTTTTTCAATGGTCGTGCTTCTTTAAATTCAGTGTCACTAGATTCACGCCTATTGCGTTTGCTTCGTATAGAATGCTCAGAGCTGTCGTTGGATTTAGATTCTTGAAAGTCCTTATTAAAAGAAAGGCTCACGTCAACGTAACTGCTGTGAACAGGCAGACTCACAAAAGACTCAGTTTGAGTTGAACTGTTTGCTATATTCCCAATATCATAATTGGGAAAGTCAGAATCATCAGTCATCATTATGCTAACGAAAGGTGGTGTTAAGTTGTAATCACTTTCTTTACTGTCATAAATTTTATGAAAACTAGGATCCCATGATGAATTTAACGGGTCTGTTATTAAACTTTTTCGTATAACTTCTGGCGAATTATAAACTTTGCTTTCTCGAGGCGTCTCAATGACAGTTATCATTATGTTTTCTTCACTTTCAAACGACATTTTTCCATAAAATAGGTACAAGAAATACTTAAGTCAACAACATAAACTCCTTTGTTTATAAATGAGTTGAATACATTTATGACGACTTAAAATGTGAAGGTAGGCTCTTCTAAATGTCTTGAGTAGGTAGGATAACCTACCCTCATTATCTCATACGCTAAAATATTTTGTAATAGCATTAGGCTATCACGTGGGAACAACAAAATTACTGGCTATGTGATGATGTAACGTGTACCTACGTGTAATGCACCTCTGTGTACCTCTTCGGGAATAATGCGTGATTATTTAATGATAGACCTGTGCTAGGCCACATCAGACAAATGTATATTATTATAATGTAATTGTTTGCTATCTACGTTGCTTAACAAACTGTTAATAAATATATACACAACACAAGCCCACGGCTTCGCCCGTAACAAACTATATAATTCAACCTTCCTCGAGAACCACTCTATCCATTAGTGAAAGCAGCATGAAAATCGGCGCAGAAGTTTTTGTGTTTATCGCGAACATACAGACAGACGCGGTGGAGGACTTTATAATAGTATGTGTTTTATAATAGTAGGTATACATGTATATACTTAATGTTTCCATTCATAATATTGCATATATGTACTGTGCGTACATAAATAAATAAAAAAGAAATTATGTAGTGAGGATTGAGCATCCGTATTATAATATTTTTTATTATTAAATATAAAATTTTTAAGTGCAAACCACCAACCGCTTTTTATTGTCTCTTCGCCCAGTTTTCGCCAATACCCATGGAGACATGGAGGGTGTAACTTGAGAAACCAAAGTGGGGAACCACCGCCATCGCGGTGGTGAGACCGATCATGGACAAGTGGCTCTAGAGGTAACATGGTGACCTCACGTATCGTCCGTCACAGACGATTACCGGGCACGGGGGCTTCGGTGAGGTGATCTATTTCGTATTCATCGTGAGGTCAAGCCCCAGTTTCAACACTACGAGGCTTCAAGCCACACGTTTGTGGAATGCTCAGCGTGTAAGCGCTGGTACCTCAAGTAGGTCTGGGCGTAGATACCCCTCGCTGGAGAAAAGATTTAAAAAAGGCTAAGTCTTTTAACCATACCGTCTTGTCTTGTGTAGCTTCTTTCCATTATTATTATTGCTATTGCCCTAAACTTGCACAAGTATACTTGATATTGCACATATTTGATTGAATTGCACGTAAGTATACTGTATACGACGTGTATGACCGCCATAAGACAACAGCTGATCTCAAGTCTGCTGTCAGCTGTCAGCAAGTAGTCACTTGAACTCACTTGGGAAACCAAAAAAGTAAATATTGCAAAATGCAAACAAAACAAATATATTTAATTCATTTAATTGCATGTATGTGGGGAAAGAAACCGTAAAATTTTATTTAACACCACCTGAACTGGGTTGGGAAAAGGGCAAAGGGCTTAGTGAATGATAAACAAGCAATTATTTAAAGTTTAACAATGTTATACGTTCACAAGAAGAGAGTTTTGTATTGCGGGATTACGGTCATAATATTGATATTATTTCTTCACCCTAATATGAATGCACGTCGATCATCCGAATATGTTCAAAAAGAAAGCATTCTCAGTAACCTTCATAAAGAAATTGCTGTTAATTTGTCAAGTTCGGCTTCAATTGAATGTGATTACAATAGTGTCATTCAAGACGAAACTATTTTATCAATTAATTTAGTTGATGGGGATTTGATAGAGGGCCACAAAATAAAGGAAGGTGGAGAATATGCTCCATCTGACTGCAAGCCCAAATATAGTACAGCTATTATAGTAGCATATCGGTTAGTATTTTTATAACTAGGTAGTACAAGCCCCTTGTAATCCTAATCCCCTCTAATCTTTATTTGCAACTAGTGGGCGCCCGCGGCTACCCCCGCTTGATAAATTATACCTACACTTACTATAAACCTTCCTCACGAACTACTCTATACATTCGTGATAACCGCATCAAAATCTGTTGCGTAGTTTTAAAGATCTAAGCATACATACGGATGGAGTGATAGTGATTCAATCAAACTATTCAGGGTCATCGCTCACTCACTGACCAAGAGATGAAGCTTTGGCTTAGGTGTGGAAGGTCACAGGACGGTAATTCAACTACACAATAGACCATAGTTACATTGTGTGGTTCCAAACATGATCTATTCATAATTATTATGTTACAGTGACAAAGCAGAGCTACTGCGTGGTTTTTTGGTGTACATGCATACATTTTTACACTATCAACATATCCATTACCGCATCTATGTGATAGAACAAGTGGATTCACAGCCATTTAACCGAGATAAGCTCATGAATATTGGAGCAGTATTGGCAATGAAAGCTGGATACCCATGTTTGGTACTTCATGATGTAGATTTGCTGCCATTGCGACCAGCCAATTTGTATGCTTGTACAAAAAGTCCTAGACATATGTCATCTAGTATTGATAAGTTTAGGTATGTATTGCTGTCTCGGAGACCTTCAAGTGATTATTAAAGGTTCATCCGGGTTATTAGCCAAGGGGACAAGTGCAGTTTAGTTGGTGCAAGTCTAACACCCTCACCATACAGATAGGTAAATCTCTGTGGGGTAAAAAAAATTTGTATTTTTGAGTACAAAATTGTTAACTATCCATACAGATAAATAAAATTGAAGTGTCTGTGTGTAATTTCAAATTAAATAACTATCTGTTTGTTCACGCTAATCTTTGCAATGGCTACACCGATTTTAGCTGATGTAATAAGGTTATAATATAGGCTACTTTCTTCCCAGGTATGTGTTCCCGCGAGAACCATAAAACTACTTCACGCCGGTGTCCCCGCTTACCTACTCACATTAGTGCAGTTGGTTGTGATAGAGTGCATTATACATACAATATCCCTATAACACTACGTCCATTGCCGGACGACTCAGGTACTTGAAAGTATTTCTAATACAATTACACCTCTTTCCCGTGGGGGTTGGGTTTCCGTACCCTCCACGTCTCCATTAAGCTAAGTTAACATTAAATAATTAATTTCAGGTTTGTCCTACAGTACCTGCAGGTATGTAGTGAAGCTGTAGCAATAACTTCTGAACAGTACAAAGAGATCAATGGCAAGAGCAACGATTTCTATGGCTGGAGAGGTGAAGACGAAGATTTTTATTCACGATTAGAGGCCCACAAATTGAAGTTATGTCAATTCGAACCAGATATCAGTCAATATCATATGGTCTCGGATAAGTTAGGAATAAATCCGTAAGTATGTACTTTGATACTTAATTCATCAAACTTGTTTTGAACACCCAGTGTTCTGTCCGAGGTTTGGTCTGTCCGTCCGTCCTGTCATCTGTGGCAGGTCGGACAGATGGACCAAAACTCTGCCAATCTGGGAAATTACTCCTGGTATTGTACACGACCCACGTCAAAAATAAGACGAATACCAGCATATACATACATACCTACACGATTTTCTGATTCCACATAAGGTGGCGAGCCTATTACCACTAACCGTGGAATTGTTGTTTACCAAGGTATTACTTGCAGCTCCCTTTACATACCATTGTGCTCAGAAGAATTTGCGATAACCAATGGAATCGCAGGAAATAAAAAATATTGGGTCACGTGACCGAAGTTTTCTGCGATATCATTCGCTATCTACTGAAATCGACACTGCCATGCTCATAGGACTGGTGTACAATCAACCTTATTAATTTATTATTTCAGGGATCACTATAGGAAAAATGGGAAAATTAAAAAAAGCATGTTTACAGATGGATTAAATTCACTGAAATACACAGAGGTAGCAACAATTCTCCATCCACTTTTCACTCATATCATGGTTGACTTGTAATGTAACATTGTTTTGATAAGATTCATTTTAAAGCCGAGAATTCATTGTAAACATTTGTTGCGCATTTGATGCGTTTCTCAACATGTCGAAAGCAACAGTTGTGCAATAATTAAATTAAAAGCAATAATAAGGGCTTCTGATATTTTCTTCTCAACAAACTCAACTCTGCAACATGACGTAGTCAATGCCGCAACACAAGTATTGCCCGCACCATGGCGACAGCAACTCGGCAACTTCTTTTATTAACAAATGTTTACAATGAATTCCCGGCCTTATAAGTAGGTAGGTAGATACTATTTGCGATTGTCGGCAACTTGCCGTCCACATGAACACTGAAGTCACTGGTACTATTTAGTACTATACCTACCAAAATTTTGGGGAATAGTACAAGTGACTTTAGTGCTTCATAATGTGATAAATTTATATTAAAAATCATATCACTTGTTTAAAAAACGCTTTAATGTTTAAATTGTAAGAAGCACAAGAATATGTAGTGATCTACAGTTTTATGATCCTGTTATTATGTGTGTAGTACAATAGATTCGAGTTAAGTATAGCATCACTTGATTTACACTATTATACTACACATATTATACTAGCTGTTGCCCGCAGCTCCGCCTGCGTGTTACTTTAGATCTACATAACTTTTTTATTTATGAAGCGATTGAAAACCGAACCGCAAGTTCAAATCAAAAAATCAAATCATTTCTGAGAATAGCGTGTTCAAACATTCAGACAAACAGACAAAAGTTCTAAAAACCATTAATATTTAATAGTGAACTCCACTGCGGGTGACGTAACCTGTTCTGAAGAGCTCTTCAATCTGATCCCACCCTCTTCCTTCCGATCCCGAACAACGCGTGCCGGGCAGAGATGCCACTCCCACACAGTGGATAGCATGTTCGCGAGCACCGGACGTTTTAACCGTTCGTTTTTCTGCCGAACGATAGTGGCCTGGAACGCCCTGCCTGTGCACGTGTTTCCTCCCACATATAACCCTGGGTTCTTTAAGCGGAGCGTGAAGAGGCACATCAGTAGGTCGTCAAGTTGAGGGCCACTCTCTATAGTATGTGCTGTGAGAGTGGCCCACAATCGCTAGACGTCGTCACGACTTACCACCAGGCGGGCGGCGTCAATTTGGCGAACCGAATATAAAAAATAAAAAAAACTTACGACAAACTTATTATTTGCGGTTGGTACAGTACTCGGGTCAAGGGATCGAACCGCAAAATTAAGTTTGTTTTTTATTGTATATCCTTTTCCGGGATAAAAAGTACCCAGTCTGGTGCCCAGGATATTAAAGAATAATTATACCAAGTTTCATCGTAATCGAACCAGTAGTTTTTGCGTGATGCCTGAACAGACAGACAAAAATTTTTTTAATCACATTTTTGGGTTCGGTGTCGGTCTAGTAACACCCCCTGCCATTTATTTTTTTTATATCTTCAATGTACAGAATTTTCACTTCTGCAGATTTATTATAAGTACCTGTAGATTATTGGGCACTTTACCTAATAGAAGGCTATTTGACAATAACTTTACCTAGAGGTGCTTAATTATCCGCAAACGTCGCGGATGTATCGTCCGTCCGGCTGCCGGCGTCCCCGTTGGAAATAATAATACTAATAGGTTCTTAATCTATATATATAATACGCCAGTGAAACCGCTTCTCCTCCTAAACTAAGAGTCGCACAGTCAAGTGTGGCACACCGTTGGAAAGGTCGTGGTCTCAAGTGGTGCGATAAGATTAGAAATTTGACAAAAAGTAAAAAAAAAAAATTATTACTTGCGCAGATTGCCCTAAGGGTTGCTAGTTTAAATCTAAGTCGACAAAATAACACCCCTTTCCGTACCTACCCAAGTCTTTACTGCTTCGGTGGCGTGGTCGGTATTGCGTCGGCTTTCGACTCCGGAGTCTCGGGTTCGATTCCCGGGTCGAATCAAATAGTATTTGTGTGATACACAAATGTTTGTTTCAGAGTTTGGGTGTTTTCTGTGTATATTATGTATATATTTAGAAATTTATAAGTATGTTTATCAGTTGTCTAGATCCCACACTACAGCACAAGCTTTATAGCTTAGTTTGGGTGGGCTAGATGACGTTGTGTGAGAATGTCCAAAATATTTATTTATAATTATTTGTAGTATTTAGGCCAGTTTTTACACAGCACCATCTAGCCCAAAGCACAGAATAGGGAATAGTACTTACATACAGAACTTGAGAGAACATCATTCGAACATTAGGACTGTCAGTAAAGTAAAATATATACGAGCATAATTTGACCAATAATTATGACGTTAATGCCTCAATATCAACTCTATGATGGTCAATGTCGTGTCACAAACAAGAGACAACCCTTACTGACTTACAACTTCAAGTTGTCGCTGACGTCACGTATTTTTTGCGATTGTTAGGCGAGTGACATAGGCCTGCCCAAAGTAAGCTATAATTTGCTATAAAGCTTATGTTATGGAATCTTGGTAGGCCACTGATCTGATAAATATATAAACGTACTTACCTATATACACCCTGATTTGACAAAATTTTGTCTATAGTACATATTTACAGTGCGTTAAGATTTAAAGATTCGTCACAACGAAGTCGAACAAAATTGGATGACAATTAGCACACTGAATTGACAGTAAATAGTTACTGATTGTGTGATGTTTTCTTTTAGTATTGGAAACTAGAAAGCTATCATTCTGAAACCTTACTCACTGTAGACCGTGAAGACACATGAACTATGATCTGGATTAAGTATCAGTAACCTACTATAATACCTACTGACGGTATTATAGGAAATAATCTTCCCATCTTTGATTTATTCATATTATACTAACAACTAATATTTAAATTGAATGTGGTGTTAGTTATATTAGGTGCCTGCCTTGTTTTGTTTAGTTACTAAAAATCTAGTCAAACTCTAGTCGTACAATTTAATTTGTCATATTATCTACATACTTATTAAATGTTGTAATAATAAGTTATGATATTTTTAGTGGCATTTCATGGTACCTACTTATGTTCTATCTTGAATACTAGTAGTAAACCTGTATATATATATTTTTTTTTTTTTTAATGCCGCGGCCCAAGGCCGCGGCCGCTCTAACGTCCGTTGCCGGGCGTCTCTGGTTACTAGCAGAGGGTATGTCCAGTGGCGCCCGGTGGACTTTGACCACGTCTGTGGTCTCTTCGGGTGTTGGGTCGGGACGAGAATCCCGCATCGTTGGGGAAGGGTTTTATCCCGCGTCAGAGAGTGAATCTGGTTGCGTGCTATGGGGGGGGCGAAGGCCCCGCAGCACGCAACCCTTCTAGCCTGCTTCTGTAAGGATGGCGGATGGTGATCCCGCCGTCTTCAGGCCTCGATCATGGAGGTCGATAGTCTTGGGCGTAGTCGCGGAGTCTGGGGCGCCCTGGCCGCCGACTACGGAACTCGGCGGGGAGGGTACGCTCCCTCTCCCTCCCGGCCGCCTCCTTCGCGAGCATGACTTGCTCGCAGAAGGACACGGCCGCGTTCCACCTACTCCGGCTGGAGACCATGGCTTGAAGCATGGTCTCCAGCGAGAGGGTATCCACGCCCAGACCCACTACGAGGTCCCGGCGCTGACTCGCCCACGCTGAGCACTCCACCAACGTGGGGAGTGCGGTGTCGTCGTCGGAAACCTCGCAGTGTTGACACCGGGGTGTGTTAAGTACTTACCTAAAATTTTTACTGTCGCACAAACAGTAAAATGTCGCAGTCTGTCGCAAAAATAGGGGATAGATAACGGAAATATTTGTAGCATAAATGCAACACAACTTGTAAAAAAGTTAATAGATTAATCATTTTGGGTCTAATGCAATGGCAATATTAATGAATTTGTTTAGTCATCATAGCCATCAATTTAAACGCTCAATAAACTGCCTAAATAGTTCTAACAATAATACATTTTCTGTAAACATTTACAGGAAACACGAGAAAATAAAATTTTAATATTAAGAAAGAAATTATAAATAGATTACAAAAACTGATGTCATCGGCATTCGGGTTCTAGAACGCGCTATTTTAGCGCGATCTAGAAATTATGAATATGATATGAAGCAAAAATTCGATGTTCTCGGTATTGGTCATGGTAGCTCAGTGGTCAGACCATTCCCCCTGTTAGGGAAAGTTTTTGTAATCTATTTATAGTTTCTTTCTCAATGGTTTAAGAACAGTTTAAGCAAACTCATTGCTTTGAAATACTAATAAAATTTGTTCCATAATATTAAGTGTTGTTTTCTTATGTCCCGTTTTACGTTTTGTAAGCTAAGAAAATGGAACGAGCTGATTTTTCTGTCATCTGCGATACCTACATATAATTCATAATGGAAAACCGCGGCGGCGTTAATCAAGAAAGTACCTACTAGGCTGTTACCATAATTTCCAGATGTTGAAAGTAGCGACATCTAGCGGGTAGAATAGAAAGCTAATATTTCCATCATGAATCTTTGAAAATAAATTAGTTTCATAGAAGACCTACGAACACGGTCTTAGTATGATCCGGTATGTGGAAAACGCCTCTAGTCTTTAGTAGCCTCTATCAATAGGTAGGTATACCTTCTGGTAGAATACCTACTAGAATAGGATTCCCAACCTCCCCGTAAGTATTTTCATGAAGATCGATTTTGCGGCCAATAAAACCACCCAGAAGGATGTATTTATTGAGCGAAGTGAGCGAAGCTCACATCTGTGGGTTCCTTACGCCTACTGCAGAACTTTTTGCAACCACCAGTAAAATTCATAACCTTGGTTGTATCCAAAACTTTTGTAGGATAATATTGGTTTGTGCAAATATTATAAGTTCGAATATCGCAAACACCGCTCGCCACTGTACCCGTTGCTATTCAGAGGGACATTTCCCTGGATATCTCTAGCTAAAAAAATGATTAAGATTGGATTTTGGTATGGGTACTGACCAGTTTCAACATTTTGTACAATATAATATAAAAATGTGTGACTGTGATTGATGGAGAAAAAGTGGACCAAGTGAAAGAGTTCGTGCACTTCGGGTCCAAGTTTACAAGGGATAAAGGGTATTATGACGATGATATTAAACGAAGAGTTATGGCAGGGAAACAAGTTATTTGGGTAACTACATAACTTTATGAACAGTCAGAAGGTCCGATCAGAAGGCCCGGTTGGCTGTGCGTAGAGGAGAGTTTGTCCCTACACTTTTGTACGGTAGTGAATATTTGGGTGTGGCAGAAGAAGCATGAAAGTAAAATAAATGCAGTGTGGAGTGAAACTGAGAAGTTTGAAAAGTATGGCTAAAGTAAGGAACAGCCGCGTGTTACGGGAACTATGCGGTGTGTAGTGATCTAGATAAAGGGATGCTTAGATGGTTCGTGCACGTAGAAAAGATAGATGAAACATGGCAGTACATATGGCGGGTGTTGATGGACATGTTGGTAAGTAGAATACCATAGTCCAATGGAAAAGAGACCTAACTGTATGTTACAAATATAAAAATAACGGGCTTAGTTTATGAGGCCTAGGTCCTTTTGCTAATGTGTATTAACAAAATTCACGCGGGCAAAGTCGCGCTAGATAAAAAAGACACAATTTATTATTAATAGGTACTTACGAGTATTAAACTTAATGAAATAAAGGTTACATTATGGGTATTTACGTTATTCTCACATCAGAAAAAAATATCTTTAACTAGCTATGTAGGTAGGTACTAATAACCTTTCTTGAGAACCACTCTATCCATTGGTGAAAACCGCATAAAAATCCGTTGCGTAGTTTTAAAGATCTATGCATAGGCATAGGTACCTACATACGGCAAGAAGTGACTTATTTTATACTATAATATGTTAAGATTACAATAATGATTACATTGAACCTCTTTGCATTTGCAATTTTTTATCGACATCTAACTTGGTACATCGTGTTGTCATGGCGACATATAACAAAGTAATTGTCAAGATTCCTGTTAGCATGGCATCGGATAAGTTTGTCGATAACCAATGATATCGCAAAAAAATTCCGAACGCTTGACTCAATTTACACATTTTTGAAATTTCCTGCGATATTATTGGATAACGACAAACTCTTCCGAGCGCCATGGTAAGGGAGAGTGACAACAGTCATGTCAGTCGTTCGACCCATCAGCGGACTTTAGACACCATGTTGATAGAAACATCCAAATAAAATACTGTGATTATTGCAAATACATAGGTTTAAAAAGAAATTAATAATATAATTTGATTAAATATTAGATAGAAATTAAAGGTAAAAACATCTTCTTGTAAACTAGATGTAGCAGATCGATTTTACAGCAAAAAAACTAAACATTTTAGTGTAATGTCATATCAGCCGTGTAACTAGATCTAGTCTAGTGAGTGGTCAAGACACCAAATTGTTTTGTTCCTAACTTATGCACCGGTGGCCATAATCATGTGAGCGAGGGGAACGCCTGTCAAGGCGGCGGTGTGGGCGTGAGGGTGGTTTAGAACAAAAAAAAAGGAAAATCGGACACCATCGAGGAAATATCACAAAAAAAATCGTTCGAAAATTTAACACTTCGCTCAGTTTTTTGCAACAGCAGCATGCATTGCATACCTAGATTATAATTATATACAAACGAAATACATGAGTCGCCTAAGATTCAGCTTCGCTCACTTCGCTCAATAATAATACAAGACAAGTCTAGTCCTTTCAACGACAGGTATAATTCCCACCATAGTATTAAATTAATAGACCTACATAAAAGAAACAATACACATAACTCTCCAAAAAGCAGCCATCTTAAATACATGTAGAATAGTTAGAAAGTTTATGCAACTAGATGAAACAGAAACCTAAACACCATACACAACATCTACATCTTAAAATACATTACACGCTGCATTTACTTGGTTGATGCCCATAAATATAAATGCAGTTACCACCAGCATAAAAGCTAAAAATAAAAATGTAGGTATCCATAATAATAATATAAGAATACAAACTATAGGCATACAAACTATAGGCATACATACATATAGGCATAGATACTTACACGACAATGTGTCGGTGTGGTGTTGATTCCAGTAAAACAAAATACCTATCATTGATTCATAGATACTATATTTGGCATAAACATTTTTCGGGTGGTCCCAAATCACAGGGGATTCTAACAACACATAAAATATCATATAAGCATATTATTATAGTTTGTTCTATTTACATAATTGCCAAATCATAGAGTTGCTTGTGGGTCAGCAAAATGTTCACATGCATTTACACATTTCACATTAGTTTGTTTACACAACTGTAAAGATTGATTTTCACTGACATTTAGCATAAAAAATATATTTTGACTTTATGAGCATGTTTGTGAGCGTTTTGAAAGCTAATAAAATAAATGTGGCAATGTCTAAAATTTAACTAAAAAAGTTTTATTCCTTACAGCTTAATTAGGTACCCACTAGGTACTTGCTGCTTCGACGGTGAGTATCAAATTTACAATCGGAATAATTGTGAATAAATAGAATTAAATACAATATTTAATTTACCCAATGTATGATATACCTATACCTATATTATAAATATAAACTATTATAGGTATTATGTTAAATATAACAGCACACAGTTTTAAAAGTAAGTAAACAATAGAATATTTTACACACATTATCTACAAAAAACACCATGGTTCATGTCAAACATTTCACATGCAATGTCAGATTCAAAACCAAAATTTACTTTGAATTTAACCTGTCTGGTTACGTCTTATGACATTATCAAAAGGGACAGTTAACTTTGATAATTACATAAGGCGCACAAAGATAACAAGATAATTTTCCACCAAGTGTCGACAGTTGGAATTATAAGTTATATTTATGTCGGCTTTAAAAGCAAGGTAATACTATAATGTTTAAAAAGTCAAACTCCACTCCACAATATTATTAACAAGTAAGTATATATCAGCACCTATATAAAAATATAAAACACAATTTTACGCACCATAAACCTATCACACTTTACATGACTACAAATTAAACAATCCCTCTAATTTACATCTACCCTATCAACCAATTTTAGAGAATTATGATAATTAAAAATTGCAGCAAGCCTAAACATCCATATAATCCAATTAACTACCCAGTTAAATTGATAATCAAGTCAACTACACAGTTGAATCGATAATCAAATCAACTAGGTACACAGCTGAATAGATAATCAAATCAACTACACAGTTGATGTGATTAACAAATCAATTGCGCAGTTTTAATAAAATTGAGAATTTGATTTAACAACCCTGGATTACATAATATAAATACGTAAAAAGTGAACTATGTGTATTAGTTTCAGGTCAATTATATTTTCAACTTTTTACAATGAAGGATTTAAAATAATTAAAATAGGATGTTTTTACACAGCGTCACCTAACCCACACTTAGCTTATATATAATAACCTTGTGTTTATAACTGATAAACATAGTTTTAAATACCTACCTATATACATACATATTATGGATAACATATACCCGGACACAGAACAAACCATCATGCTCAACACATAATAAAACGCGTCAAACATTGCCACAAAATAAAAACGACTTCAAATTACCGAAATTGGACCAAATAATTGTCGGAATGAGACCAAATTACCACTCGGCAAGCAGTAGCTTTCGAAAACCTAAACGGTTGGCTCGATAAGTCTAAAAATATTTAGGATGATAGTCCATGTAAACTTTGAAGAAAAACTATAACGGATTACGTAACTGTTAGTTCAGGAGTTATAAAGGCTATTATGAGTGACTACGGAACCCTATTCTATGCGTGGCCCGACACGCCCGACACCCGACAAGAGACATCATAATAAATGTGGTTAATAGGTACGTGTTGTGAGGTCTGAATGTATATATTATTTGGATATCTGTCTACAATGTTGAAATACTGTTGAATAACACCCGAGGTCCGTACAAGGTAGACAAATAACTAAGCAAATGTGTTGTGATGAAATATGAATGTGAGCAATTTTGTTGACAACAAAATTAGTTTTAGTTTTCCTGTTGATTAAATTATATAATATGTAGTAATTTTAATCAAACATATTTTACTAATGAACTATAATTTTATAGTGTTACTTCATACATGTATCAAATATTTTGAAATTTAATGAGTAGTCACGCGTGTGGGCCCAGACCTGGCGGACAACCAGTACTCTGTGTTCTCACGGACCTCGGCTCGGGCCACCTCCAAGATCCAGCATAAATGTAGGGAGCGTTAGCATCGGCATCGAGCCCTCAATGAAGTATCCAGTATGGGCGGCGAGACCGACGGGCAACAACGCTTCTGTGTAGTACACAGATCGTTGAGGACCTTGGCCATCAAATAGTTTTTTTTTTTCGAAAATAATATTTTTTATTCTTTTCCAAAAACACAGTTAAAAGCAAGTAAAAATCTAATGGTATATAACTATTTTAATCTATAATTTTAAGACTTGGTAATTGGCTTTGAAGTACAGTATACCCAACGATAAGTTAACGATAAGTCCCGTAACTCGATAACCGGTCATTAAATTCCAAAAATATTTGATACATGTATTAAGGACATGTATTGGCAAAACAAACTCAAATACTACTGAAATCGGAAACATCAAGTTTTTTACCTGGCCACATCGTGTGGAATGCCTCTGTCATATATTTTTGTATTGGGTACAAAATATACGTTCTGTGTAGTGGCCCTGTGTTTATTTGCATAGGTATATTACACATGAGTGAACTGACAAATCATACACATGGTACAAACGCTATGCACATCATTTGCCAGGTCAACACCTAAGTGTAAAGACCTAAAAGCTGGCTCACACACCTGCCACAGGGGCAAACTAGGGCATAAGAGTGTGGATGACCCTAAATTGTGTTTTGTTTAGGCAAGCAGGGGTATAGGCAAGTGTGTAGTAACACTCCCGATATCCGTATGATGGCCATGAATCCTAAATTGCCCCTGCGGCATGCGTGTGAGTAGCCCGCTTTAGTTTTATAAAAATACAACCACAATTTATAACTACTAAACTACATACTATGGCCGTAACACAAGCATGCAAACTAACCCTAAAACAAAAGAGAACACCAACTTCAAGTTTGATCCAATATGCAGCCAGTCTGGCAACTGTGATTTCATAACATATTCTGGCTGTGTGGGCAATAACAGTGCTGCTATACAACATATACTTACTGCAACTGCTACTATGTTTATTGGTTGCTGTTGTCTGAAACATTCATAAGAAATAATTATGAATAATTTAGATATTAACATTTTAATGTTTTTCAAAGAACAATATTTTTTGTTGGGTAAGTACCTACTACAAGTATAAGTGAGTGTTTGGATGTAACTCAGAATGGCAACATTACTTTTTACGCACACACACAGCACTCGCACATTCACACTTGCCAAAATCCATGTAATTAAATAATTATTTTGTGTAATGTACAATGTTGTTGCTACATGGGCTGATTGTGGTCCGTTTTCTACATCGATGTCAGTGGGGAGCTGGTGACCTGTAATTCAGGTCTCGTTACCTACCCCAGGCACCAGCTATTCACACCCTAAAAACTATTGCATATTGTTTATACCATCTACAACTGTCAAATGTTTTAGTTTGTGGATTACAAATAAATAAACAATTTATTTATTTATAAATTATGTAGCTTTTTCACTTCCCTGAGTAACTATATTTTTATTTTCCTCACTCTGGATTCATACTGTCATCCATTTAAAAATGTATAATGCACTATATGTCACAGATTGTTATATTTAACCAGATAAAGAGAATCTAAGTGGTGGAAAAATAATTAGATTGAGTATTAGAAATTAATGTTACTAAATAAAGGAATATTTATTATAAGGGTTGGTTTACTTAGCAAACACACAACAATTACCTGTGATGATAGGAAATTTGCCGCAGAGGCTTAGTGTATTCTTCAATCTGTCTCATAGGAGCTGTCTTTGACACTATTGGATGGAAACTGTCACCTAAACTTTCCTGAATAGCATGGATTGGCTCACCATCTATGAGTTTTGTTGGAACATCTCTTTTCCCCAGGGCCTGCATAAATTATTCAGATTTAAACAAATAAGAGTTGTAACGATAAGTACCACTGTAGCAGCAGTTGTCATACTTACTAACATCTATGTTAGCATCTATCTAGCAGTTGTTAGGGTAGCTGGAGCCCTAAAACAAAAATCCAACCAGTCTAACAACAGAACTTCAATATCGCCCATGGGATGTGAAGGTCAGATGGCAGTCGCTTCACAGAAAATATTGAAGTACAGCCGAATCACAGTTAGACTGGAAAGCCGGCCCCAACTGCGTGGGGAATTGGCTTAGTGAATGATGAAGCACCACTGTTCTTACTGCCATTTCTACATAATTTAGGTTTGGATTACAATAATTTAAATATATTTAACTGCTGTGTTGAATTTGTTTTGGGTTACAATACCTAAAGTTGATTACATTAAGTATATAACCTTGTATAAAATATAATAGCATGTGACTACTACCTATATTATTGTACATACTTGCTGGGTGTTTTTGTCATACATTGATATCCGAAACTTTTCTATAGTATCGCAGTGGGCAACAGATGGCTGTGTGTAACGAACAACTATATCTATACAGCACTGGGGTGCGATCACTCCCTCGGGATCGATCACCGTGAACTTATTCGGCGATGTACACAGTACTGTAAAAAAGACACGCTTAGCATAGCACAAAAAAAGGTACATTGATCATTACGACACGTTTTAATTTCCTAAATTACCTTTGAAATTAACTGAGAATTCATACGGATTGTACACAGTCAATAATTGCTTGTGCGTGTGTCGTGCCTTCAAATAAAATTCTAAAGAAACTGGAAAGACAAATACGGGAACGCTTTGCATTTTTAGTTCAGTTTCGCAAAAGAAACAATAACACACACAATTTCAATTTTGCGACATTTGGCGATTGATTGCTTATTTGCGTGACTTTGACGTTGACAGACAAAGAAGTGTTCGATTTTGTCTTTGGTAGCCGATTACAGTACAGTCGATTCGAATGTTTTTAGCAATAATTGCTAAAAACACATTCGAATTGACCAACCATTGACGCCCGGCAACGGACGTTAGAGCGGACCTGAAACCGCGGCCCTAGGCCGCGGTTTTAAAAAAAAATGGTTTGAATAAAAGTGGTATTCTGAGCTTATGGGGTATCCTGCACGCATACCCAGAGTTTCTTCTTTGTCCGGAAAGTTGGTCGGTGCCGAGTACGGTACGAGCCAATCTTCAGTAGGTAATCCCGAGCTTAGCAAGCGTTTCAAAGAACGTGGTCTGAAAAAAAAATTGTACTTTTGGGGGACCCCCTCAGGAAACGAAGTCCTTTATGAAACTGCAACACAATCCAACCTTACGCTAAATTAAAAAAAAAGCGTACGTTTTGGCTTCTGCGGGCCACCAGTTGGGAACCACTGATACGCGTAACGTGACCATTTCTACTAAATCGCACTACCCGTAAGCCGCGTTAGAGAACTTCGTTCCAAAATAGTGTTATTTTATATCTGTTTGTTTATTCAGACTAGTCTCTGCTCTGAAACGCCTGGGCGAAGCCGTCAGCATCAGTTCAAATAAAACTTTCCACTTTTTGTACTTAACTAAAATGTATTTCTTTAAAATACTGTATTTACATTAAACAACACAGATGATATAAAATGTTAATATAAGTATAGTTTGCCTAAGCTCGAAGGCGATACCTATTTTATATGCATTATTGAGTGACCTTTACAAAGTGCAACAAAAATATTAACTTTAGGATTTAAGTTGTATTAAATAAGTTAAAACATTAAATACTGGTACACTACACAGGCTGTTATTTTAAATAAAATATAAACCCTTGCATACATTTACAATTTCTACTAAACGAAACACAAATCAAAGTAACAAAATAAACAGCAAGACCTCATTTTGATTTCAGTCATAGTAACTAAATATAAATTAGGTGATAAAAAAGTAAGTCTCTAGATATTAAAATAAATAATTTAGGAACCAATGATTTATTCTAATAAATGATTCATTGATTTTAGTAAGAATAAAAGCACCAGGATAGTGCTTTTATACTTACTAAAATCAATGAATGATGAGTGAATAAACTAAATATTATTTAAACCTACTTTTTTTAATGAAAGAGGTTTCATTTGCCCTTGGCTATAAAATTTAGAGTTTATTTGTCTAATGCATTTTCTATCTAATTAACTTACTTATCAAACAGATACAACCCTTAAAAAAGGACGATGGCACCTTCTCACATAACGTTCAACATATTTTTAAACCCTTCGTAAGCACTATTAGATTGTTTCAGTTCACTGAGATTGCTAGAAAAATATTTACATCATTGCCATTTGCTTATGAGCATGCATATGTCGACTTCAGTCGTTCGACGTTTTCAACCAATGATATTGCTAAACACAATCATGTTCAGCGATATCATTGGTTTCAAAAGATTAAAGAGACATTTTTTAACCTTTTCTGCGATAATATTCCTCAGATTTCATCCTGCAGATATATCGATAGGCTTTAGACATTTGATTAATTTTCCAACAACATCCATTTAATATAAAGAAAGGCCTAGCAAAAAATACGTGCTCATAGTGGAAAATACTTTCAAAAAGGTTTTATGATTTGCTTATTAATAATCGCAGGGTTTCAAGGGTTACGACTGAACAAGCCGTTTTCTGGCGACATTTCTTACAAATATACAGGGTTACCTGGTAAGTCGTGCGAACCCCGTTCAGGGTGGTAGTTCTCACCATTTCTGACAAATTTCACCTTGGACCCCTGCCCCCCAACCTAACCCTTTTCAAGTTATAAGGTTTTGAAGATTTTTTTGAAAAACTGCCGAATTCTTGTCTATGGGCCTATCTTTTTCGTTTATTTTTGTTCTAATTTTGTAAAGTCCAGTTTACAAGCAGGGTCAACCCTTGGAGGACAATAGAGGCCGTACCTAACGGAATGCTTTTGTTGTTACTACTCGTACTACCTGGGTAGCTTTTATCAAAGTTTTTATCCAAGACCTTCAGTAGTAGCCTAGCTTGTTATACCTCGTTGAATAGCTAATGAAACTTAGATATTATGAAGCGTGTCTGCAGCCTAGGTGTTATAGATTTTTTTTTTACTATTGCTGGTTGAAGTTTGATTTGTATTGATGTTTTTATTGATGCTATAACTATCAATCTTCTATCTACGACCCATTTAGTTGAGGTAACTGTAATTTTATTTTTCATAATGACGAAAAAACTAATCTGCTACACAAAAATCGTATAAAAATAAAAATTAGAACAAAAATAAACGAAAAAAATAGGCCATTAGACAAGAAATCGGCATTTTTTCAAAAAAATCTTCAAAGTCTTATAACTTGCAAAGGGTTAGGTTGGGGGGCAGGGGTACAAGGTGAAATTTGTCAGAAATCGTGGGAACTACCACCCCTGAACGGGGTTCGCACGACTTACCAGGTAACCCTGTATTTAAGTAGTCGAGTTTTTTTTTAATTATAGTGACTTTTTACACTTCTATTTTGTGTTTATGTAGCATAGCAAGGTTCTCTTGTTCACAAGGCATTCACATTCTAGTAAAATTGCAGAGTTTTATTCGGCGACAGGTTAATGTATCATCAGAATATCGATTTTATATAATCGATAATCGTGTAGTAATTCAAACAACAATTTTACTCTAGTTTGAACGCATCGACGAAAATATGATGCTTATAAAATTAAATACCTTAGTAGCATAAGTTAAATAAATAAAACATTAATCATTACCTATTTTATTATCATAGCTTCAAAATTGATCAAAAAAATGATCATTGTGGAAAATCATGATTCACTGGTCTAATCATAGTTGGTGCTATTAATTAAATTACGACTATTTAAGAATTGTAACGATACATTATGAAATGACTCGCTTCATAATGTATTTAGTATATGTTCCACCAAGTGCCGACAATCGAAAGCATAAATGATAATTGTAACGATATATTAGAATAACTAAATATCGATGTTCCCTGAGTTATAGTACAAAAAATACTACGTAGTTAATATTAAGCCTTGTTCACATTCATCCGACAGAACTCTCATTGGCCGATTCCTGAATCTACCAATGACATTTTTGCAACTGAGTTGACTTTTATTGGATGATTTGAGAATCCGCCAATGAGAATTCGCAAGTCTACTGTCTATGCGCGTAGTGCGAACAATGCTTTATAGTCAGGTTTCCTTTAAAACAGGTCTAAATTAAAGCAATAAGATTCAAGGAGTTATATGGCCTAGCACGGCTACACTATTGGTAAGGGTATAACATCGAAACAGCCGGGTCTTCAGTCTCAAAGGTGATGAGTACATCTTTAAACTTGTCCAAAAGCTGCATCAATTGTGAACGACTCACGTTCTCCATAAACATAATTTCTTCTAAATGTTGTTCGCCACGGAAGTAGCCTGGGAATTGAAAGTAAATGTATTGTTAGTGTTTGACATAGCGTTAGAGGTAATTTAAATAAACTGTTGCAATTATCTCCTAAGCTAAATAATAAATAATAATAAAAATATATGTTAGGACAATGGGGATGCTGACTGATTTTGAAAAACGGTCCTAAAGTAGTCTAAAGTATCTACTATTACCAAAAACTATATTAATTTAATATTTCTGCAGGAAACAAAGTTTTATAACAAAACAAATGTTATTTCATTTTTAAGTTCAAAATACGTCCCAAAACGCACGCCGGTGTCATGGCGTCTGTTTGTGACGTCACTGACTCTGCTTTAAACATATACCTATTTACTTTGTAGGCTTTATGTATTGATCATACTTCATACGAAAACAAAGTGACGTACAGCCCTCCATGTATAAGGTGGCGCGTGGTAAAAAATGGCGCCACACATTTCATTGAAAAACGTCAAAAATGAACAATAACTAATTTTATTAGTTCCATTGGAACGCCGACTTATACTTTGGTAACCGGTACGTTCAAGAGGTCGTGACGTCATTCACTCTGATTGGTGTTCAACTAATGATGGCGGAATGCTGCATTTTATAGTTTTATTTAATGAAATAAAATATCGTTCACGCCCTGAATGTGAAAGAAAATACATTTTTCCAAATCTATTAATCCTATATAATCAAATAATTACATTATTTTAGTGATCTTTAACTACAGTTATCATCCCCATTATTATTACAAAAGCCATCTAGTCTCTAGCATATTATGATTATATTGATTATAATATAATCATATAATATAATCAATATAATCATAATATGCTGCTGCTTTGCTTTAAGAAGTAGAGGTAGGCCAAAGAAAAGATGCAAGATGCAAAGATGCTTCTCAGGACCAGAAGGCTGGCTATTTTCTGGCCCAAAGAATAAGTATCGCCATCCAACGTGGCAACACAGCCAGCATTCTGGGAACCTTCCCAGTCGGCAATGACGCGGAGGATTTTTTAAACGATATTTTGTAATGTAAATATTTTTAGTCTATAATTATGTTTATTTTGTATATTGTAATTCTTATTGTAAATAAATAATATACATAGAAAACATCAAGACTCCGGTACAAACATATTATGTGTCAACCTCGTCCCACAAAGTTTGTCCCGACCGGGAATCAAACCCGATACTCCGGCACCGAAAGCCTGTACAAGTGTACACTAAACAGTGCGGCACAGACAGGACTCGAACCTGCGGCCTTTCTCTAACAAGGGGAGCGCTATATCACTAAGCTAGGATGACAATACCAATATCTTTCAATTGTTGTTCCATATATTTCTAGATCGCGTTTTTTCGATAATCGTTAGAGATGCCATCTAACCGCAGTTCAGTAATAGTAGAAATAGACATTACTTTAAAATACACATAATCCTTTTTCTATGAAGTCGGATAAACAAGAAAATTTACCTTTTTTATGTAGCTGCGCTAACAACAACAGATCATCAGGATTCTTCGAAGCAGGTATAGTTGAAAGTGCGGCGAGCTCCTCCGCAGTGAACGTGTCCAATAGTGACTCGGTGGTTGGCGGCTCGTTGGGGATCCTACACGCGTCCACTACGTCACAACTAGCGGGCACGTTCCAGACGGTCGGTTGTTGGAAACTGCATAAGTTTAGCATAGTTTTATGTTGCTGTAATGGATTGGCCGCCGGCTCGAAAGACCAATGTACGGTAATATCCCATAAAAAGAGTGTTTTGATGTAATAGTAACGGCATTTAGAAACAATTGCCAATATACTTGCTCCCAGAGTCAGGTTGAGATTATTGTGAACTCGATAATGTGCTTACTTTTTGGAAAAAAAAACTATATATAAACGTTAATATTGCTGTTATATAAATTCAACAGAGCATTGTTTTGAAATGTATGTAGGATTTCGAAGTTAAAATTAAAACAGCTCAACCTTAATCCTGCTAACAAACATACAGTACAAAGCCTGAACCAAGGCTAAAAGTATCCTAAAATTACGCTAGCATGGCCGTGGGCACCAGTTAGTCAAGAATAATATGCTGATTGTTCTGCACCCATTTTCTAGCATTTTCACAAGACTGCACTAAGATATAACAACAATATTTTAAAAAAATGTAAACAATTGCAATGAATTTTACCTCATTTCACTCTGAAGTTTTAAATTTAAAGATACACCATTCTTCTTTTCGTTGAACATATCGTTAGATTTCAATCGTGGTGAAATCTCTTGATCACTTTCGAATTTATCATCATCACTACTTATATCTTTATTCACACTATTCACTGTCCCTTCACTATCTTTCAAAGAAAGCTCAGACAATCTGGACGTAAGATTTTTCTTTTCAGTTTCTAATTTATCTATATCCACATTAGTTACTATATGACCCTTTTCTGTATCATTTGTACCACTATGATTGTTCGTACCGTTTATATTACTTGATATACCACTATCAACTGAATTTCCTTGTATTTTCTTTTGCGTTTCATCTTTCTTATCATAATCACAACCGCTTCCATCATTAGGTTTTATTCCATCGACAACATCTATACCGTCATCGAACGAATGATTAGCGGAATCAATTTCTCGATATTTATCATACTTCACGTGTTCCGATTCGATTACTATAGGTTTTGTGTGTGAGAAATCTGTTTGATTGAGATTATTTTCTGTGGGATAATCTTCATCAGAGTCTGGGAATATGGAGTTATCTCTAGGTTCTACCGGTTCGGGCACGTTCAGTTGCATTTGGTTCAGAGACGAGAACAAAAGGCTACAAGACTGGTTGTAGACATCATGTTTCTCGCAGTAGTATTCTTTTCCATCTGCAAAATTTAATACAAGACTTTAGTTTTGGAGAGTATACTTCCTATTTCCAGAAAAGATAGGAAAATTTAAGTTTAAATTTAGTTTCTAGTGTTTCGTTTTTGATTCATCCCTAACGTTTATAGCCGGGAGTCCCGGGTACACCCTCGATAGGTGTACAATAGTGTGTACTGACCGGGATCTCTCCCCCAGTGCGGCGAGTTGAACTGCACGTAGGTGTGCAGCTGTAGCAGCAGGCGGCGCCGCAACATCCACGCCACGCAGCGAGACAACCGCGCGCCCGAGCCGCCGCAGCCGTACTTGCGGGACACGAACCACAGCGGGGCCGGCAGGGAGAACTCGCTTAACATCTACCACAACAAAAACACGATTTTAAAGATCGTTCGATTTGAAAAGATACGCGGCCCGCCGTGATGCGACTAAAGTGTGCGATAGGTCATATAAAATACATAGGCACGATTAAAACAATTTTTTGCGCTGCGGCCCGACATAATAGCTCGCTCCTTAATTGTATAAATTATTGTTATGGTTCAGCAACTTCTTTTAATGTTAATAGTTAAGTATGTAGTACTTGTTCTTTATCATTTTTTTTATTTGGCAATTGAAAAATAGTGGTCGTGAGATTTCTTCCAAGTGTAAATGTTGCATCATTTAAATTGACTTTCATTAGTGTTGTCATGCGAGCTAAATGAGTAGTATTTTGAAGTTTATTTTGTAGAACGATCTATGCCTAAGCGCCTTGCCTGCGCACGTGTTTCCTTCCTTTTCAACCCTGGGCTCTTTTAGAGGAGCGTGAGAAGGTACATCACGAGTCCGTCAATTTAAGGGCCACTTTCAATAGTTCCATGTGCTATGAAAGTGGCCCCTAATTACTAGATGCCACGTCGGCTTTCCAACAGGTGAGCAGAGTCACTTGGCAACAAGGAAATATAAATTATATATATAATAGTAGGCCGGTTTACCACTATCGAAATAGCCTCCACGGCATACTACGGTTACCTTGGGACCCGTTCGGTTCTACGTGGATGACCTCGATTTAGAGAAGAGAATAGGCTCAGTATTGACAGTAGACAGTGTGGAAATAAATCCTTAGATTGTTAGGTATGTAAGCTTGAATAAAGTGAAATGAGTCTGGATTGCTAGTAGTTAATAAAATTAACTATTGAAATAACTGTGTTGCCAACCTGCAATAAACATAATCCCGGAAACTCCTTAGCAAATTCCTCAACGAGCGGCGAATTTATGTGAATGGCTGCACCAGGCGCTACCACATACACGTTGCTCTCGCATAGTGGGTAAATTATTGTTGCTTTCGCCCAATATACTAAGTGCCCTGTCAGTTGAGATACCTGAAAAAAAAGTATTGTTGTTATACAAAATATTATCACGATATTTCGTTGCCATATTAAAATAAGTTTGTATATTATTGCTCAACAAGTGCACAGACATCTTAAGATGGGCACTGACAATGAAACCATTTGGTTTTCGCAACCATCATTTGTCAGAAATGATGGTTGCACCTCAACCGAATGGTAATGCATTCAAATATGGTACCATTGACAGTGTAATAGAGTAAAAAGGATAGTTCCCCGAAATTTCGTTCACTTTAAACTCCGAATGAAATACATTTCATGCCAATATCCCCGCAGGGGTAGGCAGAGGTGCATTACACACCCACAATTTGCCAGTATTTTTAGTCCCACGTAATAGGGGGCAAGCCTATTGCCGTCTCCGGGCACACATATAATGAGTTATGTCCAAAACGGCCGAATGAATTTATAAAAAGTCTCGGTGTTATATCCGAAATGTATTAAATAAATTTACAAAGTAGATAACTTTGTAAATTTATTTAATACATTTCGGATATAACACCGAGACTTTTTAGATTTGATCTCAAAATTTATCTCAACTTCATAGTATAGTTGGTTAGTTATCTGTGGATCTCAATCTATTTGGAAATCCAAAATGTTTTGACAACCATCAAAAATGGGATATTGGCCCGTCAATTTTGACCAATGATGGTTGCGTAAACCAAATGGTTTCATCGTGAATGTGGACCTTTAATAAAGCTGCATTCACACCTCGTCCACGTATAGACAATAGTCATAGGCAAAATCAGTATGGATTAAATCTCTGTTAAACAAATAAGTATCATACATAGTCGGGTAAAACAATTAAAATAAAGGTACCTGTTTTAATGTAAGGTCGGCTTCAATAGCGAGTGTTTGTAAACTTTTTAATGGACTATAAAGTTTGATCAGTCTTAGGAGAGCTGAACTACTATCTAACGGTATTGAAGATAGTAGTTCATTGGGATTTACCTGTAATAAAAATTTTTTTGAGTTATATTTAATGCAAGTATCCCCAAATTTCCTTCGAGTATTCATTGATTATACCCAATTTCGTACATATTTAAATTGGACTATTGACTGAACTGTTGATTGGACTACAGATATTCTATTTAATATGTAACATAATATGTTCTGGCTGTCGGAATTTTGGTTTAAACTACAAAGTGGTTATATGGGACCAACAAAATTACTGGCCCTTTGAGGATATAGGTCTGATGTATGTCGGTCTGTCTGACTCTGAATTAACCAAAAAGTTTGTAAATAAACCAGAGATATAGTAATACTATACTAGTACAGATGCCTTATCTCATTAAAAGAAATAAGCCCATTGTCTATTATATTCAAAGCCAGGTCAAGAGTACCCAGAACTGGAGAGTGTGCATGAAGATAGTTATGAAAGTGGAAGAAGCGAAAGAAGTATGCCAGGATCGTGAGACCCCCATGAGAAAGAAGCGTGACCATATGTATGTATGTATGTCTATTACAGTTATTTCCCTAACGACTACTTAAAATTTCCAATAGATGTAGTGTAGATTAAAAGAAAGACTTTCTATACAATATTTATGTGAAGACATTGGGGTAAATAATAGGGTGTAATTGTTTGCCAGACATGATAATTCACTCTTCCATTTTTAATGTTGTCGATGGAATTCCAGTGACATGACTATAAGTTTAATCTATGATTAAATACTTACCATAAGCAAAATCCCATGATAAGGTCTAAGTTTCTGCAAACATTTGTCTATGGTTTCGGGCTCTATAATTAAACCTCTATTGTGTATTTGGTGGGCCTTGTGTGGTAGACAGAATGAAAGTAGGACCCATTTGTTTATACGGACTTGAACTATACCTAAAAAAATAAAGTCATTAGAAATATTACCGAAAAAAAGTAAACAAGTCATTCGATATCTATATATATTTATATAAAACAAAGTTGTGTTGGTTAACCGTATTAGGACTAACAATTAACAACAAGTAATAACTATTAAAAACAGCAGAAAATTGACGATAAAAATAAATAAAAAACGGAATCATATATTTTGAAAAATCGCCTGTCTGAACCAGGAATCAAACCGGTTAAATAGTATAAAGAGTTTTTATTTTTATACAGGCTCATTTTAAAATAAAAGAAAGAACATGACACTTAGATAATGTTATACATTTTATGCCTCCGCGATAAAACTATTAACATGTAGCGAAATTGTTAGAAAGAAGATTCCGAACGGGATTAGAGAACAGGACACATATTGTACACTTGCTAAACCAAATTTTAATTTTATTCTTTTAATAATCGCCTTCCTTTTATTTGAGCTAACTTAGCATTTACTAAGAAATAATGAATCCTTCCTATGAAGCCTTTTGAACTGACTAGTGACTAGTTTAACATAAACTTTGATATAAAATACATTAAAATGTATTTTATAAATGGTTAAAATAATTACTATTATTCCTATATTTTGAAACCAATGATTATGCATGTACTTGTTCTAAAAATATTTAGATAGAATTTATTAATCACTAAAACGAATGTCATCGGTTGGAATTGAACCTGCAACCTTTCCATAGAGAAATTACTATTTATATAATTAATTACCTAATCTAGTGAGCTAGTGCAATTGAAAGAACGAGACAATAGTAAACAAAAAAAAACCCTGATTAGCGAGCAGCAATAGGTTCGCCACTGTGAACCAGAAAAGTTACTGAAGTAAAGTAAGTTTTTAATATAATATGCCTCTGCTGAGATTATTTTATTTTAATATTAATAGCCACAACTGAACTAACCAGTGCAACTAAGCTCCTCAAACACAGCTTTCATAGCCCTAGCCAGCGAGCTTCTCTGCAGTATCAGATGAAAGGCACACTTGGGTGTAACATCTGTTCCATTCTCACTACTATATGTAGCTGAACTGACAGAATGACGGAGATTTTCCTCATCCTCATCACCTTCAGCGTTTTGTTCATTCTCCAGAGCTGATACTTCGTCGTGTGTTGCAAGCTGTTTGAAAAAAGGTTCACATCAAAAGTTATTTCAGAGTACACTGTACAAACAAACTTTAAAGCTATAATCACTGAGCTTTTTAATTTCTCTTATAGTGTTTTACACATTGTAAGAATCCGGTGATGTTTGCCGAAGACTGTACAATGTTCGAAGAGCGCGCTTTCGCGCTAGTAGCGCACCACACATTTGAAGCCACTAATAAGATGTTTGTGAAAACGTGAGTTCACATTAGTGGTGTGGTGGCCAGGGATTGGACTCTCGTCGTCGAAACGAGTTGGCCACTTTGGTAATGTTTGACTTAAGAAGAATTGCCTAATATATATATTGTATACAGGGTGTCCCAGAAGTCGACGTCAAGCCGGAATCGGGTAACAGGCTAGGTCATAACAGTTGTCAGAAAAATATAAAAAAAAATCTAGGTCTTGTATTTTAAAAATTATAGACGTTCAAAAAATGTAGAGAAAATCTACGCCTTGTGAATGTTTTTTCATTCCTGATGCTACAGATATGTACTTTTTTGTTTTGTTTTTTCTCTAATGTAACCCTGAATACTTTTTCTTTAAAGTCTAAACTGAAATTTAAACTCAATTTCTCTAGCTCGGAAGTAAAATGTCACCGTTTGCCCAACCAAAAATTCAAAATAAATACTTAGCTCAGTTTTAACTGGCCACACTGAAAAAAAAATGTACTAGGTGAGTTAGGCAAGTAACTTTAAAAGTTAGCGCGTTTAATAAGGATTCTAAAACTGTAAAACACTCACTAGTTTATTTCTCGCACTGCGGCCATTTTTTTAATTTTCGAAAAAAAAAATAGTTTTTTAAGTGTTTTATTACTTTACTTAGAAGTTATTCTGATGTACCTGTGGCTTTCCACAAGGCCGTAACTCTTAATATTATAGCTAGAGGAGTACCAATAGACTGATTTAATCAGTGTGAGCGAGACAGATAGCTACTATCATTTGATTGAGATAGAGATACCTAATTAAAATGTGATAGTTGTTACTGACGTTATTAAATAAAGCAACAATAATTGAAAAACTTTGATTTATTAAAATTACAACAGATGTTCAAACTGCCTTCCTTCAATCGTAATGCAAGCTCGACATCTTAAAGATCGCGATATCTGACGGGCAAATCTTCCGTTCTTAACAAATTCAGCTGCTTCCGTTAATCGTTGCCGCAACTCGTCAAATCAGTCTATTGGTACTCCTCTAGCTATAATATTAAGAGTTACGGCCTTGTGGAAAGCCACAGGTACATCAGAATAATTTCTAAGTAAAGTAATAAAACACTTAAAAACCTGTTTTTTTTTCGAAAATTAAAAAAATGGCCGCAATGCGAGAAATAAACTAGTGAGTGTTTTAAAGTTTTAGAATCCTTATTAAACGCGCTAACTTTTAAATTTACTTGCCTAACTCACCTAGTACATTATTTTCAGTGTGGCCAGTTAAAACTGAGCTAAGTATTTATTTTGAATTTTTGGTTGGGCAAATGGTGACATTTTACTTCCGAGCTAGAGAAATTGACTTTAAATTTCAGTTTAGACTTGTACATGACATCTGTTGTAATTTTAATAAATCAAAGTTTTTCAATTATTGTTGCTTTATTTAATAACGTCAGTAACAACTATCATATTTTAATTAGATACCTCTATCTCAATCAAATAATAGTAGCTATCTGTCTCGCTCACACTGATCTAATCAGTCTATTGGTACTCCTCTAGCTATAATATTAAGAGTTACGGCCTTGTGGAAAGCCACAGGTACATCAGAATAACTTCTAAGTAAAGTAATAAAACACTTAAAAAACTATTTTTTTTTTCGAAAATTAAAAAAATGGCCGCAATGCGAGAAATAAACTAGTGAGTGTTTTACAGTTTTAGAATCCTTATTAAACGCGCTAACTTTTAAAGTTACTTGCCTAACTCACCTAGTACATTTTTTTTTCAGTGTGGCCAGTTAAAACTGAGCTAAGTATTTATTTTGAATTTTTGGTTGGGCAAACGGTGACATTTTACTTCCGAGCTAGAGAAATTGAGTTTAAATTTCAGTTTAGACTTTAAAGAAAAAGTATTCAGGGTTACATTAGAGAAAAAACAAAACAAAAAAGTACATATCTGTAGCATCAGGAATGAAAAAACATTCACAAGGCGTAGATTTTCTCTACATTTTTTGAACGTCTATAATTTTTAAAATACAAGACCTAGATTTTTTTTTATATTTTTCTGACAACTGTTATGACCTAGCCTGTTACCCGATTCCGGCTTGACGTCGACTTCTGGGACACCCTGTATAATAAATATACAAAACAAACCATTATTTTCATTTCTTCAGTTAGATATGAACATCTTTTTTCTTCATGTCTCAATGCTTTACCTAATCTTCTGCTGAGATCATAGTAACATTTGACTGAAAAAAGAAATTTGCTGATAAGAATTTGTATTAATGTTGGACAGCCTAACCTTGGAGGGAGCCTTTTTTTTCACCCCCGACGGAAAACAAGGGGTATTATAAATTAACTTTACTTGTACTGTGTAGTAAATAGAGGTTGTGATTAAAATTCTCATTATAAATATTATCTTCATGTTCACTGGAACATACATTTCATATATATATTTCATTAGTTGTTTCGTTTCAGAATCTGTCAATCTTACTTATGAAATCAACCTTTTCAATCAAGCTTTTCACTGTTTACCTGGAAGTTCTGTATTTACCAGAGTAACAATATTAATCCAGTAAAAATAAGTACTACTTACCAACAGAATGACTTGCTGAAGCCTGCAGTGCAAAGACAATATTAATAAGAATCATAGTAGCAGTGTCATCCTTGTTTGTTCTATAAGGGAGAAGGGTGGGATGCCCAACAAATCTTACATCATTGATTTTCAATTCAAATTTCCTGTTGCATAATTCTGCCTTTACAGCGAATAGGGTGGATAGCATTTCATCAGTAAACCCACTCAGCTGGCCTGAGAAAAAGTACGTCATAGTTTTTATGTTACCCTGTTTTAAATGTTTTAACAACTAAAAATGTAGCGTTTCACATAGGAAGAGTCCAGTGATGTTTGCAATATGTTCGGGGAGCGCGCTCTCGCGCCACTAGTGCACTACGGCTAAGCTAGGCTTGAACCCACAGCCTTTCCTTAACAAAGGGAATGCTCTGAGTACTGAATTTGCCCGGTCATCATAGCTCAGTGGTCAGAGCATTCTCTTTGTTAGGGGTCCGTGGGTTCGAGTCCTACCAATGTCATTTAAATTTTAGCGATTTATTTATAATTTCTATCTCATTATTTTAATAAAAACTCATTGCTTTGAAATACAGAAATATATACGAACATAATACATAGTTTCTATAATTTATGCCAAATTAATTTTCTATTCTATTCATCATCACATTATTTATCTATTTGGAACCAATTTACCTTTACAAATGTTGGATGTTTGTGACTTAGGATTCTGTAGTAAGTCCTCTGTGGAACTGATGGCGTAGTGGTTATGACGGCCATATTTTTTAGCTTTGCTCTCATCTTTATTTTCTGTCGCGTAAGGATACCTGAACAGTAATCTATCACCCTTGCTGTCGGACTTCACAAAGAATATATTCAAAGGATTCACTTCCATTTTGGACTATTGACGAGCAAATTTATTAACGTTAGTAATACGAGAGGTTTTTGTTTCACAATATGCACGAAAGTTTTTTTAAAGATTGTACAATCATTTTCAGACAGCTGACCACAGTTTATTGCTTAGTAATTAGCATATAATGGTGAATGAATTAACTGGTGCTTATTTGTATTATACTATTTTAGGCAAATAAGGAAATTTATTTTTAATTTTAGTGTAAATTGAAAACGAGTTGCTCGCATTACCCACGTACCGATCTATCAAATCAAAATTATGACTAATGACAATGACATATGCATGACACTCATGACACTCATGACAGTACTGATTGACAGAATGGAAGAATGAGGAAGACCATCGAAAAAAGTAATAAAATCGCTACCTACTCTCAATTTACATCTATGGTGTCTTTTTTGAGGTCCGCTACTACGTCTGTAGCAACAGGAGGTATTTCCAGGGGCGCCCGGCGGCCTTTGGCCACCTTCGTGGCCTCTGCTTACATCTATGGTAAAGTAAAGACAAACTCAGCTTTCGTATACGACGTATAAATGCCCCTAAACTCACCATCATTTTCATTAAAATTAGTCCCGCCGTTTAGGGCGAGTTCACTAACAAACAAATGTATAAACGGCTTTACCGATTTTGATCAAACTAATAGTGTGTATTAAGGAGGGTTTGAGGTTGGTCTAAATTTTATGCTTATGCTACAATGATGGTTGTATCCATAGAGGGGTCTCTATGGATAGCCCTCGATCTGGAGGCAAGCCTGAAAGTAGAAAATTTGACCTAGACTTAAGGGGTCCAAAGTTATAGGTCAAAACCAATGAATTAATATTTTTATTCTAATTATGTAACTTGAGAACGGCTTATGCTACAATGATGCATAAGCATAAGCAGTTAGTATCGCATAAGCATAAGCATAAGCAGTTCTCGAGAGCTAAGGGGGGGACAAAAATTACATTTCCCATTTGTATATATAGATATCTCAGAAACGGTGGCTCGTAGGAAAAAATAATTGATACATTTTTATAGATAATATTAAGATCTACAATTTTTGCCTGGGGTACCTTTATGATAAAACTTACCGTTTTGCTGAAAATTGCGAAAAAGTCATTTCTTTGACCTTTGGCCTCGAATAAAAAATTTTCCACACACGGGAATGATGGGGAACTTTTAAATTTTATTTATAATTATGTTCTGAACAATTTTCCTGATTTTCAGCTTGCTGGGACTTTATACACCTTGACTCTCATTTTTTGGTCTAAATTGACCGGACTATATGCTATAGAAAGACAGCTGGCTGGATATCATCTCATCATTCACATTACAGTGCATGCATGCAGGTTAGATGCAGGCAATATGTAAAAACAAGCAAACTGAATGTGTTTTTTTTTCATAATCGATTTAGTGAAATTTAAACTCTGGGACTAGAGGAAACTCTCCGGGCCAAGATTCTTGGCCGGGACCACAGCCACAGATTAGAGCGCCTTCACACTAGCGTTTGTCCAGCGTAGGCGTTCGATGAACTTATGCGCAGCGCAGACGCGACGCGTGAGTCGCGTTGTCGCGGCGTCTCTGATGGAATACATGAGTATGCTGCACTAGCATCGCGCGTGCGCGACGCATACGCCACGTTACTGCGGTGTCATGTACAGTCGCCATCAGATAGATGGCAGCAGTCAAGGTACCCAAATACTTCGGAGCAGCATTATATTTCAATATATTCGTTACGCTAGATATGGACTAAAATATCGGACCATATAATTCGTCAACAATTTAAGAGCAGCGACTTTTCAATAAATTCGTAACATACAATTATCATAAATATCGTAACATTTATAGAAAATATACCGTAAGTCTGTGGCACATAGTTCAAATTTGAATTCGTTACCATATGGACTAAGTTGTCAAATATGATTTTGAAGACTATTGTGGGTGTACAAGTGCGTTTCCTAAATACAGGAGAAGTTTTCAAGCTGTATCAATTCTACCTGATTATATTTTTATTGATAGTTATTTAGATTAATATGAGCTTACTACCAAATTTCAGCCCTTTCAATTAGGTTTTGGTTCAAAAGAAGGTGTGAGGCCGCAATCCATCCTGGCCCACTGGAAGAGATTTCTTAGAAATAAGTGGTGCCTTTGTACTATAACTCTATCCTACTGTTCTTATCTCGCTCTTCCTTCTTGTGTGTACATAAATAAATAAATAAATAAATAAATAAATCCATGCGCTTGCAATATACCTTGACAGTAGCGAAGATGGAGAGGTCATCTTGAAAGTTGACCTGAAAAACGCCTTCAACTCTGTAAACAGGGACACCTTGCTGACACAGGCCAAATTAGAAACCCCCAAAATATTTAATTTTCTTTGGCAATGCTATAGTCAGCCAACAAAATTGATTTATAAAGACCACCTTTTGAATTCAGCCGTTGGATGTCAGCAAGGTGATCCGTTGGGACCAGTCATCTTCAGTTTGGCCATTAACCCAATAATTCAAAAAATAAAATCCAAGTTTAACATTTGGTATCTAGACGACGGGACTTTAGGGGGAAAAGTAGAGACAGTTTTACAAGATTTAGCCCTAATAAAGAACGAGTTTCAGTCAATTGGCTTAGAACTGAACCCGAATAAATGTGAGATTTTTATATCTGAAAACACAGATAAATTAACAACAATCTCCAAATTCAACTGTCTGGCCCCCAACATAAAAGTTTTGGACAAAACTTCTTTACGCCTCCTAGGGTCCCCGATTTTAGAAGATGGCTTTTCCACTTTTACGAGGAAAAAATTCAAAATTTTGATCAGGTTATTGATAGTCTATGTAATATCAGTATTCATTCAGCTTTCACTATTCTTCGTTTTTGTCTTTTCGTACCCAAATTTACACATGCCCTCCGTTCAGGACAATTTTGGAAAAATGTAGAAATTTTAGGCAGACTAGACAACTTAATACAAAATTCTTTGTGTAAAATTTTAAATGTAAATATTAATGACCGGGCCTGGGTCCAAGCGTCTCTTCCAGTTCGCTTGGGCGGGCTAGGTATTCGTAGAGTCACAGATGTCAGTCTGCCAGCATTTCTGTCGTCGGTCCATAGCACCGAAGAATTAGTCAGGAAAATTTTGTCAAATACACTTATTGATTCCGAGGTGCGATGCAAGACCGATGCCATAAATGCTTGGAGGATGTCTTGCCCCGACACTGACCTGCCCTCACGCCTAGGCTCACAGCGACTGTGGGATTCACCGCTCTGTAAATTGAGAATTAATACACTAATTGACACTTCTGTCAATATTTCAGAGCGTGCACGCCTACTAGCTGTTGGAGAATGGGAGTCAGGGTTATGGATCCAGGCGCTCCCATCGCCCAACATCGGTACAATGTTGGACGACACAACCTTCCGCATTGCCACTTGCCTTCGGCTGGGTACACCTTGTGTATCCCCGCATCATTGCACCTGTGGAGTAGCCGTCGATAATCTGGGACACCATGGCCTTTCTTGTAGCAGAAGCGCAGGTCGTTTACCTCGGCACGCTATTCTAAACGACATAATTCGTAGGGCTCTTTCCACCGCAGGTCTTCCGGCCGTACGTGAACCAAATGGTTTAGCACGAAGCGATGGAAAGAGACCGGACGGTATGTCGTTGCTAGCAGCGCCGGCACATCCGGAGTTGCTTGGAAGATGGGAAGGCCTTTGGTGTGGGACGCTACATGCGTTGACACCTTAGCACCTTCACACCTTCCAAGCAACTCCGGATGTGCCGGCGCTGCTGCTGCATCGGCTGAAGGCTTTAAACGGCGTAAATATGCTAACCTAGCAGGTGATTACATATTTGAGCCGTTTGGGGTTGAGACACTGGGGTCATGGGGTCCGAGTGCTCGCCGCCTTTATAGAGACATTGCTAAACGCCTAATCGATGCTTCTCAGGACCAGAAGGCTGGCTATTTTCTGGCCCAAAGAATAAGTATCACCATCCAACGTGGCAACACAGCCAGCATTCTGGGAACCTTCCCAGTCGGCAATGACGCGGAGGATTTTTTAAACGATATTTTGTAATGTAAATATTTTTAGTCTATAATTATGTTTATATTGTATATTGTAATTCTTATTGTAAATTAATACAATATGAGTAAGGTAAATAAAAACGTGTAATTAAGCCGGTACGCAAAGCCTTAAATGTGTATCCTGATATTGTATATAACTTTGTATTTTTTGCAACAATTCATCAAATATGGTGTTCGCCATTCGAAAGTAAGAATAAAAATAATTTGAGTTGTGCATTTTTTAAGTGTTTAGAATAAAGCACAAAATAGTCACTTTCACTTGACCGCACACTCCATAATAGATTCTCCCATAACCTTTTATTTTTATTTTCTCATTTTCCACTAATTTTCTTTTTAAAAGCAAAGCCATTAATAGTATTTCCTCGTCGAAATCCATTTTGTTAATGATAATACTGAAACCACAACGAAATTGTGTGACGTCTGCGCCGCGCTAGCGCCGCATTCTGTAAAGGAAACGTTGCGACAACGCGACGCCGGCGTCGCTGTATCGCGGCGTCTGCGCTGCGCATACGTTCATCGAACGCCTACGCTGGACAAACGCTAGACTGTAGGTGCCCTTAGAATATAATAATTTACACTGTGGCCGGAACACAGTCAACTTGAACTTGTCAAAATCCAATTGTCTGTCAGTCAATGTCAATTTGCGGTTTTTGAACGATTGCCATAAAATTTGTAACATTTGATATTGGCTAAATTGATAAAAACTGAGAAAATGGCTAACAAAGATGATAACAATTACAAAGTTCACCCCGAAAAAGTACTGCTTGAAACAGATCAAGGTATTATGGAGAGTGAGGAAAATAAATGGGGTATGCCTCTGAAAGTTGTGTATAAACATGGACTCACTTTTTATAAAGGTATTTTTTTTACCGGATTTTAGTCTTTGAATGTAATATGTGTATTATTTGATTTAGCCCATCTAAAATAAACCGTACTACAAGTACGGTACATAAACAATAATGTCTAGTTCTTATTTTAAATGGATAAGACATTTCATGAATATAATATACAAGGAACAGGAAAATTAAATTAAAAAAAACCTAAACAAACTACAAACTATACTATCTAAAACTAAAATAAATATGTAAAGCAGGGAGACTTAGGCAGAGTGCCCATAAAACAGGCAGTATTCCCGCACTGAAATGCCAATGAGAGTCTTCGAGAAAGCTGCCTGCGCGGTGATCGCCATTCTCGTTCCTCTGCGAGCTGATGCGTACCGTGGCCCCATGGGCCTAGTGGCTCGACACCAAATGTGACAAACTATTATTACTCATACTGTCTTATTATTAAGAAGTACAATTATCTTGTGATGTGTTATGTTATGTTGTGGTGAAATGTTAATCTTAAACACGAAATCATTTCGCGTTGATTTCGTGTTTAAGATTAACATTTCACCGCAAGGCAAAGGGTTTAAATTTTTTTTAAATTACACTACATATCTTCTTCTTTTTTTAAATGTGTGGCTCTATCGTTCACCGATGATTTTGCCAATGTCAAGGTAATGTTTGATAGTTCCAGTTGTGGGACACGTTGTGAAACCACAGCTCGGTAAGCATGTGAGTGTCTAGTTTGATTCTCCGGTGATTCTTCCAACGACAAGGTGGAGAGTAAATGCAGCTTTGATTAAATTGGTTAACTAAGTAGCTCGTTTAACTTGCTTACTGAAAATGGTTAGGAGTTAGTAAACATAAAACATATAAAACAATCACAACACAAGAGTGATACAAGTTACAGGATGATGGGGTAAGGAAAAATGGATGGTGAAAACTAAAGTTAGTAGATAATTAAGATTAATGGGACGTGGGATCTTTTTTGGGAGAAGGTCATATAATTGTGTAACTAGTAATGGACAAGAAAAGAAAATATGCTCTAAGGTTCCCTCATCCAGACTGCATTCACATAGGGAGTGGTCACAAACACGGATCTTTGCCAAAAATACTGGTGTGCAGACGAAACCTAGACGGAGGCGAATTATCACAGAAGTAGCCAATTTATTAAGTTTCTTTTGTTTAAAAAACCAAGGTTTGGTTGGGAGTGTGGGTTGTAGAGAACCATAAAATTTGCCTTTGATTATCTTAGTTGATTGCCATAGATCATTCCATGATTCGCTCAGTGAAGAGCTAGCCAAGGAATGAAGGTCCCTGGAGAACAAGAAGGTATAAGAGGAGGTACCAGATTGTGCGGCCATTTTTGCACAAGAATCTGCAGTTTCGTTACCAGCTATACCGGAGTGGTCTGGGATCCAGGCCAAAGCCACTTCAATGCCGGATAAATGACACCTGTGTAGTACTTGCTTAATCTCAAGAGTGATTGGAAAATTGTATCTGGACTTAAACAGATTCTTGACGAGATCCAGCAAGCAACTTAGAGAGTCTGAAAAAATTAAAGAACGGTTTAGTTTATGGGACTCGACATATTTAACGGCTTCCAACAGTTGGGAGTGAGGTATTTGATCTTGCTGGGATCTGACAGTCACGGATGCATATGAATTTTTAACTTGAGGAATACGTGCTGAGGCTGCTGAATATGCAATATTCTCTTCAGCCATTAAGGTTTTAATAGCTTTTTGTCTTGAATGCTCAGGGCATTTAGGATCAGTTGCCATATGGGTACCTTGGCAGAACAAACAACAAATATTTGGTGAAGAGCAAGTATCCGCTTCATGCCCAAAAAAACAGCATTTCCTACATTGTATCGTTGGCAATTTATAAAGGGAGACCGGCAAAGAGGCATTAAAACAAAAGGCTCTATCTGGGAGATTTTGACCAAGGAATGTCAGGACGACACTCCTTGATGGGACCCACGTGGTAATATTGTCAGTTCTTGACTTCACATTAAGACGCCTTGCTCGCACCACTTCTCCACAGTTATGCGGAGTAGAAATGTTTTCAACAAGTTCCTCCAGGGACCAATCAGTGGGGATATCGACCCATACGGAACACAAGAAAGTTGGGGATTTTGGCTGTATAGTTATTAGTTTTAAGGACATCTGAGTTTACAAAGTTATTCGCTGCCTCAGCAGACTTAAATAATATATTTATTTTATTACAACCTATTTTAGTAATTCCGCCTTCTGTAATATCTAGAATGTTATTTTTATGTAGAAATTGAGCAAATTTGAGGGTTTTAATGGGAGGAGCATTAGACTGTTCAGTTTCCACCTGCGAAACGTACACAGAAAAAGGACCCTTGTCATTCCTAGTGTAGTAATTATTGCTTTCAGTGTCAAACCCGGGTTTTGCATACACTGATTGAATAGATTCAGCTGGGGAGCGGACCTTTTTCACTTCCGCATCGATGGATGGACAAGGGTCTCCATGTCTCTTTATGCCTTTCCCGATCCCGAAGGACATGTCGGGAGGCAACCCACCACCCCCATCAGGGGGCCTATCCACGCTCATTTCCACAGAAATTAGCACACCAAACTAACCTTCTGTATTAGTCCACCACCAAAACAACACAAACACTTATTTTCAGAGTGCAAGTAAAGAGAAACTTTAAAAAAAACACCATAGGTAACCTAAAAAGCTCTCAACCAAGGGCTCGGTAAAAACGGAGTCCCACACTACATATAGCTGCTACTTTTTATTAAATTTATTCGGCCATTTTGGACATACCCCATTATAAATGTGCCCGGCGACGGCAATAAGCCCCCTATTACGTGGGACTAAAAATACTGGCCAATTGTGGGTGTGTAATGCACCTCTACCTACCCCTTCGGGGATATAGGTGTGATATGTGTGTGTGTGTGCAAAATGATTTTTGTATCTACTACTTATTTTCACAACCAATAATGTAATATCGATGTCGCTGAATTAATTTTAGCAGCGTTACATTGCATTGTTCCTGTTAAGTACATGTGTGAGTGTGTCACTTTGTTACAGATAAGGAGGGTAAAGCTCTTCATCTAAGCTATGAGGATAGACTGAAACTGGTGGCTTATACCCAACAAACAGCACAGGGGCCATTAGACCCAAATTCAGCATCACCACTAGGTGTACTTGATGTGATTGGGCGTGACAGGCGAGCTGCTTGGCAAGCTTTAGGTCAAATGTCTCAGATACAAGCTATGGTTGGCTTTGTGCACACTTTAGACAGGTATTTTGAAATCAATATTTCTAAATCTATATTATTATTTTGAATAGGAAAGTCTCTTCCTACCACAATGGGAAAGAGGTGTAACTGTGTGTATGCATGTATTATGAATATATATTTTGACTTGTGTTACAACTAATAAAATTATATGATTACAGATTGTGTCCATTATTTAAAACTTATTTGGAAGCAATTCAGAAGGATTTTGAAGATAAAAAGCAACAAGAGTGAGTAACTAACTAACTAACTAACACACACAATAACTCCATACTCACTGATGGTTCTTGTTATTACCCTTGGTTGGGAGAGGTGCTGAGAAATATTCAGCTTTTATACAATTACCTGTCTGGCCATCTTGTGCTTACTCTTTATGAGAACTAAACAATGAACTTGTAAATTTCTTGTAAATCTTCATAACATAGAAAGTTTATATTAAGTTTTTAATTTAAGCTTAAAAATCCAATAACACAGTAAAAATATGTGTATGCATAAGCCACTAGTTCTGCAAAATAAAAATCTTATCACAAACAAAACATAATTTATGCAGGGCAATGTGATCACAAGCAATGAAAACAATATATTTTGTATAAATTGACAGGTTGAAAAAAGAGGAAGAAGAACGAACTACTCTGGAGCTTCAGAATAGGATTGCACTCGAGAAACAACACCAACAAAGTAATAAATTAACAGAAGTGCAACAAGTGTAAGTAAATAAATTATCTTGAGGATTGGTAATGCTTTAGTTCAGTATAGAGTTAGATAAGATTTAAGATACACTTATGTCATGGGTCCAGTTGGTGTTCCTACCTCTGCAGTGTACATAGGTATATTGGTCTTAAATAAATACTATAATTAGTTACGAGATGCGAGTATCGCGGGCGGTGTTGTCATGTCTGTGGCAGAATACTTATAAGATCTTAAGCTTCAACTGATTATTTTTAAATATGAGAAAATATACATTTTTCACATCGTAAAATCTATTTATATATTAGTAATCTATATATATAGCGTTTTTTTAGCGTTCCACAATCCGGAGGCAGTGAGAAATCAGATGCCGCCCAAAGCAAAAAAGTTCTTAGATAGTTTTTCAATGATTTGCCATTAAAAAAAAAAACAAAAACAAAAATTTTTTTTTTTGGAGTTGGGAGTTCCTTATTGATTGCCCGTTTTAATCCTGTCAAATTGCACGCGCTTTATAAGAGTTGACGCGACTCTACATGCGTATAATAGTGTATCTTAACTCGGAAAAACGCTACGCTATTTTACGATGTGAAAAATGTATATATTCTCATTTTGAAAAATAGTCAGTTGAAGCTTAAGATCTGATAAGGATTTTTTTGAATTCGATCAAAACTCGCCGAGATAATAAAATAAAAATGTTGAATGTGACCTGATATTTGAGCTTTAAAATGGTTGTAACTTCTTTAAAACGCATTTTTTCGAAAAAATCACAAAGTAAAAAGTGTTATATTTTGCCCGTTTTACCCTTAGAAATAATTTTCCAATATAAACAAGGCTGGAGTGCGGTTACGCTAAGCGCGCAATCGCGAAATGCTCCAAGGGTACTATCAACATGTCAGTGTCAGATTGAAAAGTGACACGTACGGACGGACAGACGGAGAACGACGGGCATATAAGGGTACTTTCTTCAGCTTTTGCTGATAGTACCCTAAAACCAACTTTTTATCAGTTAACAAATTAATTTGTTTATAACAATTAATAGCCCAAACGCATAAATTTTATTTTCTTACCAATCGACGCCTTTTGGTCCAAGGTTTACAAAAAGTACAAATTTGTATAGGGGAAATCGGATTTTCACTGATTGGTCAGTCATTTTAGTTTTTCAAGGGGTTTGCCGCTTGCCTATCTTGCCACCTTTGATTATCTATATCTTATATTATACTACTATTATAAAGTGGAAAGATTTGTATTTTTGTGTGTATGTTTCTAATTAATAAACTCAAAAACTACTGTGCCGATTTCAAAAATTCTTTCACCATTGGAAAGCTACATTCACCCTGAGTAACGTAGGCTACTTTTTATCCCGGTAAAATGTACTAAATCACGCGGGCGGAGCTGGGGCGATCAGTTAGTACATCTATATATTCAAAGCATGCCACCTGCTCTTTCAAAGCAACCGATAGCCGCTATAGTTTTGGCAGGTACATTGGTACCCCAAAATAAAAAAAGACAAATATACTTATGTATATATGTTGTAATATATAACTATTGTAATATATAATTATATATTACAACTAGCGGACCCGACAGACGTTGTCCTGCAAAAAAAGCACCAAATTGTGAATCTAAACCATTCTCGAATCCCCTTGAACACATTCAAAAAATTTCATCAACATCGGTCCAGCCGTTTAGGAGGAGTTCAGGACATACACACATACAGTAGAATTATAAAAGATAGTTCTTGTGGGTTAAGTCCCACAGACAAGGAAAGTCTTTATGTAATTCCAAAATGTTCACAATTATTTCGCGCTCTCTCCGCGTCGTTCATTTGACGTCCTCCGTCGGCTGTGTCGCGAATGCGACTGAGCTGCATTTGGTCGGAAGGAACGCTCACACGTACCAATTTGGTTGGATGGTCGGTTTGTCGGATGCGTCAGCGAGCCGACCACGTCCGACCAGTATTAATAATAATTATGTCGGGCCGACCGCCCTACACACGTTCCAATTTGGTCGTGGTCGGGCCCGACCAAATCGGAGCGTCTGTTAGTACTTTAAGTCATTTTGTTGTTCTCACATACTAAATATGGTACTTTGCTGACATTTAATGTAATTTAATGACATTTTTTTTTTTATTACAGACAAAGAATAAAAGATGCCCTAAATGCCCAAACATATGATCAATTCCTGCAGTATGCGCAACAGCAATATCCTGGCAATTTTGATCAGCAAGCAGTTCTCATAAGGCAACTGCAAGACCAACATTACCAACAGTATATTCAGCAGTTAGCTGTTGACCAGCGACTTGCAAACTCTAACATTAAAGATCCATCAGTACCATCACATGATATTGAAAATGAAATTGCTAAGAGTGATATTGTTGACACAGAAAAATCACCAATATCAGATTATATTGCTAAGAGAGATATTGTTGACACAGAGAAATCATCATTATCAGATTATAATTTGAATGAAACTGAAATAACCATAGTTAATACTAAGTAAGTATTGGCTTACATTATTCTTGTGCCATATTATGAAAAAGGGAATAAAATTTTCATAATAACTTCATTCTTTTCTATTGTAAAGTTTACAGTATTGATGTGGTACATATTTTCGTTTTAGTTTAGGATGTACATTTTATTTAGTATTTTAATAATATTTTTTGCATTTTGACATAGACATTTATAATTTAGTCAAAGACTATTAAAATATGCTTCACAAAAGATAGGATCTATCTTGCGCGCTAAGTTGAAGGACCACAATATCTCATTTGCTGTGTGTATTATAATCCCAATTTTTGACCTGATACTTGACGACTTCTTACTTAACTTCTTCACTTCGTTACGAAAGTTTAGTTAGGTTTCACCACTGGCTTTACTCCTCTGCCTGCAGAAGCTGGCCTACTTCCCTCTTTCACTGGTTTAATAAGCCACGGAAGATTTTGAAAATACACACTAAAATACGCTACAACAAGTTGTTCAATGAAACCATGGATGTTGATGATTTGTTAGTGAAATAATATCTTCTTATAGTTAGTTACCTCTCACCGAAACTAGGCAGATTTTATAGACTTACTAACTAGTGGTCCTCTGGAACCTCTGGAACATTAAAAACATTTGGGCTTTTTTGCCCCCATTTCGCTACAATCAAAAAAGGTCACAATTAAAAAATTGTTTTAAATCAAGGATCACTTGTGTCAAGTTTCTTGTACAGACAGATTGACGAAGGCAAAATTTATCAATCCCAAAATGAAGACTGCTTGCTCGGTGAAAAAAAAATCCAATTTCGGAATGTAGACTCTTTCCTTGCTCGTTCAACTATATGAATTCACTAAAATATACAACTTAAGGTCCATGTACATAGTGTAAGATGATGAGTTTTACTATAGCAGTATCAGATCAGCCGCCGGGCGCCTTTGGAAATTCTCAGTGTGCTTGGCAATGGACGTAGGAGAGGCCGCGGAATTTAAAAAAAAAGCAGAAGGTGTCAGATAAATTCAGATCTCTATTCCCATCGTCTTTCAAGTACATAACCGTGTAATACTAGGTGCTACTTTTCTTGTCATATTATACTTACTACAAATCATTTATTGGTATTTATATTGTTGCAGAGATTTGCAAGCCATCGATAAAGGTGAAACTAGTGAATTTACTGATGAACCCAGGGATGAAGACAATTCTGATGATGAATGTGAGAAAATCCTAACCACTTTTACGTTACTTCAGAGTGAACCATATTCACTCTGACGTAATATAGAACACTATGGCCGGCTGTCATTCGATCATTTTTACGTTACTTTGACAAAAATTTAAAAAGATTGCCACTTCCGACTTTCGTTTGAGAAGTGGGGGGCGAAGTGCATGGCAGTACGGTCATATCCGTTTGCCTCGCACTCGAGCACTACGTGCTCTGTAGAACATATGTATGGGTGTTTAAAACGTGGTACAATTATATTCTATCTCCTCGCCCGAAAACCCACATCCACATTGAAGCGATGATGGACAGCAGTGAGCAACAAGATGCTTCCCGTCTTCTTTATATAAATACTAGCGCCCGCAGCTTTCGCCTGCTTGACAGATAATATACACCAAAACCTTCCTCGAGAACCACTCTATCCATTGGTGAAAACAGTATCAAAATCCGTTGTGTAGGTTTAAAAATCTAAGCATACATAGGGACGGAGTTTGTTTTATACACGTTATGATAACTCGTTACTCAATGTGTTGTAATTTCATACTACATATTGGAGAAAAATGGCCGTGAGTTTTATTGCCAGGTTCTTTCTTTCTACCTATTTCGTTGCGAATCTGGCAGTAAATGCAATTTTGACTTTAATTTGTAACCTTAATTACTGACAGACTTTCAACCTTGTTACCTAATTGAATAAAGATCTTTATTTTCATTGGCTAACACTTTTAAATGTACAGTAAAGGTTCAAAAGTGCATTCCCATTATTACAATGCAATAACTTGACTGTATGGTGATTCTTAGACTGCAGAGATTATATTTAGGGGTATGTAAAATCTGTCCTGCCATGTGGGAATGCACTTTTAAACCTTTAACTGTACACTATACTGAACCTATAAGATAGATAAAAATAATCTGTATAAATTTGCAATTTTAGATGTGTTCCCGCCGGTAGAGGAAGCCCGCATGTGGACTCGTGCCGATATAGTACCGTTTAAAGATTCTGCTCGATCCGGGGGCGGTAGACTGACTATTGGGCACGGTGAGACTGTCACTGTACGGGTACCCACGCACCCCAGGGCTAGGTGCCTTTGTTGGGAGTTCGCTACTGATAGCTACGATATAGGTATTCCTTACTTTACATTATATTACTTCAGACTATTTATCACCTGTGTGTCTAGTACCAGTTCCTTACGTTAATTTGCTCGAAATACGTTTTCGTATTCCCCATACATTTCACACCAGCGCCCCTAGCGGTAGCGTCAGGGAACTATATGAAATGTATGAAGGAATACGAAAACGTATTTCGACCAAATTAACGTAAGGAACTGGTACTAGACACTCAGGTTTATGCAGTATTAGTTATAGGTACTTTACAAGTGTTTTGTTCAATCATCATCCACTGAGCCTAATTGCGATTCGGCTGAACTTCGATATTTTCCGTAAAGCGACTGCCATCTGACCTTCACAACCCATGGGCGATATCAAAGTTCTGTAGTCAGATTATATGGATTTTTAACGTTCTACCTACCCATAACAACTGGCATAGATGTTTGTTCGATACTTCATTGAAATCTGTCAATTCAATTACTTTTCTAGTAGGCGATATGCAAGAATTAAATTACTACATTTTGTAATTACTTATTGGCAATAAAACACCTCGGTAGAGTAAATACATCTACCGATGCTTAGTAATGTTATCAATCTATAATACTACACGAGAAAATTAACTACCTATTGCTATTACTAACTCGCGTTTAGTAGGTAAGATTTTCTGTTTCACATAGAAATAAATTATTTATTTGACATAGAAATATATTCCCAATATTACAAAACAATAAAAAAAAATCTGATGAGAATTTGTTTTGTATCGTTGATGGAAAGATACAAATATATTCATAATGTTCATAATGTTAAACATGTATATGTGGTTCCATGGTCAATGACACTGTCTAAAGCTAAGTACTGAACTTGGAGGTTGTGGGTTCCAATCTCACCCAAGACAAAAACTGCCACGTGCCATGAGTATGAGCACGATAATTTGTTCTGTGTCCGAGTAATTGATTGAATTGTACCCAAATAACGAGCTTTTTTGTGTACCCAGTTTTTTTCAAATGCGCTAAAACTGTTTTGTGGTCAATTCCCACGTCTTCAGCTACGTCGTAACTACTGATATGCCAATCATGATCCACTTTTTCAAAAATTGCATCCATTTTATCCGTAATAGGGCGACCAGAGCGATGTGCATCTTTGACATCAAAATTTCCGGATTGAAAACGCTTAAACCAAATTGTGCTACTCTCACAGACACTGGGTCCGTAAACATCGCAAATTTTTTTCGCGGCTTGCGTTGCATTTTACCTTTTTTGTAGTAAAATTTTTAAATGTATCGTATCATATTTCTTCATGAAAACTGCTACACACAGTGCCGGCGGCAGTGCCGCCGGGTTTATGCCGAGCGGCACTGCCGCCGGCTTAGGCCGCGCATAGCCGCCAAGCATCATTGCGGTTGTACAGTCATGTATGTATGAAATGACGCCGGCACCCCGCGCAACCCGCCGTCACAGCCCGGCGGCCATGCCGGCGGCTTCTTTGTGCGGCAAGCCGGCGACTTTGTAAGCCGCCGGGTTAGCGGCGTTAGTGCCGGCGGCACTGCCGCCGGCACTGTGTGTAGCAGCTTTTAGATTCACTCATCTTGACAGTACGAAAAACAAATGAAAATCACACATTTTCCTAATTTGAATTTGAAATTATGTTCTTTAAGCAACGGACGTTACAGCGGCCGTAATATAATATAATATTTGGATCCAAAACCATAGTTATAAACATACAGAAATATCTTCAACAGCTTACAAAAATATCTTCAGGACCATGTAGTTTTTTCACAACTTAAGTACCTAGTTTTTGTGAAACGTGGTGTCTGCGAGTATCTTATGCGCTATGACACTTTACACGTGTGTGACAGCGTCGTACGCGTGGGAACAGGAAGCATGGGAACACGCGAGTCTGGCGCGGTGACGCGTAAGACAGCGTGGTGAAGGACCAGTGTGTTCGTTAGCATACAGATTGTATAGGCCAGATCCGGTTCAGATGTCATAATGCGTGGTGTACGTCGCATGTGAAGGATGAGTTTGACCGTCCCTTTAGTGCGTACGAGTGATAAGGAATGAAATAATAATCGTTCGCTATCGCAATATAACTTAGTAACGATCTGTTTGTTTACAAAGAATCTCTCATCTCTCTGGGCTTACTTTATAACATAAATTTTAACCGTGTTTACTGGACCAGGTTTTGGACTTTACTTCGAATGGAGCAAGTCGCCCACTACAGAGGTCACAGTTCACGTGTCAGAAAGTGATGATGAAGATGAAAATGACGATCCCGATGCTCCAGATTACACTGATGATGGTATGCATTAAACATTAACTAGTGGTCCCGGCAAATTGCTTACCGCCTGAAAACAAAAATAGTAGTTTTCAGGACAAGGGAGTAAAATGATATATTGTTGTCGAATGCGCTATTTTGAATCCAGAGCGAAGCAAGGGTTTTTGCAAAGACCTTATAATACAACGGACATAGGATCTAGAACAAATCGCAAGAAAATAATGTCCCGAGTCGACCTATACATTATACATAGGCATACATAGATATAAACAAATTTCATATTAAAATTTAAACCTTGATTCAACGGAATAGTGTTCACTTTTGTTTGCACTAATTTATCGCATTACGTAGCTTCTATCTGTCCGCCTGACTAATTCACCTTATGCAGCTTATACTTGAACTACGTGAACATAGAAACAATGGAGTAGGTTTATTTTGTTAAAGTCTTTTAAGGATTCCATGATATGTACCTACGTAGGCGTAATAATTAATGTAAGACTACAATAAATTCCATAATCTTATAAATTGTAATTACTTGTTTACGTTAGACGAAATAAGCTGAAAAACTAATTAACGACTGACAAAGATTTTTTTTTTCGAGTCAGTTTCATAATAAGTAACTGTAGTGTATGAATAACAAAAAGGGAATTAATGAATTTAACTAATTATAATATTATAAATGCCAAACTTCTTGCGGGTGTCAAAGTTCTTCCGCTTTCATTACTATTTTCATAACGCTATGTCGCTACGTCTACTACAAGATAGCCGTGTTTCAAGTGACTGAATTAGTTGCTAAAACTGCGCATCATTAATTTATTTTTATCTTATGGTTAATTTTTGGGATACGAAATTATTGGCTACTAGCTGATCACCGTGACTCCGCCCGCGAGATATAGTTATCTCGGCCCCGATTCCCGTGGGAATACATTACCGAGAATCCAAATAAAAAGAAAATAACAGTACATACACGAAATAAAATGACATGTGTAATTATATTTATGACAAAACAATGATACCCTGTGAAAATTAAAAACATTTTTGGGCTTATCTCCTCCATTCAATCAAGGGATTCTTGTACAAGTTTCATAAAGATCGGACCTCTTTTTGTTATGTCCATAAAATGAGCCGAACAAACAAGATTGTTATTTTTTGGATCAAAATATTCTTCTCGCCGTGCTGGGGCAATAATATTTTTCCATTGTGCACAGTGTACTGGATCCCGAGGAAAACTGAAATAGATGTTGGTTCATATAACGAAAAAAAAATCATAAAGAGCCAAGGCGTCTCCACTATAATCTTTGTTCCAAATAGTTTTATCGCTATCGGTAATCCGAATAAATCTGAATGGTCATTTTGTTAGTACATTATTCAGTGAAAATGAAATGGTCTCTTTCTTTTTACTGAGCTTGGGATGAGTTCGAAAGAGACAGATAGGTACTTCGGTATTGGACTGGATTGCAATATTTACTTTTGTCTTTTAATTTATTATCGACGAAATACTGTATTTTAAGTGAAATAATAAATTGCAAATAATAAAACAAAAGCTTATTTACTGAAAATATGATACACCGTCTTCAATTTGCTTTTTTTTCGTAGTTTTTACACGTTTTTACAATACAGTACGGCATTGTGCAACGTGTTGTCGTTCAGTTGTCAAAATCAAGACTGGCGCGCGATTGTTTCTCTTTTAGCGTTTTGTTTCTCTTTTAGTTCGGACACTTTTGAGCGATGATCCGAAATCCATTGTATTTAAAATCATTGGGTTTTTGGGTTAAATTCATGAGCGCAGCGCAGGTTTCTAAAGTAGAATCCTAAGCGTAGCTAGGGATTCAAAGTACGTCGCCTGAGAAAAAATAATTTTAAACTCGAGTCTTAAATATTACTTTTCATCGCCTGCTATGAAAAAAAGGAGCTAGCGAAGAAAAAAGTTGGGGCGTTTCGTTTTTTTTTTGGATTACCTACTATGAAAGATTCATGTCCCAAATTCAAATCTTATTATTGCCCGCTAAAAAGTCCAAAAAAAAGAGCTACTTTAGGCACACTTTATGTATAAACAAAACGTCACTTTTTGAATAGAAGTGATGAAAAAGTCTTAACTTTTCCTGAACTTCTACGAATATTTTAAGACCTAAATTAGCCGAATCGGTCGTTGTTATTAAACTCCTCCTACTCGCCGTGGACTGATTATAATGAAATGTAAAGTTTTGTTCAAGTGGATTTGAGCATATTTAGGAAGAGTTATAATTACAAAAGCACAAAAGCAATGTATATCATTAATGTTCATCTTCATAAATTACTGGTTATCCAGACTGCAGAGATATTGGTAGGTATAATTCGATTCGCGTAAGAAGAACGCTAGGAGAGAGTGGGAGGGGTGTGTTTGCGCATCGGTACTCTCGCTCTTACTCGCTGTTACCGCCATATAGATCAATAAATCGTCTTCTGCGCAGCTTGAAGGTCAGCGTTCTTCTTATCAGAATAATAGTATAGCAACGTTATATCGGTGCTGGCTGTTAGAATTTAAATCAGTGTGACGTCAAAATGTTAATTTAATTTCTAGGTGGTATTCACGAGTATACAATCCACGGCACTCGTACAGACTTAGAACTGGGCGGTGAGAGTAATATACTTTCTCCACGCGATCCGATAGTACCAGCCTCACGCCCGCCCCTCAGCCTTGTAGTGCCGATATATCGCCGCGATTGTCATAGTGAGGTGCGTATTCACTGTCTGTTAAGTGTGTGATAATAATATAAGCTTAACACAACATGCGATGTGACGCTAGTTAACAAGCTCCTTATTTTTTTCATTTCATAGACATAATGTACTTACAATTTGATTAGTTCAAGTCCTGCTGATGACATTTCTGTTTATGTGAATTATAATTTCTATCTAAATATTTAATAATAGTAGAAGCAATTCATTGCTTTCAAAGACAGATGATTTGGTAAGGAGTCATCTAAAGATTCAGTGTTTAATATCGTTGTATCACGATACACTGGTACTTTAGTTCGGCAGAATTCCGGTAGGTCAAGAATCAAAGAATCAATTTCGTTTATTCAGTTTAGGCACATATGAATGTCAATATTTTACAATTTCATGTCAAGCAATATTATAAAAATACTAAATTAAGTACATAAATAACCATTTGAAAATGATTCTTTCGCTGGTTCGGTAAGTTGATTCTACTGAGAAGATACCAGCAAGAAACTCCGGTAGATCATCCATTTTCTGTAGGTAGCTCCAACGCTAACCTTAATAGCGCTATCTAGAAATTATATATGAAGCAAAGATTGGATGATGTCGGTATTGGTAATGACCAATGGATGAATGATCTACCGGAGTAGCTTGGTGATCAAAGCATTCCCCTTGTTAGGAAAAGGCCGCCGGTTCGAGTCCTGCCGATAACATTTCAGTTTGTGTTATTTATAATTTCTATCTAAATTATTAAGAATCACACAGATATCACGCCTATATCCCAGCAGGGGTAGGCAGAGATGCTTTACACACCCACACTTTTCCTGTATTTTTAGTCCCACTTAATAGGGGGCAAGCATATTGCCGTCACCGGGCACACATATAATGGGTTACGTCCAAAATGGCCGAATGAATTTAATAAAAAGTAGCAGCTTTATTGTAATTTTGAAAAAAAAATGCAACCTTGCCTTGCGATGAAATGTTGATGAAAGGCAACAAAATCTTACGTGCCAGCCGCTATGGCACAGCCAATTAAAGTCCTAGTAGAAGCAAATTCATTGCTTTCAAATACAGATGATTTACTTATGTAGGTATTGTTGTGTCCTGCCCATAGATTATTTGTAAACAGCCAAGCTTTTAAAGCTCAGGTGGCCTACCACAACACCTTGAAGCAGTATTATTATAATGTCATTTTGACTATTGGTTCAAAAAGTCAAACTAACGCTATAATAATACTGCTTAAAGACGTTGTGGTAGGCCCCCAGATCATGATTATGTTAGTAGTAGCTTCTGCCCGCGACTTGATCTACCCAAAGTTTATTGTACTTCTAGTAGCGTGTCGTCTATGTCCCAAAATTCATCAAAAGGCGTAAGAGTGCTTTTCCTATCAAGCCTTCTTTCGCGTTCGGATGCCGTCCGCAGTGCGTGTGGATGTCAATGTCAAATTTCATACAATATTGAAATGAGCATCTTTTCGCGCGGGCCACCCGCGGTTCGGTTGCTATGGTCTACGACGTTGACATCCACACGCGTTGCGGACGGGATCCAGACGCCGACGAGGAAACTTATGACAGTAAAAGTGCCCTAACAGACAGGACAGAGGAGTTAATACCATTGTAACTTAGAAAATATGTGTCCCCATGACATAGGCAATGGAAAAGACAAGGTTTATTTACTTTAAATATCTAAAGCAATAAACCAAGGATGTGTTACAACGTTGCTTATAATAGCAGTTTGCATTAAAACAAATTATTATAAAAATTCCAGGTATATGCTGGATCTCACACGTATCCAGGTGAAGGAGTATATCTTCTGAAATTCGACAACACGTACAGCTTATGGCGATCCAAAACACTTTATTACAAAGTATACTATACACAGTAAATTATATACAATGGTTTATTATAGACCCATGACAAAAAATTATATAATATATTAAATAAATTTAATAATTTCGTAAATGTTTAGTGATGATGATATATATTTATCTAAATGTGTACTATAAAACCACTAAATAGGTGTGTTCATATTTAGTAGTATTGATAGTAATCACGCACCTCATAGAGACTGCTCCATTATACATGAGCTAAAATTAAACTAGAATAATATTAGCTTGTTATGTTAATTTGTAGTATTTTATTTTACGCAACCCTATAGATATAAAGCTGCTTATTGCTTAATGTATTATTATTATTTATTTAAATGAATTTTATTCAATATTAATTTAGGTACAATAATAATGTCGCACACGGAATGGTTCGAACGAAACGTATGTTATGAACTGCCTATCAAAACCCGACCAAATAGGTGATCATGATATCGGGCGATACGGATACGGTAGGTTTAAGCCGCGCAAGATGACAATGAAATTCGCGGCCATGTTGGTGACGTCATAGTGACGTAGATTAACCTACGATCCTGTTTATTTATCCGTACTTTTCAGCGATTGATGACATTACGGAGCGGTTATTCTGGCAAGGTTGTACCCCACTCACATCGTGCGCGGCTTATATATCATAGCAAGGAAGGTTTGATCATTTCAAATAAACTTGGTCTAAACGACCCTATAGGTTCTGATTTGTGTATTTGATGTGAACTGACATGTGTGGCAGCTCACAATTAATAATATCAATATAAAGATTGTTAGTTAAGTGACATTCCTCTTATTGTGATGAAAACTCAGTACATTCTAACCAATGCCTGCCCTAGATCATGGTAGCGTCAACTTTAGTTGTCCATTTGGACACTAGTTTTGATCACGTGTCACTGTTTTACTGCTTTTTGATTGAGTGTTAAGTGATCGACTAAAGTGGACGCTAGCTCTTATAAAGCTGCTTTTGCAATTAATCTATACATAGTATTTAAGTAGGTGTGAATAATTTCTAAATTAACTTTTGATTTTAAGTAGGTTGTGTATGGCATCCTTAACCTATCTCCATCGTTAGAGCCGTGTTAGATGTGTGTTGCGTCCTTAAGAAGCGATTGGATTTATAGTTTAATTTATTCGCTTTCTGTGCAATAAAATCTTATTTAGAGTTAGAGACAATTATGTTGATACGACCTATAGGTATGAAAGGTGAATACTTTAGGTGAGAAATAAGTTTTTTTTTTGGTATGACTACATATAAGTAATGTGGATGTATCGTTATTTTTTGAATGCCTTTCTGTTGTCGTCACTTGTTTAGTTAAAAAAATTATGCCTCTACTAAGTCACTTCCTAATATACTACGAGTGAATGAAAGAAAACTACGTAAGGGCAGGCCTATGTCACTCGCCTAACAATCGCAAAATATACGTGACGTCAGCGACAACTGGAAGTTGTAAGTCAGTAAGGTTTGTCTCTTGTTTGTGATACGGCATTGACCATAGAGTAGATATTGAGGCATTAACGTCTAAATTATTGGTCAAATTATGCTGGTACTTTCCTGACAACCCTAATGTTCGAATGATGTTCTCTGTAAACAAAAGAATGTGCTTTGATTAACGTCGGAGTGCAAGTTTCCCTATTCTGTGGTAAGGGTAACCATATTACTAAAACGTGTCGTGTTAAAAGCATGTTGGGCCCAGTATGTCAGGTTTTTGTGAATGTAACTGCGAATCAGTATCCTAAAATACTTAACACTTATCATTGTGTAGTGGTAATATTTGACTTGTTTGTTAATTGCGAAAGAATATTGTCGCCATGTCAATCTGGGCTGTAAAAGTGTTGAGGTAGTAACTGTTTACGGTTTCTTAAGAAGGTACAGTTTATTGTAAACTAGCGGACCACCAAGTAGCGTACGAAATTATGTGCACAGAAACCTTCTTAGAGAACAATCATTTGTGAAAACCGCATCAAAATCCGTTGCGTAGTTTTAAAGATCTAAGCATACATAGGGAACAGAAGTGACTTTGTTTTAGGTATACTATGTTATGATTGCATCACAACACGTGTGTTTGTGTTTCCAGGGCAAGACCGTCACGGTTTTTTGTCTTGTAAAAAAAGTATTAAGTAAGTAAATAAATTATGTTGTTGTTCGTGAAATTTGTTTATTTTCTTATACATACCTAAAAACGCTAGCATGTATCGGCATGGTCATCGTAAAAATGTTTAGTAATAATCGTAATCGTTACAACGGGAACAGCTCTCGTTGAGACAGTCTTGATAATGCCTCGTTTAGAGGCGAAACAATAGGCTTGTGTCCTAAATTTCAAAAATTGATTAAATCTGTAGTTTTGAATCTATATAGTCACAAAAAATTATTATTTTGATTTAAAACTATCATTTACATAGATTATTTGCGATATAAAAAATGTATTTAAATTGGTAACGAAAACGCTCCAATCTGTCATGGCGCCTTGGGTGATGTCACACGTTGCGAAACAAATCAAAATGTGTTTGACGAAGCTATCCTGAACAAAAAACGAACGAAGTTCGCTGCAGCGATAAATGCCATAATATGATGTCATACGATGATATAAATTAGTCGTCCAATCGTAATATAAATATTCAAGTGCAAGATCGCTTATTAGTTATAGTTTTTTCACGACCAAAAGGTCAAAAGCGCCGTGAATATCATGGCGCTTACGCGTTTCCTTCAACGAATTCCAAGAACATGTCACTTGTAAGGATTATACACTATAGGCTGGACACGCATAGCTTTTTACCTACGATGGAACGGAGATGGTATATGCGTTTGGGGTGAGAGGATGTTTGTGCAAATACATGTTGCCATTTTTCTCCAAAACTACTAGTCGGATTTTGATGTAGTTTTTAGTTATGGATTCAGGTTTGATTGATGCATGTTCTTAGATAAATGTTACGATGACAACTCACCAGGGGGCGCTGCAGCGAACATTATTTGTGAAAAGCAATGTTGCCAATTTTCTCAAAAACTACAAGTCTGAGTTTGATGCAGTTTTCAGTTATGGGTTTGAGTTAGATGTGTACAGGTTTCTAGATAGATGTTACGGTGACAACTCATCAGGGGGTGCTACAGCTTAGCTTATTTGTGATGAAAATCAATTTTGATGCTGCTTTTTTTAGGAATGGATTTGTAGTTGATTAGTGAGGGTTCTTAAATAGGTGTAACGACAGCAACTTACTAGAAGGCGCTACATATCCATGCTCTTTAAGAAGTTTAAAATAAAAATAAAAATTAAAAATTTTGAAAAAACCCACGACGATTAAAAAGCAATTGAAAAAAGGATAAAATAATTTAAAAACCTCCAAAAAGTAAAAATAAATCGTGTTGGTTAGCCCTTTAACTTTGATATAGGTGCCTAGTAATATTTTGATTCAAGCGTTGTCTCGAAATGGACATCGAAATAATGCGCCAAAACTGCGTTTTGTGCAATCTACTTTTGTTAGATTTATAATATTTAACTTTAAAATCTACAAAAATTCGTAAATTAATAAAAACGTACGAACAATTAAATTACACAAAATCACAGACACAACTTGAACAAGAAGTCAGCTCTTCATACATACTTACTCTATGGTGTGAGAGTGCAACCTGTGACGTCATATTTTCTGATTGGTGTTTGATGTCACGTGACTGAATGCCTAATTTTTCCAAACTTATTTTCTAAAAATAATAGTAATCTTTATTCTGTCTACTAATTTATATTACTTTTCATTGTCTATTCATTGGAAATAGTCATAAGAAACATACACCAATCCGATTTATTCTTAGTGGACACAAGCCTCGTTTTGTTGTCTTTTTTAAACTCTGCGAAAAATAATGCTATTATAATTTTAACAAGTTTTTAACATCTTACTTACCATTACTTTGTCATGGATTTTCGCCAGGTAACGCCTTTTTTTTTTTTTTTTTTTTTAGTTCCGCGACCAGCGCCGCGGCCGCTTTAACGTCCGTTGCCGGGCGTCTCTGGTTACAAAGGTAACCAGGTAACTACCAGGTAACGCCTGAGGCAGATTGGTAAGTTGCCGAGGGGATGCATGTCTGACACCTGATGTTTTGACATTCAAGACAGTGACAGTTAAATGCAAATGTCATCCATCCATTCCATTTAATTTTTTTTCACTAGTAGAATTATGTTTACAAAGAGATGAGTTGGGTTTTTCGGATTTCTTTGGAAATTTAAAATTAATTAAAATGTTACAGCGTCTACTACACCGTAAAATTGAACTAAAAATATCAAAAACATGTACAAGTTTGTTATTCAGTCTTCCTACAGAAGCCAGTTTTTGTCATCAGTGCAGCATCAGGTTATATTCTACTCGAAAGGTGCCCATTTTACGAAACTGTTACGAAAGGGGATTTAATAACAGAAATAGTTTATTTAGTTATAAACTACGATATTACACCAGCCAAGTTGATGCTCGGAAACACAACAATCAAGTTCAAGATATTAAAAACAATACTACCATAAAACCAGTAACTAAGCTGAATGTCAAGCTAAACACATCAGAATTAAAAAGACTATTTAGTTTGGCAGAACCTGAGAAATGGACCCTGGCTGGTAATGAATACTACTTTTAACTTACCTACAAAAGCCAACCCTTCAATGTTTATAAATATAATATATGTTTATTTCAGCTGCTATCAGCCTCTTGGCTGTCTCATCAGCTGTTACTATGGCTATACCATTTTCCTTGGGCAAGGTGTTAGATATTATATACGGTAGCACAAGCGATTTGGCTGGTGCTAGAGAACAACTAGACACTCTCTGCTTTATGCTATGTGGAGTATTTCTTGTTGGAGGCCTCTGTAATTTTGGGCGAGTGTATCTAATGTCAATATCAGGTAAGTTAATGATAAGCAACTTAATATTACCGATTCTCAAATACTCTGTTTGAATTTCTCATTTATTATATTAGTTAGTTTTTTAACAATAATGTTGACAAGAGGTCACCATGCATTTTAGTGGGCATGAGTCCCACATGACCACTTACAGTATTCCACACATAATGTGACTGAACAATTTAAATTTTAAGTAACTCGTTTATTGTAAATAAACTATTAGATTACTAACATTTCGGATCAATAGCTGGAATCAGTGAATAGTATTAAAAATATGATTTTTTGACTGCCTCGGTGACGCAGTGGTATGAGTATGTGACTGCCGGCCCTGAGGTCCCAGGTTCGATTCTGGGTCGAATCAAATTATTTGTGATTCCACAAATGTTTGTTTCATATGGGTGTTTTCTTTGTAGGTATAATATATATGTATTTAGAAATATATAAGTATATTATATTATATTAATTTATTTGGGCTAGATGACGTATGAGAATGTCCAAAAATATTTATACTTATTTATTTATTCATCAATATTTTAGGACAAAGAATGACACAAGCACTCCGTAAACAAGTATATACTGCGATATTACATCAAGAGGCTGCTTGGTTTGGTAAAGCCTCAACTGGAGAGCTTGTGAACAGGCTATCAGCTGATACACAACTTGTAGGCCGGAATCTTAGTCAAAATGTTAGTGATGGTTTACGGTCACTGTTTATGGTTGGAGCTGGTACTGGCATGATGGTGAGATATAATTTTGACCATTTTATAAAAACTGCCAAAATCTGCATAGGGGTCCCCACATGGATTTACGGGTAACCTGGAAGTCTCTGGGTAACCTGGAAGTTTTAAAGAGAAGTAAACAAAGTAGCATGAGTTTTTTTTTAATTTTTTCTTTTAAGATTACAATAATTTATTTACAATAAGAATTACAATATACAAAATAAACATAATTATAGACTAAAAATATTTACATTACAAAATATTGTTTAAAAAATCCTCCGCGTCATTGCCGACTGGGAAGGTTCCCAGAATGCTGGCTGTGTTGCCACGTTGGATGGCGATACTTATTCTTTGGGCCAGAAAATAGCCAGTCTTCTGGTCCTGAGAAGCATCGATTAGGCGTTTAGCAATCTCTCTATAAAGGCGGCGAGCACTCGGACCCCATTACCCCAGTGTCTCAACCCCAAACGGCTCAAATATGTAATCACCTGCTAGGTTAGCATATTTACGCCGTTTAAGGCCTTCAGCCGATGCAGCAGCAGCGCCGGCACATCCGGATGTGCTTGGAAGGTGTGAAGGTGCTAAGGTTTCAACGAATGTAGCGTCCCACACCAAAGGCCTTCCCATCTTCCACGGTAGCAACGATATACCGTCCGGTCTCTTTCCATCGCTTCGTGCTAAACCATTTGGTTCGTACGGCCGGAAGACCTGCGGTGGAAAGAGCCCTACGAATTATGTCGTTTAGAATAGCGTGCCGAGGTAAACGACCTGCGCTTCTGCTACAAGAAAGGCCATGGTGTCCCAGATTATCGACGGCTACTCCACAGGTACAATGATGCGGGGATACACAAGGTGTACCCAGCCGAAGGCAAGTGGCAATGCGGAAGGTTGTGTCGTCCAACATTGTACTGATGTTGGGCGATGGGAGCGCCTGGATCCATAACCATAATCCCATTCTCCAACAGCTAGTTTATTGAACGAAGGGAGCGTAGCTCCTTATCAGGTGACTCAAATGCAACTCGATGTAAAATTGTTTTTTGACAACTACCCAACCGATTTTCATAATTTTTCACTCAAAAATCAAGCATTCTCAGGAGCAGGTTTTTTTTGAGACCGAATTTTGATTTAGGACCCTCAAAAAAAGTTATTGACCAAAAATATGACAATAGTAGCTTCGCTCAATTGCATGCTGCAGCGCAGTACCACGGCAGCGACCGCAGCTCGTAGTTTATTCAGATGTATAGTTAATTAACTATTTTACATCTTGTAATGAAAATGCTAATTTTCTTTTAGATATACATGTCACCATCATTGGCACTAGTTGGGCTATGTGTTGTACCACCAGTTTCTGTGTTGGCTGTTATATATGGGCGATTTGTACGCGGTATCACAAGACAACTTCAAGATACGCTAGCGGAGACCAGTGAGGTGTGTTATCAATATCTATAACTGACATTATCTCTTTAACTATTAAACTTTCGCGTTTCATCTATAGTAATATCATAAAGAGGAAATATTTGATGTATGTTTATTTGAATGTGTAGCTACATTATCCCCGAGTAAAATAGGCTTCTTTTTATCCCGTTAATGTGTATCCACCGGAATCGGGAACGAGACAACTATTATTTATTTATTTTATTATGTACTTTAACACGGGAATTACAGTGACAATATAATTTTGATTTGCAACTTTCGAGACCTGTGTCACAACTTTATAAATAGGTACTTGGTGATTCCCGGTGATGTTTGTATTTAAAAAACAATTAATGAACCGATTTAAATAATTCTTTGTCCTTTAGAAAACTATTATAATCAGATATAAATAACCTAGCTTTACTTTTAGTTTTCGAAACGACAATCTCTTATACAACAGTAATGTCGGTGAACAACTTTCAACTCGAGAACGGTAAGAGCTAGAGACAGCGTAAACGCCAATCGACTTAGCATAGTCGAAAACCCCCCAAAATGAACTTGACCTTTGACCTCTGATCTCAAGGTCAAGGTTACATCGAGAGCGGTAATAGAGACTCAAGACCAGCTGCAATCATCTCAGCATGGTCAAAGACTTCTAAAATGATGTTGAACTTCATGTCATGAGACATTTTTTAGATTTTATGAAAAAACTTTCGAAAACTCTAAAATTTATGGCAAATTTTTGTCATATTTTTAACTTGTTTTGTTTTCAGTTAGCCGAAGAGAAGATATCAAACATAAAAACCGTTAAAGCATTTAGTAAAGAACATGCAGAATCCGAAAAATACGGACAAAGGATAGAAAAACTGTTGCAATTGGCTTACAAAGAATCGTTAGCTGTTGGCAGTTTTTACGGACTGGTAAATACACAATTGTAGTCATCCGAAACCGGTATATTGATTTAATAACTATTTACGATTTCACTGTTGATGTAATCGAGCGTATGATTTCCATACATTGTGAAATTAAATGTTTTAATGCAACAATGAATCCTATTTGCGCAAAAACTTAATGCCACAAAACTTTAAAGTTTGTATGAAATTATTGATGGATATTGGTTACGCTTTTACGCAACACTGGAACCTCGAGCGTGTAGTGAGTTCCTCATAGGAACATAACCAGAAAATGCTAAGAAAGTCTTATTAAACCTGTGGAATCGTGTTTAATTTCGACGGGTGAGGCTCCGGCATCAGTATACATTTATATTGCCAGCGAACACTCACTACATATACAAGGTTGTTTACATGTCAACAATGGAAGTTCTACAGTACAAAAAGATTTCCCTATAAATAAGGAAACATATTTTTCATCCGTTCAGCTCTTCGTCATCATGCAGATTTAGCATTCTTGTTGAAATGGGTTAGCTAAAAACAAAATAATTTTACAAAAAGATTTTGCTGATGCTATGTGTTAGACCGAATAATATCTTCAGCTGTCTAATCTACACATATGTTATAAAATTGTAAAGTTTCTTTATTCAGCAACCCTATGAATATGGCTAGACCGACCGACACGAAATTTGGTTAATACTTATACCAATAATACATTCCCTTGGGGATCATAAACAAGTAAAGACCTTCACGCGGACAGAGCCCCGGGCCTCCGCTATTGTTAATATAATACATAGATGTATCAACTATAGGGCGCGATAAGTTGACACTTGCGCGCAAATCACAGCGCTCAGGTCTCAACTTATCGCGCACGACTTATCTACCTATCCGGAGTTTAATAGTTTTTTTTACCAGACAGGGCTAGCGGGCAACACAATTATAATACTCGTCCTATATTACGGCGGTGGTATGGTCGCTACAGAACAATTAACAGTTGGAAATCTGACTTCCTTTCTATTGTACGCCGCGTACGTGGGCATTAGTATAGGAGGCTTGAGTACTTTCTATACAGAGCTGAATAAAGGGCTCGGTGCCGCTACTAGGCTTTGGGAGATCATTGATAGAAAACCTGCTATTCCTGTAGAAGGTTTGTATAATTTTCTGTTTGTCATTTCTGTTGGCCATTGATATTATATATTTAAGACTTAAGACACTGAGACCCCTTCGTGCCTCGGAAAGGACGTTAAGCCGTCGGTCCCGGTTGTCATACGAACATCTATGGCAGTCGTTAGGGGTAGTTGTAGCCTTTAATCAATAATCCGACCGGTCTAAATTATACAGAACTTCGATATCGCCCATGGGTTGTGGAGGTCAGATGGCAGTCGCTTCACGGAAAATATCGAAGTTCAGCCGAATCGCAGTTAGACTGGAAAGCCGACCCCAACTGAGTTGGGAAAAGGCTTGGTGAATGATGATTATTTATATTATTATATATTTAAAAAAGGGTAGATATGTTACTAGAGCACGCCTTGTAAAGACTCGAAAACGTTCCAATTAACATTACTTCTCAGAATTTGATCCTTAACAGCAACACTATGGTGTAATAATAAAGGTGTGATTTTTCTAAATCAATGGGTTCCATTCCCAACTAGGATTATAGGTTTTTAAAAAATCTAATGATGAGGTTTTTAGAGTCATCAAAATTGGGCTTGTGACTCCTTTGAGCATTTTTCGCTATTCCTTTTAGATCCGGATTCGGCCATCCAAGCCCACTTGAAAAATTCATCCTGCATATGACGTCAGAGGTGCTTCCTGTACCTTGCCTACACGCCACACTCATAAAAAGTAGCAAATAATTTCCCATTTGTACCTCATATCTGGCTCCAGTCATAGTACAGAGTGCAAAGGTACACATTATAAATGCAGGCCTACATAAATAATTGTATGCAGATCTGTAGACAATTATGTTACAGGTGCTTACAGGTTAGCCCCCTAAGACTCCTAAAATATGAATATTCACTGCATAATTTACTTACTATGTCAAAATGTTATAACGGCGTGATCGTTTTTACAGGCGGTCTGAGGCCAAGTAAAAGGCCTAAAGGCGAAATAGTCTTAGAGAATATTCATTACAGTTACATGAGCGCACCTTTGATAAAGGGTATAAACCTGCATTTACTACCCGGGAAGTCTATCGCTCTGGTTGGAAGATCAGGATGTGGGAAGAGTACTGTTGCAGCATTGATTATGAGGCTGTATGAGCCTCACAAAGGAAATATATTATTGGATGGTGTGGATATTAGGGAGTTAGATCCTGTTTGGTTGAGGAGTCATATCGGTTATGTGAGTCAGGTTGGTGAAAAATTTCATTTACTCTGTTTCCTCGAAGGGATTTGCAGAGGATTATTATATGCTCACACTTTAACAGTTGTTGATCACACATATGGGGGGGACCCTATTACCACTTATCGGGCACTTTTATGTTTTCATCAGAGCCCGGTGGATCGACAGTTGTAGGTGAGGTTGTCTTGGGACCCTAAGTGGCCTTAATATACCTTAAACATAACGTAAGCTACTATAGTATATTGGAGTTATATAGGTTATCACTTGATTATAATGTATTCCATTATTTTATCTCATACATACGATAAATTATCTAAAATTAAACGAATCTGTATTATTTGTTGTCAAAAATGTTAACTGTAAACCTTTTATCTATCACATTTGACATAAGGTTATCAATTTTAGTCATAGTAAATAATTGCTATTTTGTTTATCATACATTTTGTTTATTTTTGTTATCATAACAGGATATGATTTCAGGAGCCTGTGTTGTTTAGTGGATCAATTAAGGATAATATTTTATATGGTGCTGTTGACAATATGGAAGAAAATTTATATATTGAAGATGGAAATGTAAGTTGCAATCAGTATACTAGAAGAAGTATATGCATTTATTAAGTTTTAAAATTAACTTAGACGAGGTATCTTAGCCTGGTGTCTAAACGTAATTGCAACATTACTCACAGCCTACCATAGTGGTTAGTTCCTCAAGTACTGGTAGATGGCGCTCTGGCGACGCGGTAATTCGCGATTTTGATACAATTGTGATCGCATTATTATTATTTCGTTTATTCAATAACATTCTTATTTTATACATTTTTAAATAGATTTATAAAAAACACAAATACATTTAAAAATATAAAAAATAGTGTCCCACCAGTAGCGGAGTAGGACCCAAACTACCGGCGGTGGAGGCTACAGACTGAGAAACCTCCTAACAATACGGCACGTGTCGAGGATAACAGCCTTCTGAATCTGACTCTTGATCCAACAATCTAACGAGAGTCTCTTGAGATGTTGATCGAAACTCTTAGCTATTAGTCCGTTTGCCGAAACGACCATCGGGACAATGATCGTCGAGTCTACGTTCCACATGGCGGTTATCTCGAAGGACAGATCAAGGTACTTACTAAGTTTGTCCTTCTCTGCCTTAACAAGATTCTCGTCATGCGGGACGGCGACATCGACGAGCACTGCCCGACGCTGGGTCCGATCAACCAACACGATATCGGGCCTATTGGCAACAATAGTCCTGTCCGTGATGATTGATCGGTCCCAGTAGAGCAATGCACGACCATTCTCAAGAACTGGCACTGGTGTGTACTTATAGTACGGTACTTCAGACTCAATAAGGTCATATTGAAGAGCAAGTTGCTGGTGGATGATCCTGGCTACTTGATTGTGCCTATGCAAGTACTCGGTGTTAGCAACATACGAACAACCGGAAATAATATGGCGAAGTGATTCACCAGGACGGTGGCATGCTCGACAAATGTCGACCGTACCGTCCTTCATGATGTATTTCCGATAGTTGTTCGTCTTGATAACCTCATCTGCAATTGCACAGGCAAAACCTTCAGTTTCCCCAAAGAGGTCCCCAAAACGCAGCCAGTTCACCGATGCGAGTAGGTCTACATCGAGTCCTGTTAAGACTCGGTAGAACCGCCCGTGTAGCTCCTTGCTCTTCCATACGTCCTTACGGTCTTCAGTACTTAACACCTTTGGTTTACGCCAGTTCTCGTTAGCCAAGGAAAGAGGTGTAAGGCCCTTGTCAACTTTCACAACATCGCAATGAATGTCACATCCATTCTGTAGGAAGTAATCCCTGAGACTGCACACTTCACGGTTGTGGAGGTTCTTGGCATTCAAAAAGCCTCGACCCCCCCACTTCCGTGGAATGTACAGTCTCATGACTGACGATCGTGGGTGTAACATTCGATGCAATGTCAGTTGTTGACGGACTCGCCTATCCAGGGCGTCTAGTTCCGTTTGAGTCCACCTAAGTATGCCAAAGGAGTACAACAATAAAGGTATCACCCAACCGTTGAAAGCCCGCATTTTGTTACCACCGGACAAAGAACTGTTAAGAACTTTTGTCAGGCGGCCAAAAAAACGTTCTTTCACCGATTTCTTAATATCCTCTACCGCTATACCCAATGACTCTGACATACCTAGGTATTTGTATGTTTCGGTCTCGGTGAGAGATCTGAGAGTTATTATCTCAGAAAGTTGTAGATTCGGTGAATTTACAACCTTCCCCCGCTGTACATGCATAACCGCACACTTATCAACACCGAACTCCATCTTAATGGCATTACTAAAAACTTCCGTAGTTTTTAATAATGTCACTAAATCTTGGTGCTTCGGTGTGAATAGTTTGAGGTCATCCATATACATCAGGTGAGAAATAACCTCACCCCCTCTACGAAACCGATAGCCTAGCCCTGAATCCTTCAGCAATGTGCTAAGTGGATTCAGTGCTAAACAAAACCACAATGGACTCAAACTGTCGCCCTGGAATATACCATGCACAATCCTTATCAAGTCATGCGAATCAGAGGCGTACCCACCACTACCTGGTTGACGAAGGACTGTGGTCCACTGCCCCATACACGAGACTAAGAAGGATTTAAGAGTCGGATTAATTTTATACAACTCTAAAATCCTCCTCAGCCATGAATGAGGCACCGAATCATAGGCCTTCTTGTAGTCAATCCAGGCAGTAGAGAGGGCGCCCCTACTCCGCTTGACCTGTTGGCTAATGGCCATGTCAATAAGGAGTAGCTCCTTAGTACCACGTGATCCAGCCCTACATCCATTCTGAGCGTTATCTAAAATATTGTTAGACATTATGTGTGAATTTAATTTACTTCTCAGAATGGATGTAAGGAGCTTGTAGATGGTAGGTAAGCAAGTGATAGGTCTATAGTTTTTCGGTTCCGTGGTACTACCTGATTTATGGAGCAGGAAGGTGATGCCAGTGGTCATAAAAGCGGGTAAGGAACCAGACTCGAGGGCTTCTTGATACTGTGTTGCCAAGCGTTCATGCGAGCTCTGAACCCACTTTATCCAAAAGTTGTGCAATCCATCCGGCCCAGGACTTTTCCAGTTCGGGGCCTTACGAATTGCACAACTAACATCTTCGGAGTCTATGGTAATAGACTCCATGGGTTCGATGATACTGCATTCACGCTCGACGACACGGATCCAGTCGCCCTCCGAATGTTCGACGGGCACCGACCATATGTCACGCCAAAATTGATTCATGGTGTGAGCATCTGGCAGTTGTCCGTCGCTCAAACGTTGTCCAGTTCCCTCCCACTCTCGGTACACCTTCCTTTGGTCACTTTGGAAGATGCGATTCTGCCAGTATCTATTTACACGCTCTCTATAACGACGGATACGGCTTGCCCATGCATACACTTTCTGTTTCAGAAAGTCAATACGTTCCGTGACATTGGTTAAGTATTGCTGGGGACGAATACCGGTCCCAGCGAATGCCTGACTCACGAAACGCATGACCCGGGGACGACTATTTCCCCGGCTAAAACAGATAAGCTTCGCAATGAGAGTCCTAAATGTGCCGATACGACGCTCGATTCTTGCCTGCCATACGGGCACACCACCCGATCGTGGTGCACGGTTAAATTCAGGGAATTTAACGCGTGCAACACGACAAGCGGTAATAGCTCCACAGTAAAGAATCGAGTGGGTATCGAGCAAATCATTGCTAGTCCGTAAGTACGGAGCTAGCAACGCATTCAGGGCTCCCATCAACGCCAGATTTCGTCTATGCATGGGTAAGCGTGGTAGCCGTGGTCTAGAATTAGGTGCAAACCTATATTGAGAGATCACATCCTCTAAAGTACTCCTTAATTGCTCGCTTACCTGGACAGATATATCACTCGTATCATCTCCCACGTCGAGCACGGTATCAACTAAAGTGGCACTAGTTATTATTATTATTATTATGGTAGAATGTTCCTCCTGAAAAGGGAATAATTCGGTCCACACTATTAAACTATTAAAGTGAACTCCCTTTTGTTAGCACTTATATCTTAGTTAGCTGGAGGGATTCTGCAGAATGCCTAAAGATATTTTTTTTCTAGAAATCAGACGAAGAACCAGCGTGGTTGAAAGCGGCCCGTACAGCACACTTGACAGAACTTGTGGCCACTAACAGCCTCGGCTGGGACAGACAAGTGGGCGCCAGGGGCGGGGAGCTGAGCGGGGGACAGAAACAACGTGTGGCCATAGCGAGAGCGATAGTTAAGGTAAACTCTAAACATTATATTACTTTCTATATAATCACTTTATGAATTTTTCATATTCACCCACTATTTTCTTCTAACGGGGCCTACACACACTGCCGCAGGGGCAATCTAGCTCAGCGTGGGTGAGTCAGCGCTGGGACCTCGTTGTGGGTCTGGGCGTTAAGGCGTGTGTGGGGTGAAGCCCGAGTCTTAACTCACCGACGCGGGATAAAATCCGACCCCAAAGATGCAGGGTAAAACCTGACTAGCACGACAGAGGCCACACAGGTGGCCAAAGTCCGCCGGTCGCCACTGGAAATTGTTCCTAGTGCTAACCAGACGCGCTTGACAATGGACTTAGGTGCGGGCAATCTAGGGTGCATGACGGTCGTGGCGATATCGGGAGTGTCTCTGCACACACACCTGCTGCACGAGCAACCTTTGGCATAACCAACACACTAATATGATTTGGTTTTTTCGAAAGGATCTTACCGATTGTAACACATCGTTACTCCACAAACCCAAGTTTGTGGAGTGAACAATGTGTTATGAACGGTTCTTAAATCTCGAGGTCAAAAATTACCAGTCCATTACAGTCGATTTTCTAAAAAAACATACATACTCTTCATAATTCTAATTCATAATCTTTTTTCAGAATCCAAGAATTCTGATCTTAGACGAAGCTACTTCAGCATTAGACGCGTATTCAGAATATTTAGTAGACAAAGCTTTAAAAGAAATTAGCAAAGACCGAACAGTTCTCACGATAGCCCATCGACTGAGCACCATACAATCCGCAGATGAAGTAGCGGTTATAGAAAATGGTGTTATAGTCGAAAAGGGTCCGTACGCTGACCTCATGGCCAAACAAGATGGCTTCTTCCGTGAACTAATAACACATCAAACTTTTGCAAAAAAGAATCCGACCAAGGTCGTGTCTTGAGACAGGTATATTTTTATTTAAATTGTTGTATGTATTTTGTAGATGTTTATTTAAAGAAGAAAGTGAACTTTTTGAAATTGAACTATTGGGTTGGTTTATTTACTATAAAGGTTATGTGTGCAATAGATTTAGCAAAGTTGAAGTAAAAAAGAATTTATGGTTCGCGGGAAGTTGACATGACATCTTTATAGTGATGTGACAATTAAATTGTTGATATCGATATATTTTGACATGCACAGCGACCACAAATCGAATAGTTTATGGACTATGCAACAAAATCAGAGTAGACAAAATGTCATAAATATTTAAAAGCCATCATCAAACTAAGAAACATTTACTAACATCCTCTTTTATCGATTTCTAAGATACAATCTTCTACTTTATTCATTCCATTTATTACACCCTATAAATTTATTATACATATTTGATCGTTTTTAGGAAAACGCCGAATTTTTCTAGTTGTTTTCTCTTTAATAGTTGTCAAAATCTAATTGTACCTTATGTTGGGTCTTAGAATATATAGTGTAAAGAGTAAAATGGAACTGTGTTATTGAGTTGATCCCCAAGATCCGTATCTTTTTTTTAAATTTTTGGCATGGTTTCAGAGGTGCCAGATCTATATCTCAACTCATATCGGTATTGCCATGTCGCCTTGTCGCGGACAGTGTTGCAAACAGTGATATGAAATATTTACTATTGTTAAGTATGTTTAGTACATAATTTAGATCAATTGACATTTCCAATAACTTTGTCCGGCTGTTATTGATCGAAAATATTATATTAGAAATTTATTCTGTAAATAAATATATACAAATCTTCCCATAAATAATTTTGTGATAAAAATAGGTGATAGTTACATATTTTTATTTTATAATGGCATGGAACTAAATAGTTGCTTTAATAAATACGTGTTCAAAATGTCTATAGGTACGCCTGATTTGTTACATAATTTATTAAATGATAAATGTAAGATTTATACGAATATGAACGAGTGACAAACGGGTAACGAATATTTATGTCGAACACAAATAAATATGGTTGTTATTATTTTAAAATTGACTTTGATTTACTTACCTTTATTTAATTGTATATCTTAGAAATTATGTTCAATAATCGGCTTTCTCTTAAGATGCCCTTGTACTGTGGTTTATCGAGATCGTATCAAAGGTTCAAATGCGCCTCGAAGGACCATCGTGTTACGGTTTCTAACAAACTAGGTAAATCACCTTTGATTTAAAACCTTGGTACAGTCAGCTTCAGAGAAAAGGAACCCCCCTTGATAATGACATGAAAGCATTAAAGTTTTTTGAATCATTGTGTATATGGCATGTTGGTCTAGTGGATATGGCCGCTGCTTTGTGGACACGGCAACCGAGGTTCAAATCCTCGGACACAAGTTCTTTTTTTATTCATATAATATTTTTTTTATTTTCTTAAGCACTTTTTGTTAATTAATATTTAAGGAATGAAATTTTATAGTAGGTATGAGGTTTGTAAGAAAAGATAGGCTTATTGCATAAACAATATTAATTTATTTCTCGAATTACATTTCTAGGTTTTTTCTTTCCTCTTTCCATTCCTGGTTGAGTATACAGTTTTTCTATCTGAGTTAAATTGGGGTTACTTATTTTTAAATTTTACCTGACCTAAATTTATTGACAAAATACAATACCCTAAGTGAAGTATAAAATGTTTACTTAATATTAGACAATTCTAGAAAAACATAACTACAATATTTATTTACTTAATTATTTAAAGTTGCAAACATTAATTTTTTACACTCTGTATAATCTTTGAATATAAAAGAATGGTTGAAAAATGAAATGTTATTTGTTCCTGTGAATCACAAAGAAAGAACCAACATGCTAAACTATAACAGTATAGCAATATACATCTTTCTCTTTGATCACATTTTCTGATAAGTAGGTAACCCTTTTAACACAACATTAGAAAAATATGTGAGGTCAGATGGTGCATCGTTAATACATTAGAAGATTACTAAACTTGTAAACAAAAACTTGTAATGGGATTAGGTATTCATAATATAATATTATTATTATGAATGTTAGGACACTTTATACACAGCGTCATCTAGCCTAAAATAAGCACCTTAATGTGATATGGATACTAGACAACGGATATAATACTTATTTTAAATATTTTTTTTAGATTAATTACACCCAGACACATAACAAATAATCGTGTTCAGCACACAAAGATTTGTCCTGGGTAAGAATCGATAAACTGCATTAATAACGGAGAGGATGGCCCTCACTGTCTATCACTTCTTGACGACGACTTTTCATCCCCGACACCATATTAAAACATGCGGCACTATTTCGCATTAGTTCCCAAGTTGTTGTTTACCACTTCATCCAATTTTTTTTTTGACTTTATGTCACTTGAGTCCCAGTTTAAAACCATCTGACCCCATAAGTTTTCTATAGGGTTAAGATCCGGGCTTTTAGCCGGCCACTCAAACACCGTTATATCTTCTTGTGCATTTAGCCAGTCTTGCACAATTCGGGACCGATGCACTGAAGAGTTATCCTGAACCAGGTAAATTTATCCTTCTGGATATGCGACCCGCACTGAAGGCAGCATTACGTCATTCAACACTTATAGATGTACTAAATTTATTTACAATAAGAATTACAATATACAAAATAAACATAATTATAGACTAAAAATATTTACATTACAAAATATCGTTTAAAAAATACTCCGCGTCATTGCCGACTGGGAAGGTTCCCAGAATGCTGGCTGTGTTGCCACGTTGGATGGCGGTACTTATTCTTTGGGCCAGAAAATAGCCAGCCTTCTGGTCCTGAGAAGCATCGATTAGGCGTTTAGCAATGTCTCTATAAAGGCGGCGAGCACTCGGACCCCATGACCCCAGTGTCTCAACCCCAAACGGCTCAAATATGTAATCACCTGCTAGGTTAGCATATTTACGCCGTTTAAAGCCTTCAGCCGATGCAGCAGCAGCGCCGGCACATCCGGATGTGCTTGGAATGTGTGAAGGTGCTAAGGTGTCAACGCATGTAGCGTCCCACACCAAAGGCCTTCCCATCTTCCACGGTAGCAACGACATACCGTCCGGTCTCTTTCCATCGCTTCGTGCTAAACCATTTGGTTCGCGTACGGCCGAAAGACCTGCGGTGGAAAGAGCCCTACGAATTATGTCGTTTAGAATAGCGTGCCGAGGTATACGACCTGCGCTTCTGCTACAAGAAAGGCCATGGTGTCCCAGATTATCGACGGCTACTCCTAAGGTGCAATGATGCGGGGATACACAAGGTGTACCCAGCCGAAGGCAAGTGGCAATGCGGAAGGTTGTGTCGTCCAACATTGTACCGATGTTGGGCGATGGGAGCGTCTGAATCCATAACCCTGACTCCCATTCTCCAACAGCTAGTAGGCGTGCACGCTCTGAAATATTGACAGAAGTGTCAATTAGTGTATTAATTCTCAATTTACAGAGCGGTGAATCCCACAGTCGCTGTGAGCTTAGGCGTGAGGGCAGGTCAGTGTCGGGGCAAGACATCCTCCAAGCATTTATGGCATCGGTCTTCGCATCGCAACTCGGAATCAATCAGTGTATTTGACAAAAATTTCCTGACTAATTCTTCGGTGCTATGTACCGACGACAGAAATGCTGGCAGACTGACATCTGTGACTCTACGAATACCTAGCCCGCCCAAGCGAACTGGAAGAGACGCTTGGACCCAGGCCCGGGCATTAATATTTACATTTAAAATTTTACATAAAGAATTTTGTATTAAGTTGTCTAGTCTGCCTAAAATTTCTACATTTTTCCAAAATTGTCCTGAACGGAGGGCATGTGTAAATTTGGGAACGAAAAGACAAAAACGAAGAATAGTGAAAGCTGAATGAATACTGATATTACATAGACTATCAATAACCTGATCAAAATTTAAACTGTTAAAATTGTTAATTTTCTTGGATTTGGGCCGTCAAAGATGTCAACGGCATTTTCTTTACGTGTAGGATTCTATAAGGGAAGGTTAACATTTGTTCCCAAGCGCTAAAGGTATTTTCCCGGACTACTTGACCAATGCAGGAGGCTAAACATTGAGCCACAGAGGGTCTCGCACCTCGGGGGATTCTTTTTAAAACCGGAATAGAATTTTTCATGGTACTTAACTTTTGCCAAATTTCGATATTATCAGAATTTTCTTGTTGATTTAGAAAAAATTGGGATATCTTAGACGCGTTTGAAGATACATTTTGTACTTTATGAATTTTTCCAAAATGTACTTTCAATCCGCTTTCACCTTTAAATAAACGGGCTTGGGGACAATGTGGGCACCGTACAAGACCACTTGATGCACTTGCAAGCTCACCTGAATTTACATCCGCATTGCCACATCCATTATTTTTTGCTGCTTGCATTTATTTACACTTTTCACTGAATACACTAAACCTAAACAGTAAACACAGAAAGCTTTAAAGTTTATATAGGTTCGACGCACTGTCACGAAGCGCAGTGCTGCCCCGGTGGCACCGAAGCGGTGGCGTCGTCGTCACGCCGAGGAGGTAGGTGGCACCCGCATCAGCACCTATAAAAAAAAGTTGTTAGTATTCAGAAAAATAAAATAATATGTGGTCGATTTGAAATAAAAATAAATTTTATTATTTCCGAGAAAAATTTGGACGTTGTCATTTGACATGACCATAGACAATATATATTGATATATGTATGTATTAGTTTTATGTTATTATTAATTTATTTTATGTTAAAGAATATAAGCATTTACTTACCCAATGTTAACCGCCCGCTTGTTCTCAAGTCTAATACGTCTTTCGGGTTGAACCGTTGGCCACTTCTTCTCCATAAAATTTTTCGGCCATCCCTATCTGACTTTAAGCATTTTTCGTCGGTAAATATAACAATTTCGTTTTCCCAGTCGAAATTTAAATAACGAGTAGCAAAATTTACTCGGTTGGTGCGATGATCGTCAGTAAGTTGAATCTTTCTGGCTGGCGTTCCCATTTTATATCACCCGTCGCTTGATACCTTCGAATCCATCTACGCACTGTATTTCTCTGTAATGAAAATGATAATAAATAAAAGAAATTCCAAAAAACTAACTTGTAAATGAAAATGTAACATGATTAAGCAACAAATAGGTATATAATATATTTTTATCGTAACTCTTACCGTTATGCCCATATCTCGTGCTATTTTCTTTATGCTTTGTTCTTGCTCCCAGAGAACAATAATTTTAGCTTTCAAAAATGTTGTTAATCGAACCATACTTTCAATTTACTCAAAAAACTGATCCAAAACTTAATAAATTGAATAATATTACGAGGAGGATTAACACCAATGCAAATTACCACGAATTATAAAGTTACCTTCAATCACAGTTTAGTAAATAAGGCAAAGAAGTATTCTAATTGCAACCTTATCGCGCTGTCACAGATATTATAATACTATAGCCGCACACACAACATGACGGTAGTGCAACAAGCTGTATCAAGCGTAATCTATTGAACTAAAAGAGAAATCTATACTAATTTCAACCTTATCTTTTAGTCTATTGAGCAGTTATTATTATCACATATGGTGGAAATTGAAATTTAAACCTTAAGGTCTAGAAAATTACACCGTAATCAACTTTGTTCGATAAAAGGAGTAATGCTATTCATATTTTCGCCATTATTATCAAGTGAACCGATAGCCTAGTGGTATAAGGCACGGCCTAGGTAATCGGCTGGCGCTGGAGATGCGAGTTCGTATCCTCAAACGGCACATAAATTAATGTGGTATTTTTTTGTGAGTAAATTGTATCTTGGTATACAATTGAGCCGAAAGACGAAAAATATCAGAAAATTACAAATTAATATGAAGCAGCTCAGCGAACGATCGCATCACGTGACGTCATTCGTGAGTCATGTGACGCGGTGATATTCAGTATATTAAGTAAACATTTTATACTTTACTTAGGGTATTGTATTTAGTCAATAAATTTAGGTCAGGTAAAATTTAAAAATAAGTAACCCCAATTTAACTCAGATAGAAAAACTGTATATTCAACCAGGAATGGAAAGAGGAAAGAAAAAAACCTAGAAATGTAATTCGAGAAATAAATTAATATTATGTATGCAATAAGCCTATCTTTTCTTACAAACCTCATACCTACTATAAAATTTTATTCCTTAAATATTAATTAACAAAAAGTGCTTAAGAAAATAAAATAATAATTATATGAATAAAAAAAGAACTGGTGTCCGAGGATTTGAACCTCGGTTGCCGTGTCCACAAAGCAGCGGTCATAACCACTAGACCAACATGCCATAAACACAATGATTCAAAAAACTTTAATGCTTTCATGTCATTATCCTTTTCTCTGAAGCTGACTGTACAAATCCTAACATGCCTAATACTCGTAGTAGTGTTAAGATAAACTATGTGTGATTTTGGCCTTACAGTATTTTTTTCTTATGAGTCGTGCCTTATTTATTATTATCTTGATAAGTAAATACATATACCGTTTTTGTCACGCGTGTCGTAATGTTTAGTATGAGATTTCCGTAAGTCACAACAAACAGGTTAAATAAGTAAATGGACCTTGCCCTCCGACGCGGGAGTGAAGTATCTAAAACTATCTACGCGCCAAGTCGCTGCGTTAGAAGCGGCTAACATTACCGTGCCAACGTTTGGCGGGAAAACATTGTCAGAGAGGAAACAATATGTCTCATTTGAAAGTTTTGCGCGGGAATATATCGCGATCGGTATTTAGTTCAATATCATGTGGTAAACAAAGTAAAAAGACGAAAGTACATAGTGTTTCATGTGGTCGTCTTACGAGTAGAAGTTTAGCTACTCAACCTGCAACAGCTGTAAATAGTAAACTTTTAGATTCACTACACGGTGACATACAGGTGGGACATGAAAGTTTGGCTGATTTTGTTTTTTCTGACGTTGGATCTTGGGCAGATAAACCTTCAGTGGTGAGTACCTATTCATTATTACTTTAGATTTAATATACTTTTAATAGATTTAATGCACGAAACTGAAATAATAATATCTAAATAACATTTTGAATTAAATTTTAAATAAGTAAGTACCTACCTAAATGTCGTTAACGTGATAGGCGGTGACTTTTAAATAAATAAGTAGTTATTTTCATGATGAACAAGTCAAAGTTAAATTAAAAATTTAAAAATATCCCGACTCACAAAAAAAGTGATCTACCTATAAGTTATGACCTTTCATTTGATACCCAACACGGGTATATTTGAACACATTCAATTTTTCATCACCACTTTCACCCCTCATATCTTTGAAATGGCTTAACCGATTTTTATAAAACATAGCTAAGAACACACTCCCCTAACCCATCTTTCAAACAAAAGAAACAGAATCAAAATCCGTTCAACCGTTTGGGAGCTACGATACTACAGCCAGACTTACAAACACACACACACACACACGTCAAACTTATAACACCCCGTTCGGGTTTCCGTCGTGGGTTAAAAATGAATGATTCTTTTTCTAGTTTATGTTCAATCGTATTTAAATATTTCCATATATTTAATTACATCTAAATATTTGAACTTTGTACATACCAGGAACAATACATGTTCCTGGTAGGTACAAAGTTCGTAATTATATATTTATGCGGATGTTGGATGAGACGCGTATAAATATAGTATTTGGTTCTCTATATGAAGGTTAGGGTCGGTGTGCCAAATATCAAGTCGGTACGCAAACAAATAATAATTTGCTGATATTACCTAGGCCTTATGACCTGCTATAGTAGCTACTCACCTAAAGAGTAGAGTAGATAAAATTTACGGGCTTTAGTTATTGATATAATTTATTTCGGCAAACTGATCTCGTACATAAGTAAATACACGTCGCCAATAGGTATTCGTATACAGATTTGATGTTGTAAAACTCTGGAACGGTCCGACCTATTTGCAATTTTTTTTTCGTATCTTCCTTAAGTTCTACGAAAGGTTTTATAAAAAAAAACTATTTCACGCGGGAGAAGTCGCGGATTTAAGTTAGTTAATTATAAAAATATAATTATGTATGGATATAAATGACACGCGTTTGTGTGCCAAATATTCTGTTAAACACGATTTCAATATCAAATGCTGAACTTTGAGCAGTTTTTGTGTAACTTACGCAATATGTTTGTCTATGAATACGGAGTAAAGTCCATCGACCTATATTATTTAAACGAAAACTGGCGTTGCGGATTCTGCGTCTAGTGACCTATATGCTACTGTTGACCTTTACTGCGAACAGTTTTGTTCGGTCTAGGTTGATCCTGCGAGAAGTACCTAGGTACCTTTCTTAAAGTGCCCGGAACCTTAGAGTAATTTAGTACATTAGTACCGCAATGCCCGGAACTGAGTTTATCCTTTTTTCGGGATTCAAAATGTTATCTGTTTTTATTGACACTATATTGACGTATTATGAAGGTAAAAGCCAATAAGCGAGAACACGCCTTTAGACTGATAGTGCGTAAACTCATAATACATACGTATTATGAGTTTATGACACTGTACTATGGTACTAATGTCCTACTATTACCTATTCATCTAGTAAGTAGTAGATCACACCCACAAGTTTGTTTACCCCCGAAACTATAATACATATCTACTTTGTGTCTAAATAGGTACCTATTTATGTGATCTCAATACAGGCTGTTACGTAAGGGTTATATCAACCCGAAGACACCCCCATCAGCTGGTCGACCAGAACCCGTTTCGATATGTGTCGACCGCCAAACACGAAAAAAAAACATCCAGAAAAAAAACATTATTACCGAATAAAACACTCTTGTTTGAACAACACTAGCTAAAATCAGCTGATTCGGTCATCGACATCAAGTAGGTAGGTAGTACAAATAAAAGCGCACCTGTGAAAAACCTTCCCTCTCTCTCCTGCTAGGAACATCGCCGCCCACCATTGTCTATTAGTAAGTACGTCAAGCACTAGTGTTGGGACACGTTTGTTTTGATTTGAAATAACGGATATAACTTTTTTTATGATGAACTTTTTTTTCTTGTTTCGCGGTCGAAACATATCAAAAGCGGACTGACTGTTTTCGAATAAATACAAACCATGACTTCCGGGCTTATAAACGTGCATTTTTAGGACACACCCATGTTGTGCTAGTAGTTTTGTCCCATCAAAAACCTTTCTTTGATCCGAACCTTTCAACAGTCGGCGATTTAATTACTTTTGACTATTCTGTTATCTAGACATGTGGTGCTTCAGGCCGCAGTTACGACTATGGTATGATGAATATGATGGTCGGAAGGTGTGCTGCTGCGTTAGCGGGACATCTACGGCTAGCTCCTGGCGAGAGACTGGGACTCATCCTACCGAATATACCTGAATTCGTGGTACTCATACACGGAGCTATGAGAGCGGGACTGGTTGTAACTTTTGCCAATCCTCTGTATACGGCAGGTAGGTAAGTAGGGTTAATTATAAATGACTAGATCCTACCTGTTATTTATCCAAGTAATCACAACTCCATACTCACAGATCGTTCTTATCTTTGTTGGAGACATGGTCTGACAAATTTTCAGCATTTATAAAATAACGTAGGTCTGACTGTCGTCGGCTCTTACTCTACAACGGTCTTTTTACAGCATCTGTGTTGTACCAACACAGATGCTGTGAAAAGACCGTTGGGATATAATGTGTACCTATATCTATAAATATAATGTAATTGTTTGGCAGAAACGATAATTTACTGTTCCATTTTTAATGGTTCCGATATGGACTTCCACTGATTAGAGCTAGAAACCCTAGAAACGTACCCACAAGAGGCCATAGGTAGGCGATTGTCACTGCTCTCGTTTTTTATGGGATGATTAGTTTTTGGACTTTGATCTACATAAGAGCCAAATAAACACTATTCACAGCATTAGATAACTCCTCATTTTTATTAACTATGTGTTGTTGATAAGATAAATAATTCTCGTAGTACGTATCTATTATTTACGTATTAGTTACTCTATCGTATAGTGCCCTACCCACACTTTAGAACTAATAAGAGCAAGGACCTATAGATTAGGGTTATCTGTACTATTATTTTTCATTAATGTCTTCCTGTGGGAATAGGTTAGCGTTGGGAACGAGAAAACTAATCCAAACAGGCAAACCTGGCAATAAAAACTCAGGGTCACTCTTGATTGGCTAAATTTCGATCAGCTAAGGCTAAAGTAGACGCTGGTTGCGGTAGGCCTGCATATGTTGCGGGTGGATGGAACGGGTCATCCCTCCGCCTACAATAGTGCCTCCCGCGAGTAAGGAGAGACTAAGTTAGATGATGGAGCCATCATTCCACCTGAGAGCCTAAGTGGATCATTGACGTGATGCCACAGCCCCCAGGCCCCACGGCAGGTTGTTTCTAGTTGGTGGGAGCCTAACATGTCTCATGGGTGTCATTCCCGCGCCCGTGGAAGTGCGGTTCAGGTACCTACATTTTTTCCCTGCTAAATCCAAAAGAGGCCTACTGGTGTCGCATGTAGCACGTGCCTACATAAGTAATGACACAGATGATATATTATAATTCTTATAGTAATAGGTCTAGGTACCTACATACTTATACAATGCGCTAGGCTGTGGTCAGGCTGAAAATGCCAGTGTCTACTAAGATTTTAATATTATAATTATCATGGTGCTATAATGTCTTTGAAATCTTAATTTATTGTTTATTTAAATGGACAAGGAATTTACTTACCACTATTTTTACACCGACTTATACAAGAAACGACAATTTTATTGGGGATATGAATTTTATTTAATTATACACTTTATTGCTTATTGACTGTTTATCTATAATTTATTGATAATTTTACAAAATTTATTACCTAACTAATGTTATATGTATTGATGATTTTATTCTTGGATTAATATTGTATACGCCGAATGTTAAGATGTCCATACTACATCACCGTGAATGTTACTGTAATCCACACTATTTAGCCCCTAAGTTAGATTAAGACTAAATTTGTAAAACTGAAAAGATTATTATTATACGGAAAGCTAGTAAAGCCTTACTTACGGTAGGGAAACTGATCGCGTGCCAGGCTAAAGCGCCTGGACAAAAAAAGTCCCAACTCCGCCAGGATCTCATGGAGTCATGGAGGGTGCGACTTGAGCAACCCAAGTGGGGTACCACCATCATCGCGGCGGTGAGACCGATCATGGACGATTGGCTGCAGAGGCAGCATGGTGACCTCACGTACTGATGCTTCGGTAGCTATCTGTTTCGCATGCATCGTGAGGTCACACCCCGGTGTCAACACTGCGAGGTTTCCGACGACGACACCGCACTCCACACGTTGGTGGAGTGCTCAGCGTGGGTGAGTCAGCGCCGGGACCTCGTAGTGGGTCTGGGCGTGGATACCCTCTCGCTGGAGACCATGCTTCAAGCCATGGTCTCCAGCTGGAGTAGGTGGAACGCGGTCGTGTCCTTCTGCGAGCAAGTCATGCTCGCGAAGGAGGCGACCGGGAGGGAGAGGGAGCGTACCCTCCCCGCCGCATTCCGTAGTCGGCGGCCAGGGCGACCCAGACTCCGCGACTACGCCCAAGACTATCGACCTCCATGATCGGGGCCTGAGGACGGCGGGATCGCCATCCGCCGTCCTTACAGAAGCAGGCTAGAAGGGTTGCGTGCTGCGGGGTCTTTGCCCCATAGCACGCAACCAGATTCACTCACTGACGCGGGATAAAACCCTTCCCCAACGACGCGGGAGTCTCGTCCCGACCTAACACCCGAAGAGACCACAGAGGTGGTCAAAGTCCGCCGGGCGCCACTGGACATACCCTCTGCCAGTAACCAGAGACGCCCGGCAACGGACGTTAGAGCGGCCGCGGCCTTGGGCCGCGGAATTAAAAAAAAAAAAAAAGTGTCTATAGACAGCTAACTGTCGTGTTACACTTGAAATAAAGTACTCGTATCTCGTACGAGTGTATCTACGTCTACGTCATAAATATAAAGTTCGTTAATTAATCGCTGACAATGTTTAACCTTTATGATTTGTACTTCCAATTAGATGCGCTCGAATAGAAAATCTATGTCATGCATGCGTTTGGTCTAGGTATCAATAAAATAGCAGAACAATCGCATTGCACAGTAATCTATCAAGGTCTAGAAAATCAGACAGACATTGAGTTTATTTGTGTAGGTATATACATACTTTAGAATCACAACATGCCTAGTTATTAGGTCGTGTTTTCAAGATTATGTGCCCTATACCCACCAGACCTTGCTAGCGCTTTACACGGAATATCGCAGAGAAGTTTAGACAGACATGACTTGGTAGGTACTTATAAATTTACCAAATCGTTCATTAATTAATGATTGAGTAATACGAGATCGACGCTGGCTATGCTAGGTCGGTAGGAAGCTGATAGCATAGTCATTGCGTCAGAAATAGGATAAGTATGCACCCCTTCGAAATTCAGCGATCACGTTCATACTGTTGCGCCTCAATTTTCTTCCGTCATTATAATTTATTTGCAGCTCTGCTAAATACCTACAACAAATTGTGCCTCATTTGCATAGGGGTATCAAACTGGCGATCATGACAGTTAGGTAACGATTAGCGGTAATACCTACGCTCGCCGGCTATTATTGTCAATTTAATAAAACTGGGGAAGTGTCTACCCTACACTATCGGCGATTAGAGCGTGATCCCATGTTAAGGTTAATACCTATCTGAATCGCGACCACACCTACTTTTAGTAAATTTTTCATTTTCTTCTTTTAAAAACGTGGCTTCATCGATGTTCATCGATGATTTCGCCAATGTCAAGGTAATGCTTGATTTTTCCCGCACAGAAGAACTAGTTACTCTGAACTAGTTCGCGGTGCGTGACAAGGAAACGTTGTTAGGTATTGCAATTGAGCATTTGGGCCAGGATTTTGGCCCAGCGTAAAAGGCAACCAGCTACGCGCTCCGCAAAAACCCAAGTCCTTTAGTCGGTTAAAACCAGTGAACAGAAATTTTCTGAAAACTATAGATAGGGAATATACTTAGTTGTAGCTGCACTTAGAGTTATTAACTATCTACCTATTATTCTTTCATTGATATTCTTTTGCAGATGAAGTCAAACGTCAATTTGTGGACTGCAATGTAAAAGCGATAGCGACTATAGAAATGTTCATGCCAGTCGCTCAACAAGTGAGCAAATCACTCAAGGATTATAAAGGAACTATTTTTGTTGGTGGAGAAGATGATAAAACTCAGGGTGAGTAATCGGCCTAACCAAGAAAATAAATACATAATAAATGAAATATATTTTTATTTTTCAACGTAATCACCATCAAGTTCAATGCACTTTTGCCATCTTCCCTTCCAAGCACTTAGCCCGTTGAAAAAAAAATGATTCTTCCTTAGAGTCAAAATATGCGTCTACTGCTGCTCTGACCTCGTCACTTGTAAAAATCGTTTGACCTCCCAAGTGCTTTTTTAGGTTAGGGAACAGAAAAAAGTCTGACGGTCAGATGAATAAGGTGGATGCGGTAACAGTTCAAAGCCACAGTTGTGAATTTCTGCCATTGATTGGACAGACGTTTGAACACGAGCGTTATCTTGATGAAACAGGACTTTTCTTCTGATCATTCCTGGACGTTTTTGTTTTATTTCCTCTCGTAAACGACGTAGTAAGGGGCAGTAATAATCAGAGTTTATAGTCTGACCCCTTTCAAGATAATCAACCATAATCACACCCTTCGAGTCCCAGAATACTGACGCCATCACCTTACTTACCGACAAAATCGACTTAGCCTTTTTGGGGGGTGGTGAACCAGGTCTTTATTTACTGTTTTGATTGTTGTTTTGTTTCCGGTGTACAGTAATGAACCCATGTTTCGTCCATAGTAACAAAACGATTCAAAAAATCATATTCATCAGCTTCAAATAACTCCAAACAGTCGCGTGCAATAGTCAATCGCATCCTTTTTTGCTCAACTGAAAGTCGCGGAACCCACCTCGCAGACACCTTGTGGCAACCCAACATGTTGACTATTATGTTTTGAGTTCGTTCATAAGAGATGCCTATAATCTCGGCTATCTCTCTAATTTTCAATCTGCGGTCTCCCATAATTAAGTCGAGTATTTTTTTAACATTTTCGTCAGTGTAGTGGACGTCGAAGGCCTGAGCGGGGTTCGTCTTTCACACTCTCTCTACCACGCTTGAATTCTGCTATCCATTTTTTGACGGATGAATATGAAAGAGCGCAATCCCCTAATGTACTGAAAATATCATCATGGATGGCTTTTGATGACACCCCCTTCTTATGGAGGTACTTAATGACGGCACGCTGCTCGATTTGCTCCATTTGCGGAAATGATGTCAGATTGCTTTGTTAATAAATTTATAAAATTAAAACTAATTATCGCACACGTTTCAAACTTCACACAATTAACAGGTCTAAACTGAACTAAATAATGTGGGTAGATTTGATTTTTAGAACTGAATGGATCAGTGTTAGGCCGACTACTTTTCAATCCACCCTCGTATAATGTACATATAGGTATTTTATATTATGTTATGTGTTGGTATGCATACATACATACATAATATCACGCCTCTCTCCCAGTGAGGTAGGCAGAGACCACAGATTTCCACCTGCTGCGATCCTGGCATACTTCTTTCGCGTCCTCAATTTTCATTAATGTCTTCATGCATGCTCGCCGGTTACCGGTACTTTTAACCTGGCCCTTTATTTAGGATACCTCCGATTTGGTCGCAGTATGTTCGCCTTGGCCTTCCTAGCTTGTCCATTCACACTCGCTTCATGTATCTGTTTTGTCAATCTCCTGTCATCCATCCTCTCTACATGTCCGAACCATCTGAGCATCCTTTTTTCCACCTTGGTTACTACATCTTCTGACATACCACAACGTTCTCTTATCACACTGTTTCTCATTTTGTCCATCAGAGTCACACCAGCTATAGTTCTTAAATTCTTCTTGGTATGGTGTAAATAATATCATAGACTTACATAAAATGGGCGTAGGCAGGCCTGCCACGTGGACCTATGGTATGCAGTATATCATAAAGGTTGCGGGAAGCCGCTGGATGCGAGCCGCACAAGACCGCGTCTTATGACTTCCGTTGGGAGAAGCATATTATGCAGTGCGCGTCAATTAGCTGATGATTGATGATGATGATTAATGATACATAAAATGTGCCTAATAAATTTATGCCTACTAATTTCCTATCTTTCACTCATAAAATCATAACTGATAGCTGTTATGGGTCTTATCAATATCAAACCTACGATACCGTAATACGACATCTATATATATATAATATGCCAGTGAAGCCGCTTCTCCTCCTAAACTAAGAGTCGCACAGTCTAGTGTGGGCGTGGCACACCGTTGGAAAGGTCGTGGTCTCAAGTGGTGCGATAAGATTAGAAATTTGACAAAAAGTAAAAAAAAATAAAAAAATATTACTTGCGCAGTTTGCGCTAAGGGTTGCTAGTATTAAATATACCTTTGAGTTGATAATTAGATTGGTACGTTTACAATGGTAGGTACTAAGAGCAGACGTCTGTCGGTAAATTGAGTGATATATAGGTGACGAACTTTTTTTTAATGTACTAGTTAATGCCCACAACTTCGCTTATGTAGGATAGGTAGCATTTAAAATAATGAAAAGAGGTTTCCTGCCATTCGATTTAGATGAAACAAAGTCGATTATGTTGCCTCAAGCGGAGTTTAGTCAAGCTGTGAAAATAGCGAGAAAATCGAATTCAGTATTTATCTTCAGAGATTAGCGCGTCATTACAGACGATATACAGATAGACAAGAATGAATAAAATATTGATGTTTTATATGGGGCACAGTCGTGCCCCCAGCCAAGAGTCGTGCCCCCAGCCAAGACGTGACAGCGAGCGGTGCGTAGGATCATTCATATTTTACTAGGTTTTTTTTTTTGTTAATTTTCTTTATTAAGAAAAGACACGATTGCTACTGCGTTGTTATAGTAGGTATAGCCAAAAAAGTAATATATAGATTGGTTGGTTAATGGATATCTTGATTTCGAGAGGAAGAGGCCTTGTACAGGTATAGTAGGTACCTACCTAATTAAGTCCTTTCCAAATACATACATATTCGTTGCTATGCATAATTAATGACAAAAGGCATTATGGCCACCTATTAACATAGATACTTATTTCAAATGTGCGGAAGCAGGACATTAACCAAAACATCATTTGGTATCATTTGACGTCAAGGGCATGGTTGCATCAGCTGCTGATGTTATCAAAACTCCAATTGCGAATTGCCTATGGATAGCTAATCTTTGTACACAATCAGCCGCCCCTTAATCATGTAGAGATAGCGAAGAGGCCTATGGATTAGATTACATGTGAATTTTAAACAGAAATAGGTTCAAGGCTCAAACGTTGTCGAGTGAGTGTGTAGAGGCCAAACATGTGTTAGGTAACCTAATTTGCCCGATACGATCACCATATCCGTATCGTCGGTACGTAGGTATCAAAATCGGCTCACGCGTCGTCGATGCGATTATGATGCGCCCCGTGTTGATACGCTACTCTGTCTGATACGGCATGCGATTTTTTGTTCCACTATAGATACACAGCGAGTAGGTATCTAATATACGATCAAAAAAAATGTACTTATATAATTTTATCCAGGTCTCCAAACATAATACCTTTGCGCTTTTCATATAGGTAAAAAGGCTTAAGCTGAGCTTTGCATTTGTGTGAGTGATCACGAAAAGTACAGCAAAAAGGCTGTGTGTAGCTATGAAATACAACACGTGTGTGTAAAACAAGTCACATTATACGTTCACGTAAGTGCACTCACGGAAATGCATAGCTCAGCATACGCCTACTAGTATTCATTATTTACGTAGGAACTGAAGCCAGCCAGACACACCTTTATCTTGGCAGACGCAGACGGCAACAAATAGGTATTTGTTGCCGTCATTTCTCTAGTCGTTTTGTTGCTGTTTTATTTTTATTTAGATCGACGCGACGTCGCGTCGTCATAGAAGGGGTCTATTTCTGTAGTGGACTGATACAGATTGAATAGAGACCGGATTATATGCAACATATTTACATGGCTTTATATATGCATGGAAATAAACATTTTCAAAGCATGAATTATGCACAAGAATTGGCAAAATATGCATAAATATGCAATATATGCTGTTCGTTTATATACTAAAACTGCGTTTATATATTAAAACTACTTTTATAGCTAAAACTCGGAAACGGATGGTTCGATTTGGCTAATTTTGGTCTTGAAATATTTGTAGAAGTGCAGGGAAAGTTTTAAAGGTTTTTTTTTAATATTTGAGGCGGTACGAAGTGCCCCGGGCTGGTATGCAATAAAATGATAGATTTAAGAAACCCAAAACGAAGAAAAAATTAACATAAGATTTCTTTATGTTTTCAATTTCACAATCAGCGTTCAATTAAAGTTATCCTTGATAGGCGATAAAATGTACAGTAACATTGCATGTTATTAAAATTATTTAGGTACCTACTTAATATTTTTATAAAGGTAATCAATCAGGTATTGTTCCAAATGTTCAGTCTTAAGATTGTGTCTTCGATCATGCAAACTATTTTTATTAGTGAAAAGCTCCGCTGCATATCCACTAAGGTAACTGGGCAGGATTTGAACTTCAGTGCTGTGTGCGCAGTAAGTTTCCGGCAAAAGATTTGCCGTCCCATTAATAAAACCATCACTTTGACACAAACGTTCAAAACCTAGGTTATTGATCAATACGATTTTAAACTTTTCTTTCGTTTATGGGGCAATGCCATCTTAACGTGTTCATTTGGCGAATATTTTTGTTATTTCGGTACGCAAGGTGTATGTACCTACGTGCACTGCACACGGAAAAATATTCTAGGTAAATGTACCGATAATATGCATCATACCTAGATTTTAGGTAAAATATGCTATTACCACTGAAAATCGCTTAAATATACAAATGCATACAATCCGGTCTCTAATTATGACTATATAGTGGTCGCCCAAATGGTCGAACAGTACGTACTTATCCCTCGCGAACATTAAAAAAAGTATTTGGGATTTTTCCTCCCATTTCTCCTCCAATCAAAAAAAGGCGCTGATCGCCCAGTTGGGCGTAATAAGCGCATCTGTCTGTAAAGGATAATAATTAATAAATACTGTAATAAATTATTATAAATATTTGTATGTGTGTTTTCTTATCTATATGTATTTCAATTTTCAGATGTATTCGGTCTCCGCTCACTATTAATGGACGATCACAAGGCGGAGTTACCAGCCCCGAACGCAGACAATGTGTGTCTGATTCCTTACTCCAGCGGCACTACTGGCATGCCCAAGGGTGTCATGCTCACTCACAAGAATCTGGTGTCAAACTTAAAACAAGTGTTTTATCCTAAGTTCACGAAATATGGAGGAGAGAAAGGTAGGTTTCATTAAATAATTTGCCAGCTGGGCGAGTATGGCGGTTGGAAGTTTGTCGACGACCAATGATACGGCAGGAAATTTCAAAAAATGTGTTGATTAGGTCACGTCATCGATATTTTCTACTATATCATTGGTTATCGACAAACTCTTCCTACCGCCATGCTCGCCCTGCTGAGCGCTATCTAAATACATAGTGATTGGTTCCTCAACCGCTGGTAGATGGCGCTTTGGCGACGCGGTAAGTCGCGATATTAACACAATATTAGACGTCACGGGCTAGCGGTGTTTTGGTCAGTTTGTAGAACGTTCTTCCTGGAAAGGGAACAGTCGCTGGTTCAAGTCCAGCCCAAGACTATAGTTTCTGCGATTTATATTGAAAAAAATATTTTAGAAAAAAGCATACTTCATTGCTTTTAAAAATTCATAGGTTTCATTATTTAACTAGTTGTTACGAGTATGCTCATGCTTGTGCGTTCGCCTGCGTGAAATAGGTTTTTCGTGGAAGAGTTTGGGCTTTTTAATGTACCTACCTATACTTAGCTTATCTTTAGTATAACTATTTAATCATAGATCGATCGAGCCCAAGGCCTCTGGGGTAGCAATCGCAAGCAAGTCGTTTCAACTTTCAACCGACTACACCAATGAGATACGTTACGATAATATGCTTTATTTCTAATATCAATAATTATATCTGATTTCAGGTAAAGCTGAAGTCGTACTTACGGTGCCGCCGTTCTTCCATATCTATGGCTTCAATTCGATTCTCAACTATAATCTCACTTTAGGATATCATGTAGTTACAATACCCAGGTAAATAAAGGAATCAAAGTTTTGTCACGAGCAAACGACATTTTGTTTATTTAAGTGCATAGATCCTACCTACTAATATAAATAATCTGTTAAATCCCGAATTCTCCACAAATATCTAAATGGGACTTATCGTGATAATATCAATCACATTCACAAAACACTTTTAACCTCGAACATACAGGGCAAAAATAGGCGCCAAAAACACCCACATTTTTCCATCCCACTTCTGATAATTTATCAGTAGGTGTACCGCGTGCAGTTGAGGATGACATGGGCAATGGAAATGTTGATAGAAGTCCTTATCAGTAAAGACAATAATGTAGGCAATTACTTCTATACTACCAGGGGGAAGTCCTTTCGTTAGATCTCTGTAATAATGATAAAATAGTATAAAACAAAGTCGCTCCGTTCCCTATTCATGTTTAGATTTTTAAATCTACGCAACGGATTTTGGTGCGGTTTTCATTAATGGATAAACTGGTTCTTGAGAAAGGGTTTTGTGTATATAATTTGTCAATGAGTATAATGCTATGCAAACTACCTATAAAAAGTCGAAGTTTGCCAAGCGTGTAAATGGGTCCGTCCGCCGGGCGCCACTGGACATGGGAGCGGTAGCAATTTCGCGGAATTAAAAAAAAAGCCTGTAAATGGGTTTTTTAATTTTTTATTTATTTATTTAATAAGTCTCCTTTATATATCAGAGATGGGTAATTTATTTCCAATAAGAATTACAATATACAAAATAAACATAATTATAGACTAAAAATACCTACATTACAAAATATCGTTTAAAAAATCCTCCGCGTCTTTTTATAAGTATACATATTAGTGCTAATAATTTAATACTATGTCCCACAAAACTGTTTTCACAGTTTGTCTGTGGGAACGTGTTGTTACAACGGCTATAAAACCTTGGCAAGACCACTTAGTCACTAATGCATTAGGTATGTATTCAGAAACCTAATTCAAAAACGTAAATAATTCCAGATTCACACCCGAAGACTACATTAAGTGTTTAGTCGAATACAAACCACAAACAATATTCGTGGTACCGTCATTGTTAGCGTTCTTAGCCACCCATCCGTTAGTCAAGAAGGAACATCTACAATCTGTAGAGACTGTGACTGTCGGAGCCGCCCCTACTACTGACAGTATGCTCGAGAAGTTTCTATTGAAGTGCGGCAAGAATAAGGACCAGATTAGACTACTACAAGGTTAGTTTTCGAACAGATTATTTTATTTTATTTAGTTAGGTAAAGAGACAGATAACAGATTACACAATACAAATTACAAGACACTTTTAGAGTCTGGCATCCACTTATATCTGTACACAGCCTTTAAATATAACAATCTCGCTAAAAGCTAAAAGAGAAAAAACAACAAGAAAATTATATGACGCTCGAGACGTATCCTGAAGCTTGCAAAGTTATCGAAAAAAATGTCCAGTTGAGAACAAACAATGTTATACTGAGTGCACATTCTTTAAAGTGGGTTATTTTGAGAGACAAAGTTCCTGCACAGAGGCATGGCAAATAGTTGCGGAATGCGCACTGACCGAGTAGGTATCTTAAAGTTCACGTCGGTTTTGTTTATTACCTACACACTATACAGGATGAATTTTTCAAGTGGGCTTGGATGGCCAAATCTGGAAATATAAGGAATAGTGAAAAATGCTCAAAGGAGTCACGAGCCCGATTTTGATGAAACTTAAAGGCTTGGGCAAACCGAAAGCAGTTGCAGTGGGGCAGCAGTGCGTCTATGTTATAATATAATAATGTAGTTATATGAGGGATGACACATGGGGGAGCTCGTGGTCTAGTGGTAACCGACAATGTTAACACATTGCAAAGGTTAAGCAACATCGACTCAGGCCGGTCTTAGGATGGGTGACCATTTCTTAAGACATTCAGACCCCTCCGTGCCTCGGAGAGCACGTTAAGCCGTCGGTCCCGGTTGTCATACTAACATCTATGGCAGTCGTTAGGGGTAGTAGGAGCCCTAAATCAAAAATCCGACCGGTCTAACTACAGAACTTCGATATCGCCCATGGGTTGTGAAGGTCAGATGGCAGTCGCTTCACGGAAAATATCGAAGTTCAGCCAAATCGCAGTTAGACTGGAAAGCCGACCCCAACTGAGTTGGGAAAAGGCTCGGTGAATGATGATGAGGGATGACACACTGAACAAAGCGGGCCCGCGTTTGTTCAGTGTGTCATCCCTCATATAACTACATTATTTACTAACCTAGACGCACTGCTACCGCACTGCAACTGCTTTTGGTTTGCCCAAGCCTTAAAACTTCATCATTAGATTTTTTTAAAACCTATAATCCTAGCTGGGAATCGAACATATTGATTTAGAAAAAAAATCACACCCTTTATTATTACACCATACGATAGTGTTGCTGTTAAGGATCAAATTCTGAGAAGTAATGATATACGGCAAATTTAAGGAAAACTTAGAATTTTCATAAAATTCATATTTTATGTAAATTTTGAGTCAATTTTGTTCGTAATCACAGAACTGACTATTTCGTCTTCTAAATGATGCTCGTGGGCAAGTAACATTTGAAAGTAGAACATAATGTTGTATCTCGCGTATGGAATTAGTAAGTAGTGCCGTGATCTCGCGTTTAATACACTATAAGAAACAAGCTGGCAAGTACATGTCTGTCTCTTATCACACTGGGCGGAGGCGGTGGTAGCGCGCGCGCCTCTGCCCAGTGTGATAAGAGACAGACAAGAAATATTTTTTTTTTTTAATTCTAAGTTTTCCATAAATTTGCCGTATATCATTACTTCCTAGAATTTGATACTTAACATCAACACTATCGTATGGTGAATTATAAAGGGTGTGATTTTTATTCCTAAATCAATGGGTTCGATTCCCAGCTAGGATTATAGGTTTTTAAAAAAATCTAATGATGAGGTTTTGAGTTTTATCAAAATCGGGCTAGTGACTCCTTCGAGCATTTTTCGCTATTCCTTATAGTTCCGGATTTGGCCATCCAAGCCCACTTGAAAAATTCACCCTGTATAGCTGATTACGCCGTGATATAGGTTTCTCGTGCCCAATTTCCACGGGAACTCGCTACGGGAATAAAAGCCTAGCACATATAGGTGAAGTAGTTTTGGAGACTATTCAATATAAAAAAAGAATAAATTCTTTCTTTTAATATATTAGTATAGGTATAGATTCACAGTTATGGCGTTTCCACCGGCTCATACGTCGCCAGTATTTTTATTATCTTCCATTACCGGACACCCCAGTAACGCCCCCGCATAAATTAACCCAGAGCCACATTTCACCAGCAAGTTTGAGTTGAAATCTTCACAACACGGTATAACATGTCATTGTTACCTGGTTAACTATATCTATTGACGCAATTATAACTACGTGCACAGTAGGGATCCCACTAAAGATCTTATATGCTCAAGCCAATAAATCCATCTGCAAGTGGTGTCTACAGACGACACTGGTAGAGCCTCTAGGCCTAGTCTAGCCTAGTTAGGGCGCGTACACATAGTCCGTTTTACCGGTCCGTTTAAACGTATATGTTATTAGCGTATGTAGTTGTATAAGCGAGTTTACACAGAATACAGTATTTCGGATCCAGTAAAAAATCCCACACACAACTGAACTACTGATCCGTTTTATCGGATCGAAACCGCGGGAGGCTTGGCACGGGGGTGCGTGGGGTGCAGTGTGCTGCACACAGCCGCCATTTGCCGGTCCCATTCCTAGAGTAGTGCACATGTCCAGTCATAATCATGGCAAGCAAGGCGTTTGAAAAATATATTAACCAAGAAGTCCAATTATGAAATAGTCGTCGGTCCTGTAAATGCTGTGTGAATAATACCTCCAGTAGCAACGGATCAGTTAAAAAGGATCCTGTAACATCGGACGTTCTATGTGTACGCACCGTTACGTGGGACATTCGTCAGTAACTAAAGTCCGTAAATAGTAGATAAATCTTAAACTGCTTACGTTCTTTTTCTAGGATATGGAATGACAGAAAGCTCCCCAGTTACTCTGCTCACTCCCTACATGTATCCTCACAGCAAAGTCGGCTCAGCAGGCCAACTGGTGCCAAGTACTCAAGCCAAGATCATATCTCTATCCACGGGTGAGATGCTGGGACCGCATGAATCTGGTGAACTGTGGGTTAGAGGACCTCAAGTAAGTAAATGACGGTATTTATTAAGTAGGTACAACATATTTTATCTACAATCTGTATGGTGCCCCGTACGTATTAGAAATGATACCCAAACTCAGCATACCAAAATACCCAATCAAATAATTTATTTACTTAGGTCATTAAATGACGCTTATGAACGTCAGCAAATTACAAAAATAAAAATATAATTGCTTCTATATTTACATTTACAGCCAGATTCGCAAAGCAATAGGTTGAGCCTGTGAGAAAGAACCTGGCAATAAAATTCACGGCCACTTTTTTTCTACCATAAAATTTACAACATATTTTCTTAAGACCAAATATGGGCATTATAATAAACGATATTACGATACCCAACATGAAATTTTATAGCTACGCAGCGGCGGCCATATTGGGTTGCAAAAAAGACACGAAATTCTTACTCAGCATACCAAAAACCCCATAAACGGTACCTTCTCAAGATGACACTAGCCGCCCGCAGCTACAGGTACGGGCGGCCATATTGAAATGCAATATGGACACGAAATTCTTCCACACAATACCAAAAACCCCATAAACGGTACCTACTCAAGATGACACTAGCCGCCCGCAGCTACAGGTACGGGCGGCCATATTGAAATGCAATATGGACACGAAATTCTTCCACACAATACCAAAAACCCCATAAACGGTACCTACTCAAGATGACACTAGCCGCCCGCAGCTACAGGTACGGGCGGCCATATTGAAATGCAATATGGACACGAAATTCTTCCACACAATACCAAAAACCCCATAAACGGTACCTACTCAAGATGACACTAGCCGCCCGCAGCTACAGGTACGGGCGGCCGTATTGAAATGCAATATGGACACGAAATTCTTCCACACAATACCAAAAACCCCATAAACGGTACCTACTCAAGATGACACTAGCCGCCCGCAGCTACAGGTACGGGCGGCCATATTGAAATGCAATATGGACACGAAATTCTTCCACACAATACCAAAAACCCCATAAACGGTACCTACTCAAGATGACACTAGCCGCCCGCAGCTACAGGTACGGGCGGCCATATTGAAATGCAATATGGACACGAAATTCTTCCACACAATACCAAAAACCCCATAAACGGTACCTACTCAAGATGACACTAGCCGCCCGCAGCTACAGGTACGGGCGGCCATATTGAAATGCAATATGGACACGAAATTCTTCCACACAATACCAAAAACCCCATAAACGATATCCAACATTAAATTTTATAACTACAACACGCCAACCATATTGGATTTGGATTTCAGAAATGACGACTTGCAATCTCTTACGGAAAAATTACAATGCACCCTTAGATCAAATATACCAATTTTCGATAGACGACCGAGTTGAAGTGGTGCCGTTTTTAGAGCCGTAATCTTTAAGCTAGGGTATATTTGATTTAAGCAATGCACCATTTTTTTAATTATTTAATGATACAATAGTAAAATTAGAGCAGTCGATCATGAAGGGGTCAGGCCTGAAATACTGTATCGAGCTACTAACAAATTTTTGATCGCAACTCCGTACATTACCTCCCTCCCCACACGATTGCTCCATCTAGCTAGACGGTTTCGTCGCCTGATTGTACGACTGTGCTAAAAGGGTGTAATAATTTGGCAGACATGATAATAATTAACTGTTCCATTTTTAATATTCCCAATAGACATCCAGTGCTCCCAAGTAAATAATGTTCCCAGAGTAATAGTTATAATTTCCAGCTGATGAAAGGATACTGGAATAACGAGGTGGCTACAAAAGAGACAGTGGATAGCGAAGGCTGGCTACACACGGGCGATGTTGCTTACTACGACGAGGAACATTTCTTCTACATAGTTGACCGCACTAAAGAACTCATTAAGGTTAAGGGCAACCAGGTAATAATATACGTGCACAGACAATATATACGTGCACAGACATATCTAGATGCTAGCAAAATATTCGTTTGGCATTACTTACTGTGAAATATTTGAAAGAGTTCCTAGTAATACATTGACTTGGTACATGCACTTTTTATTAGTATTTAAAAATTAACTGACTGTCTTTGCTGTCGAAAAATACTCATCCGTAAATCCATACTTCCATACTAATATTATAATGAGAAAATATTTGATTGTTCGTTTGTTTGAATTGAATAGGCTCTGAATTACTAAACCGATTTTGAAAATTCATTCATTGATATTGTTACGAGCCGGGGTTCTACGGAATGGAAAATGCCGATCAAACTACCACAAAACACTTTATTTATTACACCACTAATTTATACTTCACTATAAAGCTTCACTAAACACTTTTAATCGCACTTGAACTCGCAGGTATAACTCGTATTATCGCTCTGGAAATACTGATGATCCGCCACCGAAGTGCTCCGCCTTTATAGTGCGGTCATTACTCTAGATTACTCTGGAATTTTCACGAAAGAAATATCGCGAAAATTCCACACCTTCGAGATGCTTCTAGATAACACGTTACATAGAAGTACCTTGACAGAATATTCCCGAAAGACGTTACGTAGTAGTACTGCGATTTGCTACTAGATGGCGCCGAGTTTGGTAGTCTTATTACTCGCTACGAGATGGCGTTACACTGCCCCCTCCTAAGACATGCTCGTCCCGAGCATTGTCAGGCCCATAATATCGCGCCAATCGATCCACATGAACTATCTTTGGCGCACTTCTTGGACTCTTCCGTATTCGGTAAGTGACATCGTTAATCTTGGTCACAACTCGGTATGGTCCATCCCATTTAGCTTGCAGCTTAGGAGACTTCCCTTTACTGCGGACTGGGTTATGTAACCACACTAACGAACCTTCATCGAAGCTCTTATTGTTTGTCTTTCGGTCGTAACGGGTCTTCATCTTTTCAGACATTTGTTGACCTGATTGTCTGACATGCTCATAAATGTCATTCATCCTGCTGCGCAAGTCATTCGCATAATCAGTGATATTGCGTGGAGCGTCAGGTGGTATACCGGTTAGTAAGTCGGCATGCAACCGTAATTCTCTTCCAAAGTTCGCATAAGCTGGTGTCACTGACGTGCTTTCGTGAACCGCACTTCGGTAAGAAAAAAGAAACGGTTGGATGTGCTTGTCCCAATCTTTTTGCCTGCTTTCCACAACTTTTGCCAGATATCTCTCCAATGTCTGATTAAATCGCTCCACCATTCCATCTGACTGCGGGTGGTAAGAGGTCGTTCTGGTTTTGTGAGTACCCATGACCCGACACATTTCCTGGAACACCTGAGATTCAAAATTTCTTCCTTGATCGCTATGGATTTCTAGAGGCACCCCGAAACGACAGAAGACTTCGTGAACTAATTTATCTGCGACCGTAGTAGCTTCTTGATTAGGTATAGCGAAGACTTCTGGCCACTTCGTGAAATAATCCATCACAACCATGAAGTACTTGTTTCCGCTTTCACTTTCAGGAAATGGTCCCGCAACATCTAGGGCTATCCTTTCCCATGGTGCCCCAACGTTATACAGTTTCAGTGCACCTCTGCTACGTGTATGAGGTCCTTTCACAGCAGCACAACTCGTACATTTGCGACACCAGTCCTCAACGTCGTCGCGACAGTGGATCCAGTAAAACCGCTCACGTATCTTCAACAGAGTCCTTTTTACTCCCATATGGCCCCCTGAACATCCATTATGGTAGAGCTGTAGCACATCTGGGACCTTAACTTTAGGGACGACCATTTGCAAATGACAGCTGTCTCCTCGAGCATTTTCCCATTTGCGGCACAAGACTCCATCCTGAATAACTAAACTGTCCCATTGCGCCCAATAACTTTTTGTGATTGAACTCATTGAAGCGACGTCACTCCACATGGGTTTAGGAGCACTTGCTTTAATCCACTCAAATATTGGCTTGATGTCTGCGTCGTCCTGTTGAGCATGTTGTAGGCTTTCTTTCCATTCGTCGCTCAGATCCGTTTTAAGCATCTTCACAGGTATGGCTTCCTTTATCTCCTGTTTGGCACAGTGCTTACAGTCTTCAGGGCAAGGTCTTCTTGACAATGCGTCTGCGTTGCCATGGGATCTCCCACTGCGATGTTCGATTACAAAGTCATATTCCTGTAATAGCTCAATCCATCTGGCGACTTGTCCTTCTGGATTCTTAAATTGTAATAGCCACTTCAATGCAGCATGGTCGGTACGTATAAGGAATTTTCGCCCTAGTAAATATTTGCTGAAATGCTGCAATGTCTTCACCACGGCGAGTAATTCACTCCTCGTGACGCAATAATTCCTTTCAGGTTTCGATAAGGATTTGCTGAAGTAGGCTATAACGACCTCTCGATCTCCTTTCCTTTGAGATAACACACCTCCGAGTCCGATATCACTTGCGTCTGTGTCAACTATAAATTCATTTTCCGCATCAGGATAACCCAAAATAGGTGTATTGCACAGACGATTCTTTAGCTCCTGGAATGCGATGCCGCAGCTGCCGTCCCAGCAGAATTGTCGCTTTTCCTCCGTGAGCTTGTGTAAGGGCTTGGCAATATCCGCAAAGTTCTGGACGAATCGCCGGTAGTATGAGCACAAACCCAAAAATGCTCTGACCTGCGTCTTATCCTTTGGAACCGGCCAATCCTTGACGGCGATGATTTTCTCTGGATCCGTGCGGATACCATCTTCAGACACTACGTAGCCTAGGAAGCTTACTTGCCGTTTGAGGAATGAGCACTTCTTCGGGCTGAGCTTCAGGTTCGCGCTTCGGATCTTTACAAGCACGCGTTCCAGGTTTTGAAGATGCTCTTCTAACGTACGGCCCACGATGATAATGTCATCTAGATAGACAAGACAGGCGTCCCCAGTCAATCCGGCGAGTACAATTTCCATTAATCTTTCAAAAGTAGCCGGGGCGTTGCATAAACCAAATGGCATAACTTTAAACTGCCACAAACCCTTTCCTGTGGAAAATGCAGTCTTCTCTTTATCCTTCGGATCGATTTCAACTTGCCAGTAGCCACTTTTCAGGTCTAGCGTGCTAAACCACTTCACCCCTGTCAGCATGTCCAACGTGTCATCGATCCTTGGTAAAGGGTAGCTGTCCTTTTTCGTAACGTCGTTCAGACGACGATAGTCGACACAAAACCGCATACTGCCATCTTTCTTCCTCACCAGCACTACAGGTGAGCACCATGGACTTGACGATGGTTCTATCACACCATCTTTTACCATTTCTTCAATCATGGTCTCAACTTCCTTTTCTCGTGCTACTGGCAGTCTCCTTGGTCGCTGACGGATGGGTGCCTCATTTCCTGTATTGATTTTATGCTGAACCAATCCAGTCTTCCCAATGTCAGCATCACTCGAAGAGAAAATATCGGCGTACTTGAGTAACATCTTCTTAGCCTTGTCCATTTCATTCTTCGTTAAGATGTTACGACAGTCTTCTAAAAGTGTCAACACGTTGTTTCTAGCGTTCTTGTTGACGATGTTCCCAGTACTCAACTCTTGGCATCGGCGCATCCAATCTACTTCTTCGCAAGTGCCAATCAATGTGCTCTTTTCTATCACGTGTTCCTTATCACTAAGGTTCAGCACACGTACCACTGAGGCTTCATTGGCTCTTACCAGAGTTCGGGCCATTTTCCATGGAAGTTCATTGTATATCCCTTCTATGAGTACACATCGATGTGTTCGCCCAGAATTCTGAGGGAGACTAACTGGTACAGTCGTTTCTGATCTGGCAGGAAGCACGACCTTCTTCAAGCTGTACACTTTTCCTGATAACGCTCCTTCCATGAAAAGTTCCTCTTGACCACATTTCATCGCTCCTTGCTTGACGTCGATCTCACAAGAGTTCTTCCTCATAAAGTCTAAGCCCAGTATGCAGTCGTCCATTATGTCAGCCACGATGACATTATGCAGGTAAATTCCATTGCCCAACTTTAACTGCATCTCTTTCTCTCCTCGGACGGGTATGCGCTGACCCGTGGCCGTTACCAAGTTGATGCGGTCACGGTTTGCAGAGTCCCCAAGGAACCGATTTGCAAGTCGGGAACTGACAACCGTGCGAGATGCTCCAGTATCTATTGTCAGCTTGCATGGTGTTCCATTTACCTCGCCCTTGATGATCAGGCTGTTCCCATCCTGGGTTTGTGAGATCGAAACCCTTGGGGCTCTTCCAACATCAGCCAGCACCCGCCCCGCAGTCCTGGCATTTATTCGTTTCCCTGCTGTTGCTGGGCGGTGACGTTAGCCACCTTATCCTCTTGGGAACGACTTTCTTCTCTTTCAGCAGTCCGCTTTGGGCAACTGGATCGAAGGTGGCCCCTCTCACCACATGTGTAGCACCTAGGGCTATACCTCGTGAAACGGTCGCGAGCCGGTGATGCTACAACTTCCCTGACGCGGTGAGATCGATGATCTTTCCGTACGGCTTCGACCTCCAAAGCATGAGCCAAGGCGTCTTTGAGAGTCTCATGGTGCCCGAGCCTCACAGCAGCCCTGACTTCCAGGTCGTGGATGCCGTCGATGAATGCTTGCACCAGATTCCCATTGATGAGCGCAGGTACCGACTGGTATGCTTTCCGTACCAGCTTCTCTACTTTCAGGGCCCACTGTTGCAAGTTTTCGCCAGTGCGCTGGACACGATCCTTCAGCTGCGCACGATACACGTGTTCCAGGTGAGCGTCACCGTATCTGGCTTCCAAGGCTTCTAGTAGCTGCTCGTAGGATACATCGTCTCCGAGAGCTTCTAGGATGGTTAACGCCTTGTCTCGCAGACCCAATGTAAGCGCAGTCATGGCCTGGGCTTTGCTCCACCCGTTTGCCTTCTTAACGGCCTCAAACTGCTTTTTATAGGCCGACCATGATGATGTCCCATCGAATGGAGGTACTTTAAATCCACGTGCTGAAGGTACAGCAAGTAAGGAAGTCGCATTCCCATCTCCAGCTTTTAGATTTCCCAGCTCTTTCCTCACATATTCTGTAATCTGGTTTTTTACATCTTCTATCCGTGTTTCGGCTTCCGTGATGCGGTTCTCAACATGATGAACTTGATCCTTCATCACATTCATCTCCTTGCCAAAAGTCGCTCGAAGATCTTTCATGAGGAGCATCTGTTCCTCCTGGCGGCGTGTCTGTTCCTCCTGGCGGCGTGCCTGCTCCTCCTTGTCGCGCAGCAGCTGTTCTTCCAACCGGCGGGCCTGCTCCTCCTGGCGGCGTGCCTGCTCCTCCTGGCGGCGTGCCTGCTCCTCCTTGTCACGCAGTAGCTGTTCTTCCAACCGGCGGGCCTGCTCCTCCTGGCGGCGTGCCTGCTCCTCCTGGCGGCGTGCCTGCTCCTCCTTGTCCCGCAGCAGCTGTTCTTCCAACCGGCGGGCTTGCTCCTCCTGGTGACGGGCCTGCTCCTCCTGGCGACGGGCTTGCTCCTCCTGGTGGCGGGCCTGCTCCTCTTGGCGACGGGCTTGCTCCTGTAGCATCGCCATCAGCGCAGCAAAGTCTGGAGGTGCTGGCGCTGGAGATACCGTGGGCGGGCCTGCTTCCACCGTTGGCTGCTCCTGACCACCCAACCTCTCCGGCGTATTACCTCCGAAGCGCCTGCTGTCCAACTCCTGCTGGCGCTGACCCCTGGTACGGACGCCCTCTGTGTCTTCTTTCGGTAACACCGGCATTGTCCAAATCCCCAATTCTGACACCAATTGTTACGAGCCGGGGTTCTACGGAATGGAAAATGCCGATCAAACTACCACAAAACACTTTATTTATTACACCACTAATTTATACTTCACTATAAAGCTTCACTAAACACTTTTAATCGCACTTGAACTCGCAGGTATAACTCGTATTATCGCTCTGGAAATACTGATGATCCGCCACCGAAGTGCTCCGCCTTTATAGTGCGGTCATTACTCTAGATTACTCTGGAATTTTCACGAAAGAAATATCGCGAAAATTCCACACCTTCGAGATGCTTCTAGATAACACGTTACATAGAAGTACCTTGACAGAATATTCCCGAAAGACGTTACGTAGTAGTACTGCGATTTGCTACTAGATGGCGCCGAGTTTGGTAGTCTTATTACTCGCTACGAGATGGCGTTACAATATGTTACTACATTATCCCTGACTAACATAGGCTACTTTTTATCCTGGTAATGTGTTCCCACGGGAATCGGTAAGAAGAAATGTCGGGGTGGAAACACGCGGGTGAGCCGCGGTAATCAACTAGTTAAAAATAAACTGACTGTGGATAGGGACTCATACCCACTAAACATCAGACTCTCCTTGTCTGTTGTCCTCGAAACCTCAGGTATTCGCTTGAAAGTGGTGCCCAGGAGACCTCCTTGCATAGCTCCACGACATTTTGTTTCCTCGTTCCCCTTAGTAATATGGTTTTATGACATCAACAGGTATCACCGACAGAAATAGAAAGTATAATCATGGAAAGACCAGAAGTCGCGGACGTAGGCGTCGTCGGAGTACCAGACTCTTTAGCAGGCGAAGTGCCCAAAGCATTCGTAGTACTTAAAGCTAACAAGAAACTCACAGAAAAGGAAGTTTATGATTTAGTTGCACTAAAACTGACAAGATATAAACATCTCGAAGGTGGTGTTGTATTTTTAGATGCCATTCCTAGAAATGCGGCCGGAAAAATTATGAGAAATGAACTAAAAGTACTCGGCTCAAAAAAATATTAGAAAATTTTGTAGACCATTGTGATTAAATTAAAAGTATTATTATTGTATAATATTTGTACCATAGATAAATTATGAAGCTAGTTACTTAATGTAGTAGTAAATTGTGAGCTAATATAATATTACAATGCATAAATCGAAGCTTGGAATGCCCTACCTTCGCATTAGTTTACTTGCACTTACAGCCCAGAGTGCAAGCGTGAAGAGGCACATCACTTGGCTCCCCCAACTTGTCCCACTCTTAATAGTGTTGTGTACTATGAGAAGGACTTAAATATTGCTGGATGCCAAACATAAAAAAACCTAAAACTGACCTTAATAGCGCGAGATAGAAAATATATAAAAAATTGGATGATATCAGTACCGGTCATCATAGCTTAGTGGCAGAGCATTCGCCTTGTTAGGGAAAGTTCACAAGTTCGATACCGGCCAATGACATTCGTTTTTGTGATTTATAATTTCTATCTAAATATTTTATAAAAAAAACTTGATATTACAGTAATTTATTAATATTGAATGATTGTGTGATTTAGATTAAGTTAATATTCCAATAATGTTTAGGCACCTTTGTAAATAGTCATGTGTTTGTTTGTATAATAAAATGATTTTAGCAAGATTTTTGTTTGTTGTTTTGAGTGTGACCTCACAATTTCTATGGCATAAAAGTACTGTTGGTTATACTACCAATTATTTTCAAATTTTAATTAAATTTTTGCTATCAATTTTCCTTGATGTCCTTTCCAATTTAAATAAATAAGTTTTTATTTAGTATATTTTGTAGTAAAATTTGCAATTGCTCTAAAGTTTTGGAATTATATTCTGGAATTGATTATTATTCCAATGTGTGTATGTTAGTCCAATTAGTCCATTGAACAGATTTGGATAAAAACTTGCACTTAGTATACTGATTACATAGAATATTTTTCAACCGGGTAGTTTTTCTAAAGAAATTATCTTAGGTTAAAACCTAGTTACTCACAAAGTCACATCTTCAGCCCCAGATGGCTGTGCCTTCATTCCACCAATCAATTTATCTGTTGGGCCTATGGGCATAGTAGGGGAAAAGCCTATTGCCATTTTTAAGTCTGAATAGTATATTTACTAAGGCCTTGCATATCTATCATAAATTATTTACAAATTGATTGATAATTTATTTCTCACATAAATTGTCTTACATATCACTCAGTAAAAATCATTAATCATTAGCTTAAATCTAGACACAACAGATATTGAATAATTTCTGTGAGTTTGTTTTCTATTACTTAGAAAAGTCGCACTGCTAATTTTCACACATATGTGGGTAATTTGTTTACATTTCTACTTATAATCTAACTTTTATATAAGTAGAATGATATTTAAGTCTCAGATTTAGTTATTTTTGTCTTATCATTAGCACTTTCAGGCATATCTTTATCAATCACTTTCAGTTTATCAATTTCCTTCTGTTCAACAATTTCTTTTGATTCATCAATTTCTTTTGGTTCATCAATGTTTCTTGGTTCTTCAATTTCTTTTGGTTCATCAACTTCTTTCGTTACATCAATTTCTTTCATTTCATCAATAACTTTCATTTCATCAATTTCTTTCTCTTTCACTTCTTCTGGACTTTTAGGCCCATCAGCTACAGGTTGTGGCAGTTCTGAGCTTACATCTGATATTGAATAATTATCTGATTCTATTGTGACTTTAGGCTCTTCTATAAGCCTCTCAATAATAGGGTCAGGATCGTCTTTAGGTTCATCAACTTTTTCCTCAGTTGTGTCTTCAGGAGTAACTACTTGATTAAAGTTTTCTTGGATATCAATGTGCCTATCATCTGCTTTGGGAGAATTACTATTACCATCATTATTGTCACTAGATGAGGAACTTTCCTCACTTGAAGTAGACACTTCTGAAATAAGTTTTACCTCTGTATCTTCTTTTGATGTAGAGTCTGAGCTACTTTCATCACTTGTTACAGACTGTGTTTCAATAACTGTTTTCACTTCTTGAGTAACAGGTTCTTTGTCATCAGCTACAGTCTCTTCAACCTTATGTGAAGCAGATTGCTCGCTAAGTCTCTGTTCAGTCATTTCAGCATCATCCACCTTTATTTCTGGAATGATTAAAGCAGTTATGTTTGTTTCCTCCTTCATTTCTATGTCAGCTTTAACTTCTTCCATAGCCAAATCTGATGAACTTGTTGCTTCAACTACTGAGTCCAATGAAGTAGTTACTTCAGGTACCTTTTCTTCATCCATAGACACCGGTGTCTGCTGGTTTATTTCAGTACTACTTATAATTTCTTTTGACTGTTCATCACTACTTGTGTTTAGTTCTGGCGGTGTAACTGATTCATATTCGGTGTTTATTTTGTCTGCATCCATTGGGGTATCTTGTTTTGCTTTCAATCTTGCTTCTATATCGTCTATAGAAATATGAGTGTCTGATGATCCTGGTTGTGGTTCAGAAATCTGCTGCTGTTCAGCATTATCTTTCCATGACATATCTTCCATTTCAACATCAACATTGTATTCAGAATTATTATCGGAACCATTTACAATGGGTTCAATTGGATCAACAATTTCTGGCTCAGGGTGGCGTTGTACACCAGGTTCTCTAGTGCTTACTACTAAAATATTTTTTTCTACTGCTCTCATAAATTTGTCAACGCGATTGTACTGTTTTCGAGGATACGTTAGTAGTTCACATATTCTTTGAACAGTAAATGGAGCTGAAGCAAACGAATCGAGACGTTCCAACAATGCATTTTTCATACTATCATAGTTGAAAGGATCTACGTTCGGATAAGGAGGGATATCAATACCTTGTGATGTTTCATAGAAGTCTGTAATGACGGCGACAAGTTTTTCTTTGAATAAAGGTCTTACAAGAGACCACTGATAAACAGGATCACCGGTACGCGCTACGTGAGCCAAGTATTCATTTAGTTCTTGAGGAATAGTTTTAGGTTTGCGTTTGGAGAAATCCTCAAGAAAGTTAAATATTTCCTCAGCATTCTCCATTATTATAGATACGTACAACACAACAAATATACAGTCTTTGTTTAAACACTAAAAATGCTGGCAATGAGAAGAAAAAATGCTAAGCTAAAGCTAAGCCAAAATTCTCATTAATACTTGTCAATTCTGTCATTGATCCACTCATCCACACAGAAAGATCAGACAGATTTTTATTTGTCTGTTCGCCCAATTATGAGCAGGCTAACGTCTTTCTACCATACCGCCTCTCACAGATTACTTAAACACACATATAGTCACGGACGTATACTAAGTTTTGGCCCGTGGCACTCGTGGCCACATTCTTGGCCGAGTCCACGCCTGCACCATAGACTTGCCGACTCTCATTGGTAAATTCGGTAATCTGTCAATGAACATCTATAAAATAAAAGTACAGGATAAAATTATTTTAATTTGTGATGATATTCAGAGTCATTGCATTGTAAACGCTCCCGTTTTCGTGAGAATGGCGGTAGGAAGAGTTTGTCGATAACCAATGATATGGCAATTCAGCGCGGGAATGCTGCCTGAGTTATGGGCACTCTGCCTAAGTCTCCCTGCCTTACTTATTTATTTTAGTGTTTTAGTTTTAGATAAGTAGTATAGTTTGTAGTTTGTTTGGTTTTTTTTTTTAATTTAATTTTCCTGTTCCTTGTTTATATTCAAGTAATATAGTATATAGTTCTTGTAAAAATAAACAAATAAGTATATGATATGGCAGGAATTTTCAAAAAATGTATTGAATAGGTTACGTCATAGACATTTTCTCTACTGCCATGCTGGTCTACAAGACAATGTCCAGAGAGACAGTATGGTTGAATGCTCTTAATCAGTCTAATTACAAAAAAAATCTGTTGACTGCTGACTTTGACATATTTTTGTAATTTTTGACAGTTAGGTAGTTTTTGTTCTCTTCTCATTCCCAAGTTCTCAATTTCATCGGAATTTGGTTTTCTCGAAGCAACAAAATAAAATTAAATATTTATTATTGAAGGGAAGGCAGATACGGTAGGAGTACATACGCACAAAACATAAGATTTGTATTGAATTCCTTCATAGAAATATGAATAACTTATTACGAAGAACTCTTCTTCCAACATATAAGAACTCATCTTTATTCCGATCATATGCCACAAGTGGGCCTGTAAAAGAGAAAATTGATAGCTTAATAAAGAATAACAAAGTTGTAGTATTTATGAAAGGTGTTCCCGACGCTCCTCGGTGTGGATTTAGTAATGCCGTGGTACAAATTATGAGAATGCATGCAGTTACATATGACAGTCACGACGTCCTCTCTGATGAAAATCTACGACAAGGTTAGTTTTAGTTTCAACTTATATATAAACCTAGGCTACAGAATATGCAGATTATAAAGGACCAATGAAGGCCATGAAACCCTATAAGTGTCATAAAAAGTGCATTTACTGGCCTGAGCATATAAATATATATTGGGGACCTACACTATTTATGGACTCTCAATTTTAAAACCATTCTGACCTGCTTTCACTGAAGTTCTGCAACTGGTTGCCAAGTATTATGTTAATGACTATTTTTCATGTTCTATTTTGAGAGTGACTAGCATTTCTAACCTGTGTAGCCCCTACCATAGCTTATTGTTTAATCAACATTTGTAGATAAGATGTTCTTTCACAGAATTTAATGGCTAGTCTTTAATTTGATGACCGTAATAAATTGTCCTTTTTCAGGTATCAAAGATTTTTCAAATTGGCCTACAATTCCACAAGTGTTCATCAATGGTGAGTTTGTTGGCGGTTGTGACATTATGTTGCAGATGCATCAGTCAGGTGAGCTCATAGAGGAACTCAAGAAAGTTGGCATTAAAAGTGCTCTATTGACAGCTGCCAAAACTAAGGAAGAAAAAAAATAAGCCAAAGAACCTCTTTTATGTTTTAGTCTTAGATGATCTAGACGATCAATGTGCAATATCAGAAATTGTTCAATAATATTGGCCGTCTAGGGTTAATGTTGAAGATTATACACTTACAATAATATTGCTTACTAAAAATATTGTGCTATATTATTGTAGCTGTGTGAGCCTTTAGTCTTCTTTATAATAAAATTGTTGATAGCATAGTTAATTATGTAATTTATTCCTAAAAATGTTGCTCTATAGTAAACTATGTGTACCTTATAATTTTTTCTGTAGTAAGAATTTTATACTGTTACCCCAGTAGAATTGAATGCTTCTAATGTTTACTTGAAATATTTTATTGTTATACTGTTGCTTTTGAACAATTTTCTGTTAGAATAATAATTCTATTTACTTGTTAGGAAGCTGTGCAAATAAAAAGGTACTTTGTTTAAGAGATTTTTATTAAATTAGCTGTACATTCGAGTTAGTATACGTTTGGGCACATAATTCATTCTTATTCTACATACCACTGCTGTCTTGTATAACATGGATTACAATGCAGTCATATATTAAAAGACAAAGATATGGCAGATCATTTATTAAGAGTACTCATCTCAATACTCACAAAACAATAATCATAATAATATATAAATTATAAAACCTGATAAACTAGTTAGATGCAGGCAAGCTATGGCAATCTATGATATAAATAATTTGTGTGACACTTCCCTGCAACTTTCATAGTACATAAATTTAGAAAACTTATGATAGAATGTGCCTACAATCATACTATCAATAGTATAATTACTAATGGCAGTAAATAAAAATTGACGTTTGTATAAATAATGTTTGCTTATAATTAAAAAAATATAACAAAAACATTCTCACAATGTGAATGAGTCTTATTTTGGTGTCACACATTAGTCAAGCCTAACATTAGCACCATTTTTATCTTACAAATATATTTTTTTGTGACTTCTCTGAGAATTTCTTATAAAAGTTAAAAATACCTAAGGCTAATGTATAAATAGTATTGTAAACATATAAAATGATTTCTCTGATTTGAGCCAAAAGATTACTAAACATTAGGAAGGAGTTTCATGGTATGAAAGTTAATGGCATTTTTGGTTTGAACATTGCACATAATATTTAGTATAGAACTGTTTAGACTAAAATATATAACAAAAATAATTAACTCTACATTGACCCTCGTTTAGGGCGTGTTTAGCGAATGGGGTCAATGTAAGAGAAAATAATCTTTGTGCGCCACTTCACCGCTGATGTCCCGGGCCTTCGTGGTGGTAGAGAGCGCTGCGTTCACTCGCCTACTACTGCTAGCTACCCTTTTCGACTTGGATGTCCTACACCGTCCTGCATCTGAGTAAAGAATAATATTAGTTTCTATTATGTTATATTATTATCGCTCGCGCCTGATACTCCTGCCCTTGCAAGGAGACCTTGTTGTTTTATTGCGACGGCCGCGATGCACGTAATTTTTTTAAACTTGTTGTAGGTATACTGTGTGTTTTCGCTTCCAGAAGTTTAAGTAAATGGGTTCACATATGGGGACCATATTATAAACTGTGATCATCTATCACAGTTTATAATATGGTACCCATATGTGCGCTCTGAAGCGATAGGTACCCGGAATCGCGCTACTGATAAATCCATTGGCAGTTAGTATATAAATATGAATGCAAATTTCGATAGTTATTGTGGTGCCTTGGTTTGTTGGTTCAGCGTTCATTTCCGTGCATCGGAACCTTGGAGCCGCGGTAGGGAGATAGTGGCTAGGTCGTGTAGTGGTAGTGGACCTGGTAGTGTCGTACCTAGAGGTCGGTCTCGCCGTAGAGCGCGGTGGAGAAGGCCATGTAGTCGAGCGCGCCAGGCGGGGCGTTGGAGCCGCGGTACGGCGGCATGCGCGCCACGCAGTACTCCGCCTGGTCCGGGGGCAGCTCCCGTCGCAGCTCATCCGCGGTTATGTACGGCTGCACAATATACACATACCGTCTACAGATGCATTCCATACTATTGACTTTACGACGTCATTGGTTTCATCAAATTCACAGTAAGACGTTATCAATTATCAGATAAAGATAGCAATAGAAGTTGTCAGATCGATCTGCAGGCGAAACTATTTTTATAGACTATGAATCTGTAAGCTGCATTCAACCTCGTGGTAAACCAATTTTTGGCCCATTGTATCTATTTTTGAAGAGAATAGTAGGTACCTACGTTTGATGATATTAATCTATATCGAGCTGAGGAACTGCAGTCCTCTTTACAGTGTGAAGTTAAGAAACTTTATGTCACTATTTACGAGTTTTACAAAACTTTACAATCGAAGTGCTCAAGACGTTGCATTTGAAAAGTTCTATGGCAATTCATATAGGAATGAAGTTAACTTTACAATTGAACTGGTAGAACAAAAGTAATGGTAACATAGAAGAAAATACTACCTTGTCGCCGGCTAAGATCCTAAAGCTGTCGATGACTTGTTCAGCGGTATCGGTGTCGGTAGATTCCCTTGTCATGAAGTCCAAGAATGCGTCGAATGATACGTAGCCTGCAAGAAAATGAATGTTGGTAAGCTGTTTACTATTTTCTATTTGTTATTAACCGACAAAAAGGAGGAGGTTCTTAATTCGACTAGACTTTTTTCTTTTTCTATGTTTGTTACTTTCGACTGGGTGAACAGATTTTGCTGATTCTTTTTTTTTGGAGCTGGTGCTTCCCGTGTAGTCCCATTTCAATTTGGTCTAGTTCTGACAATTTCAAGTCGCTTTTGTGGGAAATGTGCTTACCGGTGCTGTTGGGGTCAACGACGGCAAGGATGCGCTGGAAGTCTAATTCTCCTTGTCTGTCTTTGCCAATACTGTAGCCTAGGGATACTAAGCACGATTTGTATTCCTCTGGTGCAAGGCGGCCTGAAAATTTACATTTTTAATGCAAAAATTCTTAAAACACATCTATACTTATAATAAATCTGTAGAAGTGAAAATTCTGTACATTAAAATATCAAAAAAATAAATGGCAGGGGGTGTTACTAGACCGACACCGAACCCAAAAATGTGATAAAATTTTTTTGTCTGTCTGTCTGTCTGTTTGTTCAGGCATCACGCAAAAACTACCGGTTCGATTACGATGAAACTTGGTATAATTATTCTTTAACATCCTGGGCAACACACTGGGTACTTTTTATCCCGGAAAGTATATACAATAAAAACAAACTTAATTTTGATCCCTAGGGGATCGAATCGCAAAATTAAGTTTACTGTACTTTACTTTACTAAGTTTACTGTACGTTACTACCCGATTACTGTACCAACCGCAAATAATAAGTTTGTCGTAGGTTACGTCACCCGCAGTGGAGTTCACTAAGGGGCGCTGCACACGGCTAAGATACTATAATATTTTATCTTGAGATACAATATCGCTCAACAGCTATACATAATAAATCAGTACCTAACTGGTGATCAAGAAAGCTATAACACGCAGGCGGAGCTGCGGGCAACAGCTAGTCTTTAAATAATTTATAAATAGATATATAATAAGGACATTACCGGTGCGGTTTTTGTCGAAGTGGTTGAAGGAAGCACGGAACTCTGTGAGCTGCTCCTGTGTAATGCCTTTAGAGTCACGAGTAAGGATCTGGTTCTCGACTTCGTTGATTGTGCGGTTGATAGAAGTGAGAAGTTGCTCCCAACCGACGCGTAGAGTTTCCATTGTGTATTGCGAGTACCTGTATCAAGTGAATCGAAAGTTAGCAATGAGAATACAATTTTAAGTATTTAACTTTTAAAGATAATTGTATCCTTAGATCAAAATACTATAGATATTGGATTCAGTACAAATACAACGCGGAATCTTGGCACCCGAATACTATATAGGTAATTATTACAAATACCATCTATAAAATAAACAAGATTGTACATTGATGGTTGCAATAGAAATAATTCGCTCGAGAGTCAGCAAGCGGAATAGGAACTTAGTACGGCGCGCGGTTGAAGCGCGCAGGTGTGCAATGACCGAGGTGAAGTGTTGCCACTTTTAAAGCACTGATCGGTAATCTAGGTATTTTTGATCTAAGATTTTATCTGTGAAAGTCTCACCTATTCTCAAAGATCATGCCTTCCTGTACTGCCTGGTGGATACGTTCGAGTTCTTCAATATGAGGTTTGTAAGCGTAGACGCCGGTTTCGTACTCCTTGAGTCGGCGGAGTTGGTCTTCCAGTGAGCCCTGTAATGATTAACGATGAGGTTACTCAAGTTTGTTACTTCAAGGTTGTTTCCACGGTCCACGGTTAAAATCTATTTCGCTTTTAACGCGACTTCAAAAAAAAGCGGATGTTCTCAATTGGAATGTTTTTTTTTTTAATATTTGTTACTTCAGAACTTTCGATTTGACTTTTTTATTTGAAAGCTGGTGCTTTCCGTGTGGTCCCATTTCAATTTGGTCCAGTTCTGACAATTTGAAGTCAGGAATTTAGAATTTATTTTTTAAATGAATTCAATTAAAATTTTCTTTGAACTAAATTTATTGTAAAGTTTATGCTTTATATCGAATTGGACATCAATTTACCTGTAGACCCATGCCGATAGCTGTGACGGCGTCCATCTGCCTCTCGATCCAAGGTCCGACGGCGTTGGCCTTCTCCGCGAACTGTCTGCGGAGGTTCTCGTTGTTCTGTTGTTTGCGCAGCTCGGCGTTGAGCGTGCCGTCGCGCTGCGGCACCAGCTGGCGCACGTCCGACCACTTACGGTTGAGCTCGTGAGCCGTCAACGTTGTGTACGGGTTCTCTAGACCGCCAGGGATCTGGTGTTGTTTGACGATGGACTCCACTTGATGGACTAGGTTGACTATCGCCTGGAAAAATAACAAGTTGTGTTTTAGTATATACCTATTACATTATGTACGGTAATAAAAATCCTCATAGAGCCATTTTTTATATTAGAATACCTGGTATTCCTTGTCTGCTTCACCGAGGGTGGCCTTGAACCGTGCATGTGCGTCCATCAGGCCAGAAATTTCCTCAATCGTGTGGACGATAAACATATCCACGAGGTCTTCCCTGGTTCCGTCCAACCTGTGGGCAACAATCGAGTTAACTTTCTGACTTGGAGACAAACTTTAACGTTTATTTCCGTATGTGTCGTCAAATTGTGTAAACTGAATCAATCAATTTGATCTTTTGGAGGACTAAGATGGACGAGATCTTGGCATATACGCACAAATTACCAGACCTGATTGTGGTGCGATGAAACGCCTCCGTCTAACCATTTAAGGAGTCGAGAGCCAGTTCATCATTGTCAGTAAGCCCACTGCTGGACATAGGTCTCTCCCAGTCAGTGACTCGTCAGTGGTGTGTAAGAGTATGTGAGCTCGTACCAGTTGTTGAATGGCGCGGCCCGCTTGGCGAACTCCAGATGCAGTAGGTCGATCTGTTCCAGCACACGCTCGGCGTCGTCCAGCGCGAGGCGGCGACGCTGAGTGAGCGCGCCCAGGCGGTCCCACTGCGAGCAGATGCGCTGGCAGCGAGCGTTCACTGACGCCACGTCGTGGTACTCCAGGGTGCTGCGACACACAAGTATCATGAGGTGAGTGACAAATGTAGACCTTTTTAATTTGAACTAAACAGGTAAAAAGGAAAGAAGTGTTTGCTTTTAACATCAAATTAACAGCTTTTAATGGCAATGGACTATCGTTGATTAGGACGGTATTTAAAAATATAATTTTTTGTCTATTTTTTAAACTCAGTAGTAACGAGAAAATACCAAAAAAAAACTAAATTTTTACATACCTACCGCAACGTTTCCATTTTTTTGACTGGACTAAAAGGCTACTTCGATATCTACTCTTGACAAATACACTGTTGCCATGCTTGTTGGACCATTTTCATGAAAGACAAGTCGAAATATGTTATGGATCTGTTTAATGTGGTTGCTTACTTGAGTTCCTGTGCGATAGCAGCTATCTGCTCCACACGGTCCTGGTGCGCGGCGAGGTCCGACTCGAAGGCTTCGTGCTTCTTCTTCAGAGCCTTGATGTCGTTCAGTTTACATTGACGGAAGTCTTGAGACTGTAGCATCTCTTCTTTACCTATAAAGCATTATAATATTGGAAGTGATAACAACTGAACAAGATTCGATTTTAGTTACAAAGTAATTTGCATTGATTGAGATTATGATGTCGGTCGGTATAATAGTAATTTTTCCTATGGCCTCAAAGTATTTGCATACCTATGCCAAAAGTAATCGACTTTCAATGCAAATACTTTCAATACTATACTACATGTAGAATCGAAGTTTTACAGTTACCTTTTTATTGAAATGGTAAGATTTTTGAGAAAAAATCAAGTTTATAAATTTAAGTAATTATGTATATTGTACTAGTTTACCTCTAGTCCAGTCTTCGTGGATATCGGCTTTGTGCTTGAACTTCTGGGCAAGGTAGTCAAGACGCTCAAGGCGCATCATTTCAGATAGCAGCCACTCTTCGAACGCCTTCTCGGCGATTTCCAGACCCTTCCATGCGCCAGCGATATCCTGCAAATCACGGTTAACACTTTTTAAGCACATGTAGCAGCTTCAAAAACCTCTAAATAATAACGTTACTGTCTTTTTTGATACATTTGTAATCGCCGATACCCGATAATTTATCATACAAGATCCTCTTTTTGACTACATAATGAGCCATTGAACTAATTTCAATGGCTCATTATGTAGTTCCAGAATTTTGAATACCAGTGATATCATCGACGATTATAGGTTAAGCTGAATGCAATGTTTCTTTATTCATTTCGTCAATTCTCTTTATCAAATTCTTGGTTAATCCATTAAGTAACTGTTTAAATAGCTGTTGGGATTTTGACATTTCGTCAGAAATGGAAGTATTTAAAAAACTGTGTCATATAAAAATACTTACAGAAACCATCTTGCCTTCAGTTGGCATGTAAGCGGGGCGATTGCTCAAACGGAGTTTTGTCTGGAGGGTGTTGAAGTTCGTCTCGAGCTTGGCCTTCTGCTCAACACGTGGTGGCTTGTGTTTACGCCTTAAAAATAATAGTGTTTTTTTAGTTATAGGATAACTAGTATATTATCAACATGAGGATATTGTCTCCTTTTGTACTTTTGTATTACCTATAAGTACGATAATCTTCCAGTTTCTTCTGGCATCCGGCAAGAGAATTGTCGGTTTGGCGGCTGTTCAGCCAAGGCATGGTACGCCTGATCCAGTCCAACAGCTATACAAACAAAAAGACATTTTTTTAAAACTATAACATGTCTCTTGCCATCAAGGAACAAAAAGACAAAATTGCAATCAGTTGAATTAAAGCGAGGTTACACATTATATTTCAGTTACCTAATTGACCAAGCGAGCGTAGCAAAGCGTCTACATTTCGAGATTGGACAATTTTGCTTTCGTCTGTCAGTCTGTCGGTATGTGTTCCGGGCTAGCAGCCACAGATTTTATCCGATTATCGCGAAACTTGGCACAACGAAACTTGTTGTTCCTTGATTTAGTACAATATTTGCATCGTGAAATTTTTTGGATTGGGGGGAAAATGGGGGATAAAGCTCAAATAATGTTTTTAATGCTCGCGAGGTCTACTGTTCGACAATAGGGCGACCACTAGTTTAAAATAAATCTTGGTTACTTACGTCGCTGGCAAGACGTTCATACTCTTCCATGAGGCGTTCATTTTCCTGGTTGACCTTGAGAACTTTGCAGATGCGGTTCGCGGCCGTCTCAGCCTGTTATTAAAATTAGGTGTCTTATGAATTGCACTTTATAAAGGTATCATAGCATAGCAGCAGTGTACAGTCTAAGGAGGAAATATTTCTTACTTATCTATAAGAAATATTTCCTCCTATTTGTAACTTGTCCAAACTGAACAATTTCGATGTATGTTATTGGACAGCTGTTTTGGCATCAATTGTCGTTCTGATGAAATGTAAATCTTGGTGTACAGAAGTAGAATGTAGGTCAGACTTCCAAGAAAGACAGTAGTTTTTGTATAGGGGTGTGGTCTCTACTGGATTGTCATCATTCAAATGATAATTTTTTTTTATTTGAGATTTGAATTAGTATCTACGTATATTTAGCTAGGCAAGACAAACCTTTTGAGCGCCTGAGAAGCAATGGTAGTATGACGAGACGTATGTCATGACGGCACGTTCGTCCGGCATCGCTGTGTTCTGCAAATCTGACAAGCGGCACGCAAGCGACACGGTGTTAGTTCTCATGCAATGTATCATTAATTATTTTGTACGAGAATGCTTATTTTTCATTTATCTTTCGTCAAAGGCTTGGGGATGAAACCTTTGTGGTCTGTTGCAAAAAAATAGAGGAACATTGTTCTCATGCAATGTATCATTAATTATTTTGTACGAGAATGCTTATTTTTCATTTATCTTTCGTCAAAGGCTTGGGGATGAAACCTTTGTGGTCTGTTGCAAAAAAATAGAGGAACATTGTTCTCATGCAATGTATCATTAATTATTTTGTACGAGAATGCTTATTTTTCATTTATCTTTCGTCAAAGGCTTGGGGATGAAACCTTTGTGGTCTGTTGCAAAAAAATAGAGGAACATTGTTCTCATGCAATGTATCATTAATTATTTTGTACGAGAATGCTTATTTTTCATTTATCTTTCGTCAAAGGCTTGGGGATGAAACCTTTGTGGTCTGTTGCAAAAAAATAGAGGAACATCGCGATTGATATTGGGTATTTAAGTAACCGCATTTTCTTTTCCTTGTTGGACAAAGGAAAATCAAATGCTAAGCTATAATTGTTTGATTAACGTCTCGCTAATAATGTAAATGTCATAGGTAAGGCATGTGACAAAATCGACTATTAGAATATTAGAATACAAGCATTCCTAAATTGATTACCAATACTATAGGTATGTCAGTTAAAAACACAAAGCAGATATTGTATTACCTGTTCATATAGCAGCTGATGTATTGTTTTTGTGAGTGTGTTTTAGAAATGAACGCATATCTTGGCATTTTTACCTTAAGCGTAAAATAATTTGAATATTGGAATTATTAAAAAATAGGAGTAAATTTACGACCAATTACGTTAGTTTAAGAAAACAGCTATGCCCCATGGTTTTACGCGCTGAATGATCGATGTAAAAATATATTTTTCAGAGTGAAATAGTTCTGTTTGAGCTACGCAAATGTGCGTTTAACAAACCACACGAACTCATATTATGTTATCAGGAGTATAGATTTAAAACTAAACTCTAATGAATAAGTCATAAATGGTTTACATGTGCCAATTCAAGCAATTGGCACATGCAAACCATTTATGACTTATTCATTAGAGTTTAGTTTATTTTTGACTAGTTTACTAAGACATTTATGACTAGTTGAAGAAACCTGACTGATGTAGTATAAAATGGGGTCTGTGTCGTTCGGTGTTTCCTAGAACGCCTATTGTAGGTACCTACCTACCAAAATAGAATTTTCTGTAACATAAAAAGCTGAAGGCACTCATCATGCTATAAGTTATACACAAAGGCCTGGAGTTAGGGGCTCGGGTAGCAAACACGGATGTTGGCGGCAAAACATTGCAGCCATTTTGTATAATTGTACCTGTTGCGCGCCTTGGAAGGCGTGGTAGTAACACGACACATAGGTCATAATGGCGCGCTCGTCCGGCTTTGGCGTGTTTATTAAGTCTGCAATATTTATATTTTCATCTTTTACAGTTATACTCATACAACAACTAAGTATGACCTATATTTCTTTCTCCAAAATGACTGTGTGCCAACTTGAGACAAAACTTTGATAGCTTACCGTCGGGGTCCAACATGCGAGGGATGTCGAGATACTTCTCGGCCACATCGAAGGCCGTGTTCAAGTTCTCCAGAGGATTGTCCTTGGACAGTTTGCTGTAGTCGATGAGGTCGGGCCTGTGCCTGTGAATCAGGGCGCAGAACGCTAGACCGTCCTTGAATGACAGGTGGAAGTTTTGAACATTGACGTTCTTGTATGGAGCTGTTTTGCGCTGGCACCAGAGAAGGAGACCTTCCTAATGGAACAAATTGAAGAGTTGGTTAATATTAATAGAACTGTAATAGTTTCTACTTAAACTTTAAAGTATTTGTGCTTAAATAAATATCTACATGTACTATCATCAGGTTAAAGTGTGATTCGAGAAAGATGTTTCTTACTCAATCACGCGTTAGCCATTCAATAGATTTGGATTAAAATTTGCACATGCAAACAATTTTCTTAATTAACAAACAGAATATTTTTAATTCCGCTGTGATCCTGTGAAAATTGAGAACGAGAAAAGTATTCTACGTAATCTCATTCTAAAACCTAACACACTGTGTTCCTTCTATAGCAATATCACATTGTGTACGGAAAATCGATTTGATATAGACTAGGAATGCGTCTAATAGAATTTTCCAAGTGAATAAAATAATTTAATTAACGTAAAGTGTATTGTACCTTGGCTGTCATTTCTTCTACTGAGATGTCTTGGATGGCGAATCGCAGGATGATGGTCCAAATCATACCCAGAGTCATTTTCAGGTTGCCGTCGACGATTTCTTCGGCACCAATGGACACCAATTTGACTCCTGAAACGTGAAAAGTTCATTAAGGATGTTCATTGGAGTAGGGAAGTACTAGCTACCTTTTCACTTTACCACAGTATGTACGTGAATATGACGAAACGATATACCGCCCCGACTACCCCTTCGCGTTACATGTCTGTCTACCTTTACGTTTGTGGCTGTGGCCACTGTGTTGGAATTGTTGCCCTGCTTTTTTATAGAAAAAAGAGCTTTTAGTATTGAGGCCGTTGCTACTTTCTCTTTCTCGCCTATTTGGCTTATGAAACGATTCCTGAAGTTGAATCAATTGATTCATTCGGAATTCTCTATTAATCAGGAACCTGTAGTAAATGCGATGTAACTATATAGTCGTCGGGTATGGTAATCGATGGATTTACTGCTACCCGTACATTACTAATAGGACCTTTATCTAATGCCGACTAACTAATAACACCTATTTTCTAAGAAGTACTTGCATAGGTTCCAAGAATAATCCAGTATTATACCCTTATTAAGGTATAGACAGAGTATTAGACACACGATATCCTTTTTGGGTGACATAATCGTCAGTCCAATCAAGCATTGGATAGATACCTCCGCCTAAACAGGAGCAGGTTGTACTAGAACTAGTTTTTAGACTACCTGACATTAATGTTGTTTATAACGAAGGATTTACAGTTAATGGGTATAGTAATGGTGTACAATTATTTATTTAACAGTTTAGATGTCGCTATACTTGTGCACTATCGAAGATGGGAAGTTGCTTGATAGACACGATGTAACGGTTTCGTAGACGCACAAGTAAAAGACTAATTAAAAGCCAGTAGGTACCGATATCCTATCCCATACAAAGAAATGGAGCATGCCAATACCTATATTCAGTGTATAATCATGGTAATTTGACACAGCTACTGTGTTGTACTTGCATTGGGACACCTAATAGGGTGTAATTATGTGGACAAGATAATTTACTAGAAACTTATTTAATTTTTAACTGACTTTCAAAAAAGGAGGAGGTTCTCTATTCGACTGTATGTTTTTTTATTGGTGCCGATGGACTTCTAGTGGTAGAGGCATATTTTTCTTTATTGATGCCAAGTCCCACCTAATAGGACGTGACGCTATCGCTACGTTGATTAGCCTATAGGTGATAGCTTGAGTTTCTAAAGTCTTTTAGTTTTCTAAAGTAAACCCCAATGCACCCTACTTAATCTACTTATATAAAGTTAAGCGGACGCTGGCAACTCTGTCCTCGTCCCCGTTTTTGCAACATGTTTCATTGCTGCTCTGCTCCTAATGGTCGTAGTAGCGAGATGTTATATCCTACTTATAAGCCTTCCTCAATAAATGGATTATTAATTACACGAACTTTTCTATTGTAACCTGTAGTTCCTGACATTAACGCGTACAACCAAACAAGCTCTTCAGTTTTTAATATTAGTATAGATACGAAGAAAAAGCTGAACGTACCTTTAGATGCAATAAAGTCCAAGGCCTTGTTAACGTTGGCGATCTTGTGGAAGCGCATTTTGCCGCGGTCAGGCTTTGGGAGGGTTTCCCCCGAGATGACTTCGAGCAATAACATGAGTTTCAAGCCATTGCGGAAATCTTCGTCGATATTTTCAATACCGGTGCCGGCTTTTCTCAAGTGGCTGTTGCACCACGCGGTGAAGGTCTGGAATATAAAGAAATAACTCTATTGGTTGCAGTTTCTTATACGATTTGAAGTAGTATACCTACTTCAATTAACTAAACTGCGAGCCTGGAAATCTTGGGTCTAGATTCAGTCTAAGGAAGATACGTTCTTGGGTGATAACATAACATCTGTTTTAGACTGATATAATTAGTTTAAACACAGAGAAATAGAGAGCTTGACTGCAATAATGCTCTTATTACATTAACAGATGCTCTCAAAAATATATTTAGATGGTTTTGAACATAAAGTGAAATCGAAAACACAATTGTACGCACATAAATATCTATTAATCAATACTGCAGTTTGTATCAGGTAGGGGAACGGTAGAGTAGGGGACCGACCCTCGTATTGAAGATTTCGCGTACTGTTATTAGCCGTTGGGCTTGTTGTTTGCAGTATTGCGTTTATAGTAGTGTACCTACATAAATTAGAATTTTGTTGCAACTAAATTTAACCTAAATTAACATCCAAGGACATCTAAATTGACCAACTCCCAATTCAAATAAAGGACCTTGTCAATATCTCTCTCTTTGGTCACAGTTCTAAAAGGTGTTCAACGAGGTACCTACCTACCAGTAAACCTAACTCATCAAGCTGGATCAAATCAATATGCATAGAATAATAATAATAATAATAACTCTCGTTAGATTGTTGGATCAAGAGTCAGATTCAGAAGGTTGTTATCCTCGACACGTGCCGTATTGTTAGGAGGTTTCTTAGTCTGTAGCCTCCACCGCCGGTAGTTTGGGTCCTACTCCGCTACTGGTGGGACACTATTTTTTATATTTTTAAATGTATTTGTGTTTTTTATAAATCTATTTAAAAATGTATAAAATAAGAATGTTATTGAATAAACGAAATAATAATAATAATAATAGCCTTTATTTAATAATCTTACATAAGCTTAAACTTATCTATAACTTATCTAAATCTAGTCGATATTGACACCAGTTTCGTGAAGATTATCTTGCTTCCCAGCATAGGCCTCCCCTAAAGCTCGCCACAGTGGACGATTACGTGTTTTTCTTGTCCACGTGACACCTGCTATCTTTTTAATGTCGTCTTCCCATCTACGACGTTGCCTTCCTTTCCTTCTTTTATGTTGTCTTGGGCACCACTCTGTTACATTTTTGGTCCACTTATCTCTTTGACTTCGCATCATATGACCTGTCCACCGCCATTTTAGGTTTTTAATGCAGTATGTCACATCTCTAATTTTCGTTTGTTGACGTATTGTTTCAAGTCTTACTTTGTCTTTGAGCTTTATATTGAGCATGCTTCGCTCCATGCTATGTTGACAGGTCTCGAGCATGCGTATGTTCTGTTGTGTTAAGCTCCATGTTTGGCATCCGTACGTCATGATAGGCAGAATACACGAATCAAATACCTTTTTCTTTAATCTTAGTGGCACCTGGGGGTTTTTCACAATTTCTTTAAGAGACCAATATCTTTTCCATGCTGCGTTTATTCTGTTATTTATTTCTTTTGTTGTGAGGTCTGTAGTAGATATTACCTGTCCAAGATACATGTATTCCTCGACATATTCTATGCAAGCACCGCTGACTACAATTGGAATTTTTTCTTTGTTTGTCATTGTTTTAGTTTTCGCGGTATTCATTGATAGTCCAACATTGAAACTTTCATATACAAGCTGTTCTAGCATTTCTTGCAGGTTAGTTACGTCGCTTGAAATAAGTATTAGGTCGTCCGCAAACCTCAGGTGGTGTAGTTGCACTCCGTTAACATTTAGTCCATATTTGGTCCAGTCGAGTCGTCTAAAAATATACTCAAGAACCACTGAGAAAAGTTTAGGTGACAAAGGATCTCCTTGTCTGACCCCTCTCTCTATTATAAAATCTTCACCCAATCTTTCTGTTCTTATTTTAGCTGTCATATTCTTGTATATATTGCTAATCAGGCGTACATACTTTGACTCCACTCCTTGTGTTGTTAATGCTTCCCATATTTTTGCATGTTTTAATGAGTCGAATGCTTTATTGTAGTCAACGAATGCTAAATAGTAAGTAAGACCATATTCATTGCATTTTTGAATAATTTGTTTTATAGTATGTATATACAGAGAAGATTAGCATGGCCCCTGCATAGAAATTGAGTATTAAATCAAAGATTAAATAGGTACCTACCTATTAGGTTTTGTCGTTGTTATGTATAACTGAACATAACCAAGAATATAATATGACTAAATTAAAAAGTAACCCGATAGAACATGACTAAATCCGAATGACACTGAACAACCCATTCAATCAGTAAAAAAAAACAATCTATGACAAGTCCTTTGTAACACCGCCGGGCGCCACTGGACATACCCTCTGCTAGTAACCAGAGACGCCCGGCAACGGACGTTAGAGCGGCCGCGGCCTTGGGCCGCGGAATAAAAAAAAAAAAGTCCTTTGTAACATTATTTAGATTAAATCATTAATCAACAATTGAAAAGTCGACATGATCGAATAAAACCGTAACACATCTATTGTAACGGTACGTGAATACAATGAAATGCAATAGTTCACACAAATGGCGATCCTATGGAAACTCACCAACACGATTGGTTCCAGAGTTGATGTCAAGGTCGGAACTAATAAATAGAATTCAATTGGTACATTCCCAACTGATTACGTGACCATAATCAACGTCCCCGCAGAACTCATAGTGCCAATCTTAGTAGACTTAGTAGTACTGTTCCCTATTATGAGCCTTAGTGATGACACTGGGAGACCATCAGTAAATTATCGTGTCTACCCAATAATACCTCAATGTACTTAAGTACAATATACGCTGTGTAGAAATACTGTTTATCTACACTACAACTATTGGGATTTAACGTAAATTACAGTCGCTAGAGAATAAGTCTGAACATGAGCTTGCCATCAGCGCTATTTCTTTGTATGGTACAAAGCATAGCATATAATCATGAGATGAGGCTCGTGGCTTCGTGGTAATCGACTTGGTACATATTGCAACATCTAGCCAGGCTGCTCTAAGGATGAGTGACCATTTGTTACACCATTGAAATCCCTTCGTGCGTCAAGCCATCTCGGTTCCAGGTCCCGGTTGTTATAGGTACAAACTATAGAAGCCACAAAAATCCAACTGGTCTAACTGCAGAACTTCGATATCGCCCATGGGTTGTGGAGGTCAGATGGTAGTAGCTTCACGAAAAATATCGAAGTTCAGCCGCATCGCAGATAGACCAAAAAGCCGACCCCAACTGGGTTAGAAAAAGGTTCGATGGATGATGAGTATCGGATGAGGCATCTGTATTAGTAGGTATATCAACTATTTTTTTATCTGAGGGAACTTACTCCTGGCACCTTTACTTCAATGATTTATTATCCCTATAGGTACTTCCCTAGCTACTTTAAGGTACATAGTAGAAATCTATGATAGATGTTGACAGATATTATAGATATCCGACTCATTAAAGCTAGTGGTTTATATTACCCCATTGTTACACAGTTCACAGACAAGGTGGTTAGGTACAGATACACACAAAGGCATGTGAGAAATAGCAAAAAAATGTTACCTGAAAGTGCGTTGAATGGAAATCTCGCAGTACAGAAATTTGATACTTTCCTCTATAAAATTAAAACATATTCTACTTTAAGAATCGTGAGGTATAGTAGAATAAAAGTAAACAGTATCATATATCTATAGATTCAATGCGAGGTTAGTAAAGATGCCATGATGGCATCACTGCAGAACATTAAAAGTAACCGGACTGCATTCTGAGATTGTAATATATGACTCATGTTTAAAACTCGCCTCTTGGCACAAGACACCAATAATAATTGTAATAATAACACAGGTGTAAGTACCTAGAGGTTACCTATATTTATATATCATGGAGAAATGACAAATAATACGAGTATAATACCTGTAAGTATTACGGACCTGTAGGCGTGTCTAATTGTTGACAAAGACATATTATTAACGGAACTTTTTGTTAAAAAGAAAGTTTTTAAGTCGTTTATATTGATCAGAACGATAATATATTGGAGAAAACGTTCAATAGTGTTATAATATGCAAATGATCGATTTATGCATTCACCTCAGCAAAATGGACATAATTAAATGTCAATACGTGACTAAACTGCAAATATATGCATAAACATGTAAAACGAACCTTTTCAACCCACACATTACGTTGAGTTGTGTGTGTAACAATTTTGTCACATTTAAATTTCATGACCTCGTCGTGATCGGGAATATTAGCGTCCCTGAGACAAAACACACATCGTAACCCAGAATATGAAAATAATCTGGCGTCACCTTGCGGCTAGCATCACGGCCAGTGTTGATCTAAAATAAGGTACGCAGGTGTAGACACTGGCCTGCTTTACATCGTAGATTGAGAGCTAGAGATACTAGACCATTGAAAGTTGTAAATACTAGTAATATAGTATTTCTATTTAAAGATATCAACAATGAAACATCCTCATTGAGCAAGAAGGTTTGTTAAATAAATGACACAATCAGTAGGTAAAAGATTATTTATAAATACAAACCCGAGCATTGTGCACCGTTATTTTTTTTTATCCTTTCAATTACGCTCACGATGTATATCTTAGATTTATATATCATGATATAATACCATTTACTTACTTAAGTTTACTGGACGTTTTTAGGGTTGCGTACCCCAAATTTGTAAAACGGGACCCTGTTACTAAGGCTCCGCTGTCCGTAAGTCTGTCACGATACACGTGACAGTTAAAATGTTCACAGATGATCTGTTTTTGTTACCGAATATTGAAAACAGTTTTTGGGCTTTACCCCAATCAAAAAAACTTACGATGTTTTTTTTTTAAATCAAGGATAACTTGATCGTATGACATGTGGCTGCTAGCCCGGAACACACATACAGACAGACGGACGAATGCAAAATTGTCCAGTCTGGCAAGTAGACGCTTCGCTTATTCGGTATGTTTTTGCTACTATGAAATATGGCCTTTGGTGTAGGACGTTACACGCGTTGACCCCTTAGCACCTCCACAACTTACAAGCACATTTGGATTTGCCGGCGGGTGCTGCTGCTACAATAGCTGAATAAATACGCTAACCTAGTAGGTGACTACGTATTTAAGCCTTTTGGGGTTGAGAGACTGAGGTAATGGGGTCCGAGCGCTCTCCTTTATACACGATCAAAGTATTACCGTTTACAATCGGAAGGGTTCGCTCTCGGAATAATCGCTAAACACCTAAACGATGCTTCTCAGGACCAGAAGGCTGGCTATTTCCGGGCCCAGAGAATAAGTATCCCCATCCAACGTGGTAACGCAGCCAGAATTCTGGGAACCTGCCCACTCAGCCGTGACGCTGGGGATTCCTGAAACGGTGTTTTACTAAAATGTACATGTATAATGTACATTTTTGTAATTGTTGTACTTAAATAAATCTAATCCTTTCTTGGGTAAACGAGTATAAAATAACAAGTTTATATTATTGTCACAAAACCGGTAAAAATACTACTAATGTTATTCATCAATCGGCACCTCAAATCGACTTGACTGATATGACACCTACTTAGTTTTAATGCAATATTAGAAAAAGTACGTTTTTTAATTACCTACAATACCTACGCAAAAGCAAGGTCTCAAAATGCAAACAATGCTAAAAAGGAACACACATGAATAAACTGATAAGTTGTTGAGCTCATTGAAGTCGTTTTAAACAATAGTTTTGTTGACATCACTTTTTAAGGTCGTCTAAATGATATTCTCTAATAACCGTTAACTAATTGTAAAATTTGGCCGATGTTCATATCGGCTACCTATAAAATTTCATTATTGGAGATATTTTTTTTACGCAACTACTATTATCGTGGAGTAGCTAGCTTGGGTAAGGTGTCGTGATAGAATGCTAAACTGGGAAGTGCGTCGCGGGTTGAAAATATTGGGAAACCTTAGTTTATAGTCTATAATTTTATCAACCACAGAGGAATATTAGATCCTATATTTTTCCACGTCGGAGTATTTTTTAGTCGCACGTAAAAGCCTGTTGACGATTGGGAACAGAGCCTTCTAGTTGGTATTATACACAACGGTATCGTAGTGAATAGTTCTCTAACAATTGGTAGATGGCTCTGTACCAACGTCGTAAGTCGCCTCCACGTAGACTCCACGTCTTGGCGTCTTGGTCAGTCGGCAGAAAATTCCTTTTGGAAATGCAATAGTCGTTGGTTTGAGTTTGGCCAAAGTCTATCATTTATGCAAGTCATATTGTAAAATTATTAGAGCCTGTTGTCGTTTACGGGCCCTGGTTTTGGTCATATAATCTAATATCCTGTCTGTTTATAATGGGGATATTGTACCTCTTCACATCATTACGTACCTCTTTTTAAAGTCTATTATAATAACTATTTGAGCTATGTCAATGTCGCGTGCGTCCTGAGTTATTTACGTGTCCTCTATTTGTCATTGCTAAATAACAAATGTGTCAACTGTTTATGATTTATGTAAAATCATAGCTAGTGCCAAACTGCATTTAGGTGGGTATATTATGTGTCACTAGTGTCGTAGGCAAAGTGCACTTGGAAATGATTTTTGCACAGAAGCTAAGCAAACGATTTAATTTTATTACTGCTACTAGGTATACAGTATGCCCGGACTTAAGAGGTTGTTGTTAATGTAAGTTACATTGGTAGATACTGACTGGTTCGGATTACATAATGCTTATTGATTTTCTATTGTACGGTATGGTACCGGCAATAGGTATACCGCCTTATTACGTGGGACTAACAGCATTACACCTCTCCTTATATCCATCCTCGTGGATATAGGCGTGATTATACTTACTTCAAATTACCGAAATGGGACCAAATAATTGACGGAATGGGACCTAATTTAAATTGGACCACAAGTAAAAGAAGTAAAATAAAATTTTCAACATCGGTTTACACAGTCCAAAGATATAGGTAACAAACAAAAAAAACATACATCGAATTGAGAACCTGTTTTGGAAGTCGGTTGATAAAAACTATTCGATCACGTGACCGTAATATTCTGCGATTTCATTGGTCTAACTAAAGTTGACACTGCCATCCTCTGTCGGGTAATAATTCTGTTAGGATAGATGTTTATAACTTAACTAGTAGTCGCTTATACGATAGTTTTCGCTCTTACTCTTTGTATAGATCGATAAATCGCCTACTCCGCAGCTTTAAACCTTTGCGACCTGTAGACCTCGCGAATATTGAAAACCGTTTTTGTGCTTTACCCCCCCAATCAAAAAAACTTACGATGATTTTTTTTTAAATCAAGGTAAACTTGAAATGAAATGAAATTATTTATTTATTTGTATAGGTCAATAAATGGCTCTTACAAACGTCAGTAAGTACTTAAAATAAAAAATGTCATTGCTTCTATATTTACATGTACTGCCAGATTCGCAAAGCAATAAGTAGAACCGAGAGAAAGAACCTGGCAATAAAACTCTCGGTCACTCTTTTCAAATAATTGACTCATTTACACATTTTCTTAAGACTAAATGTGGACGAATGTACATTGGTCTCGTGTCAAAATCAAAAAGAGTGTATAATACAACAAAAAAATTATTATAATCGCCTAAGTACAATATGCTACAATTACGGCATTTTAGGAGGCGCCTGCACCATGCTCAAGCCAGACACTTTTATCATTAAGGTAATCAACTGTCTTATAATATGCTTTTTGACATAAAGTGGTCTTTATAAAGTTTTTAAATTTATTGTCGGGCATACAAAGGACCGATTCAGGCAATTTATTATAAAAGCGTATACCTTCCCCCTTGAAAGAATGACTAACCTTGCCAAGCCGATAACACGGAGGGAGTAGTTTATTTTTATTACGTAGATTTCTGTTTGTAACGTCACTTACTTTAGTATAGCTAGATATATTTTTCCTGACATACAGTATGTTATCAAATATATATTGGGAAGCTACAGTTAAAATATTAATATCTTTAAATCGCTCCCTAAGAGAATCTCTTTTACCTAAACAATAAATGGCACGGACTGCCCTCTTTTGTAATATAAAAATTGTTTCTATATCTGCTGCATTTCCCCAAAGTAGTATTCCATAGGACATCAAGCTATGGAAGTAACCAAAGTAAACTAGCCTAGCAGTAGCTACATCTGTCAACTGCCTAATCCGTCTCACAGCATACGCAGCAGAGCTAAGCTTATTAGCTAAAATGGTGATATGGTCACCCCATTGTAATTTAGAATCTATTGTTATTCCTAAAAAGGTAGTGTTATTTACAAATTCTAACCTTTGGCTACCCAGCATGACATGGACGTTTGCTTGTCTGACATTGGGCATTGTAAATTTAACGCATTTAGTCTTTTCTGCATTCAACAATAGGTTGTTTGTAGAAAACCAATTTGAAATATCATTTAAAATATTATTAACATTATTCGCATCTGTACTATGCCGATTTACTTTGAATATAAGTGATGTATCATCCGCGAACATTACTATACCAGCTTGTGCCCCGATCATACAAGGCAAGTCATTAACAACTTGATCGTCTGACATGTGGCTGCTAGCCCGGAACACACATACAGACAGACGGACGAATGCAAAATTGTCCAGTCTGGCAAGTAGACGCTTCGCTTATTCGGTATGTTTTTGCTACTATGAATGTCGGTTGATAAAAACTATTCGATCACGTGACCGTAATATTCTGCGATTTCATTGGTCTAACTAAAGTTGACACTGCCATCCTCTGTCGGGTAATAATTCTGTTAGGATAGATGTTTACTGGTCAGCCACGCTCTAATCACTTAATAACTGGAAGGGCTTGCTTGATATTAAGAACTGGTACAGGTAGTGAGGCGTAAGCGGAGCTTCGCATTTGTGTGAGTGCAGTGTACATGAACGTACATGCGACCTATTTTACACACACATGTGTTGTACACACAGCTACAAAAAGAGTTTTTAGTCTACTTTTCGTGATCACTCACAGAAATGTAAAACTCCGCTTACGTCTCGCGACCTGTAGTTGATACTTTTCATCCTAACATTAATAGGCAATGGGTTGGAAAGCGCAGCCGGAATAACTTAACTAAAGTGGATACCTAGGTATCTACTACTTACATATCTACTTATAAAATTTCCCCTCAACTTCGTAGGTTAAACTTATCATGCGGTTGTTAACGTGGTTGTAAACCGAGCGCTTGGCTTGCTACACGTTTTAAAACGGTACATCAACGTCGTCGTACGGTTTACAACTACGGTTTTAATCGTGTAGGTATTCGATAATTAACAGAATAAAACTGGAAAATATTCTTGGTACTATTTTATCAAGACCAGTTTTATATTAATGTGTTGGTTATAAAACTAGATACAGGAACTCTTGTAGTTAAACAAAAATATACCTAAACGAATTAAGTCTTAAAATGCAGGTTTCTTTTTTGCATACGAATTGGTTATCTTATAATTATGGTATATCTTAGTGCAGTCTTAAAATACGAGTACCAATGTGATGCAATATTATGTCTGTATTTTTATAAGTACTAATTACAAAGACAGAAATAGGAACCTGGGTAAGTAACTGTTACAACGATTCCACTCATTAAATTCTCATCATCAGGCTCTAACTTGGCCATAACACAGTTCAAAGAATACTATACATACTCGTACTAGTATATACATACACATGCACCATCCCATAAAAAGAAATGGGGCTGTCTCACCGTTCGTAACGACTCAATATTACGGTCATAGTTATTTTAAATTAAATTTTCGCGAAACTTGTACCTTTTAACATGTGTTTATGTAATAATGAAATGTATAACACAATAAATGCTTGTCTTGCCCCGACACTGACCTACCCTCACGCCTAGGCTCACAGCGACTATGGGGTTCGCCGCTCTGTAAATTGAGAATTAATACACTAATTGACACTTCTGTCAATATTTCAGTGGGAGTCAGGGTTATGGATCCAGGCGCTCCCATCGCCCAATATCGGTACAATGTTGGACGACACAACCTTCCGCATTGCCACTTGCCTTCGGGAGGGTACACCTTGTGTATCCCCGCATCATTGCACCTGTGGAGTAGCCGTCGATAATCTAGGACACCATGGCCTTTCTTTTAGCAGAAGCGCAGGTCGTATACCTCGGCACGCTATTCTAAACGACATAATTCGTAGGGCTCTTTCCACCGCAGGTCTTCCGGCCGTACGTGAACCAAATGGTTTAGCACGAAGCGATGGAAAGAGACCGGACGGTATGTCGTTGCTACCGTGGAAGATGGGAAGGCCTTTGGTGTGGGACGCTACATGTCTTGGCACCTTAGCATCCTTCCAACAGCACCTTCATACCTTCCAAGCACATCCGGATGTGCCGGCGCTGCTGCTGCATCGGCTGAAGGCCTTAAACGGCGTAAATATGCTAACCTAGCAGGTGATTACATATTTGAGCCGTTTGGGGTTGAGACACTGGGGTCATGGGGTCCGAGTGCTCACCGCCTTTATAGAGACATTGCTAAACGCCTAATCGAAGCTTCTCAGGACCAGACGGCTGACTATTTTCTGGCCCAAAGAATAAGTATCGCCATCTAACGTGGCAACACAGCCAGCATTCTGGGAACCTTCCCAGTCGGCAATGACGCGGAGGATTTTTTAAACGATATTTTGTAATGTAAATATTTTAGTATATATGTTACGACTAATACCCGAAGTGCGGCTGCACCTAGTTTTAGCCAGTTAGAACTAGGTGTAGCCACTTACTCTTGGTTAAACCTAGTACGAGCCGATTGTTTTCGGGTAAAACTAGGTCTAGCCTTCATCATGCCGGCTACAACTAGGTCCAGTTGTCACTTTCACCTGGGAGAAATCTCTTTTTTTTATTAATGCAAGTTTCTGGCAGTAGGTGGCTGGCGTAGGTGGTCACAGTTTTAACCTAACCTAACCTACCCATACTAGGTTTAACCAAGAGTAAGTGGCTACACCTAGTTCTAACCGGCTAAAACTAGGTGCAGCCGCACTTCGGGTATTAGCCGTAACATATAATTATGTATATTTTGTATATTGTAATTCTGACACCAATTGTTTTAATTTAATATTCGTTAGAACCGGGAAGCCGAAAAATAATTACTTAGGTATTTAATTTTATGTCTTTTATAGGTAGGTAATGCAGTTAAGTAATAGGTATATTATGCTGTGATGCACTTATATATAATTTCAGTAACAACGTTAAAGTTAAATTATGTAAAAATTATGTAATAGGGGTAAAATTAGCAAATGTAAGTTTTAATTTTACTTTTGTTTCTTGGAGTAATTAATTTAATTCATTTACATAACGAGTTAAATAAAAAGCATTGTGTAGGTATACCTAAGTGTCTCAATTAAAATTGCAACAGTCGTATAACATTATGTATGTTAGTAGAACAAAACAATGTAATTACTAATTATATATCTTTTTATTTAAAATACACATTTTTATTATTTATTTTATTTATTTATCATATAAAAAATAATAACAATATCAAATCGTGCATGAGCATTATAGAAACCTCTGCGGTTTATAACTAATACTCATTTGAGTCTACTACAATATACAACATTATAACTAATCTTGACTAAATAACAGCGAACGGAATAATAAAACATCGTTCACAGCTAAATGCTAAATATACATTATAGGTAGGTACTTCAATATTCATGATGTTAGGGATTTTAGAAAGTGGTTTTTTTAACTTGTGTTTTACATTTTGGGGTACAACGCTGTCCAAACATTGCAATTCCGGCGGTAGTTCGTTAATAAATCTAGGAACTAGGTAAGCAGTCGTTCGCTCACCGTAGGTATTATTAGCGCCGTGTGTGCATAACTTGTTTCGAGCTACAGCCCGAGTATATTTAATTTGTAAAAATATATGTAAAAATATGTAAAAATATTTAATTTATATTATGAAATAAAAGTTTGAATTACCTACAAATAAAAAAAAAAACGTAAAAAATATTAAATACTGTTAATTATTAAGTACATAAAGAAGAAATTCTCAATACAAAAACAACGGTAACATTTTGAAGTGAACTAGACATTAAGGTGAATACACATCTGTAGGAGGATGAGCTGTGAGACAGTTGTGTTTACTCATTTATTCAACCTGAAAAACCGAGGCAGTTACATTTCGCGAGGGATAAGCGGAGCTTTGCATTTGTGTAGTAAGTAACCAATAAAGTAATGCTATATGACGTATTAGACCTTCGTTCCTTTGTAAATATATTATTCTCGATTTTTATACCAAGAAGAAAAAGAAAAGTATAATAATAAATATGTAAAAGTTCAACTGCTATCAATTAATCAATTCTATGTTTAGTGACCTTGATTATACATATAAGAGCTCGTGCTTTTACACAGAATAGGACATCATTTGCAATATAAATATCATAATAAACGAACGTTTTGATTTAAACCTGCGTATCCACCTAATTGCTATCTATATATCTTACGTATAACCATCAAACATCTTCCATGAATCTAATACTTATGATAATATGTAGTGTTAATTGACGATGTTGAACGAACGATGACGTGTTTTCTAGCAAAATCGACCGACAGTCAAACAGTTACAATCACCTTTATAATGACAAATCTAAAGTCCATGCAGACGCTGTTGCCACTAGTCATTTCATAAGCGTCTGCGGTTGCACATACTACTTTCACTGTATTAATAAGTACAACAAATACGGTTCAAGGTGCATTTGGCGTCGCGTCGTGTCACTGAATGCCTACATACTTTATCATTTTAGATTGTTAAGAACTAGGCTATACCTAGATACGTGGTATATAATCTAAAGAAGATGATGATTACCAATGTTGCTATTTAGGTACTGTAATAATAAATATTTCTAAGCTTTCTTCAATAAATAGTTACAAAAGTATAAATTTTTGCGGACGGCTTCCGCAAAATTTGCATGCATTTGCATGCATTATGACTATATATATCGTCTAAATCAGTTATTAATACACAATACACCCCAGTATTCATAATAAGTTTTCAGAGGTTTAAAATAATACTTATAAATAATTATTAATTATAAATAAAACCTATTTTAACGGTATTTAAAACTCATTAGTTACCAGAGGTTTAAAATAGGATCCTACCGATTGTCATAAAATAAAGGGACACAATCAGTTCTCTTGTACACCTGACAGAGACAGAAGATTATCTTGAGCTCTTCTGGATCGAAACAGTGAACATCACCAGAATTGCGTTTTTAGCGTAATTGTGAATAAGGGGGCTAGACTTAGATCAAAATTTGTGATCTAACAATGCATTTTATTAATTTTAGACATCATGTTTCCTAGTTGTATTTACTATGTACTTAAGACCTACACAATCGATATCTAAATAGAAATAGTGTACGTTATTTTTTCAAAAAGTCCCGGTTCGATTACAAAAACTGAGTTTTAAAAAAAATCTATGTATGCAGTTTTTATTTTTACTAAAATCGATGACAAGGTTCTAAAGATCAGATTTTCGCCTTTGTATGTCTTAATAGTTTTAGACTTTCCCAAACTGACCCATTTGAATGTTAAACCCTGTATACGTAGTAGGTACCTTATATATTCTGTAGTTTAGCCTACTGTTTCACCTAGTGTTTCTGGGGGACTTCAATGGCCATCACATTGAATGGCTGGGGTCCCTCAAGACTGATCATGCGGGTAGAGCCGCCCATGCGTTCGCTCTCTCCCACGGTCTGACCCAGATGGTATGCGGGATCACCCGGATACCAGACAGGTCAGATCACGCGCCCGCTCTGCTGGATCTACTGCTGACGAGTCGCCCAGCCCAGTACAGTGTTTCGGTAGGAGCCCCACTGGGTAGTTCCGACCACTGTGTTGTTCACGCTGGCATGAAGGTGTCACCTCCTGCACGTCCTGTGCAAACGTCACGACGACTATGGCACTACTCGTCAGCGGATTGGGACGGTCTACGCGATTATTTTGCGTCCGTCCCCTGGAGCCAGCGGTGCTTTGTAGGAAAGGCTCCTTCGGATAGTGCTTCTGCTATTGCTGGCGAGATCAGTTTAGGGATGGATTATTACATCCCTTTCACTGATGTCGCCAGTATCCGCAGAGCCCGTCCCTGGTTCGGGCGAGATTGTGCCAAAGCTGTTCGACAAAAACAGTCGGCATATCGCGTCTGGATCAGGGCCCGGGCTGTGCGCGACCCAAACGTGGGCCACCTCAAAGCAGCGTACAACCGGGCCACAAAGTCGAGTAAGAGGGCCTTTAAGAGAGCGGATGCCCAGCGCGTCGCGCGGCTTGGTCAGGAGCTCACTTCCCATCCCACGGGCAGCCGTGGATTCTGGCAACTGGCCAAAGCCGTGCAATCTAACTTTTGTCAGCCCTCGCTGCCACCGCTGCGTTACCCAGATGGAACACTGGCTCACAAAGCCCAAGAGAAAGCGGATATGCTCGCAGACCTCTTTGCGGCTAATTCCCGGGTCGACGACCGTGGCCTGCAGCCCCCCGCCATCGCCAACTGTGGCCACACAATGCCTGATATTGTTATCAGGCAATGTGATGTACGGGCAGTGCTGCGGTCACTCGACACGCGGAAAGCCAGTGGCCCTGACGGCATTCCGGCGGTGGTGCTACGAAAATGTGCAGCTGAGTTGTCTCCAGTATTAACGCGTCTGTACCGCCTGTCATACTCTTCAGGGCTCGTGCCGGAGGTCTGGAAGGAGGCGAACGTACAACCGATCCCCAAGAAAGGGGATCGGTCCGATCCAGGCAACTATCGACCCATAGCTGTCACCTCAGTCATTTGCAAGGTGCTTGAGCTCCTTATAAATAAGCAGCTCATGCAATTCCTAGAGGATCATTCGCTAATCAATGATCGACAATACGGCTTCAGGCCAAAGCGATCAACGGGTGATCTTCTGGCATTCGTAACGCATGTCTGGGGTGGGGCTATGGAAAGGCACGGCGAGTCCTTGGCTTTTAGCCTGGACATCGCCAAAGCCTTCGATAGGGTCTGGCATGCTTCGCTCCTTTCCAAGCTTCCGGCATATGGTCTACCTCCTCAACTGTGCAGCTGGATTGCCAGCTTTTTAAACGAGCGCCGAGTGCGGGTCCTCTGCGATGGCCAGGCTTCTCGCTTCTTGCAAGTGAATGCCGGGGTACCGCAGGGGTCCGTACTATCACCAACTCTCTTTCTTCTGCATATCAATGATATGCTATCCCTCGGGAACATTCATTGCTATGCAGATGACAGCACACTGCACGGGAGTTACTCGGTTCGTCCGACGGCGGGGCGATCTGAGATTGAGGAGGAGAGACGACGACTCGTGGCTGATCTCGACCGTAACCTCGACAGTATCTCTCAATGGGGTACCGAGAACCTGGTCGAGTTCAATGCCCGCAAAACACAGGCGTGTGCATTTACTGCGAAGAAATCCCCTTTCCTTCCCCTACCCTCTCTTCAGAATGCATTATTACCAATGAAGGACAACCTTGATATCCTTGGCATAGACGTTCGTCGAGAGCTCAATAATAAAAACTACATCGAAAGATGTATAGGGCTAGCTTCGCGGAAACTAGGAATACTGAATAAGGTAAAGAGATTCTTTACACCGGACCAGAGGTGTCTGCTGTACAAGACGCAGATTAGACCCTGCGTCGAATACTGCTCTCACCTCTGGGACGGCTCCGCGAAGTATTTGCTGGACGCTCTCGACGCTATGCAGCGACGGGCTATCCGTATTATTGGTTGTCCGGAGGTAACGGGAAGCCTTGAGCCGCTAGCTCAGCGCCGAACAATAGCTTCCTTGGCCGCATTCTACCGTATTTACCACGGCGAGTGTTCTGAAGAGCTCTTCAATCTGATCCCACCCTCTTCCTTCCGATCCCGAACGACTCGTGCCGGACAGAGATGCCACCCCCACACAGTGGATAGCATGTTCGCGAGAACCGAACGTTTTAAACGTTCGTTTCTCTGCCGAACGATAGTGGCCTGGAACGCCCTGCCTGTGCACGTGTTTCCTCCCACATATAATCCTGGGTTCTTTAAGCGGAGCGTGAAGAGGCACATCAGTAGGTCGTCAAGTTGAGGGCCACTCTCAATAGTAATGTGTGCTGTGAGAGTGGCCCACAATCGCTAGACGTCGTCACGACTTACCACCAGGCGGGCGGCGTCAATTTGGCGAACCAAATATAAAAAAAAAAAAAAAAAAAATCTTCCGGTTTACATAGGAGACACATACCTACGAATACATATACGCAGACAGTGTTCCATTCCAATCGAAACGTCGGGAACTCCTTGATCTACGATACTAGCCGGTCATATTACGTACAATACGTGTCCTCGATTTGGGGTGAATATTTTCAAATTAATTTGCCTAGCAAGTTGTTATACGTTTGCAAATATAAACAGAGTCCGCATTAAAATACTACCTTCTTATAAAACAATTGTCCAACGGTATCCGGAGAAAGTGATAGAACCGTAGAGATATCCACATTAATGTCCGGTTAGATAATGACTAATAATAATTGGGTAATCGATTAGCTTTCTGATAAACCTAATTGAGCGACAGATTTTGCTAATTTATATCTGTTTGGCTCTTTTTTTTTTATTAAATTCCGCGGCCTATATAGGGCCGCGGCCGCTCTAACGTCCGTTGCCAGGCGTCTCTGGTTCACACGCAGAAGGTATTTCCAGTGGCGGCTGGCGGACTTTGACCACCTCTGTGGTCGCTATGGGGGCTTGGTCGGGATGAGAATCCCGCGTCGTTGGGGTAGGGTTTTATCCCGCGTCGCTCGGTGAGTGAATCTGGTTGCGTGCTGGTTGCACGCAACCCTTCTAGCCTGCTTCTGTAAGGACGGCGGGTGGCGATCGGCGGTGTAGATGAGTCTGCGGGGCCCTCGCCGCTGACTACGGAACTCGGCGGGGAGGGTACGCTCCCTCTCTCTCTTGGCCGCCTCCTTCGCGAGCATGACTTGCTCGCAGAAGGACACGGCCGCGTTCCACCTACTCCCGCTGGAGACCAAGGCTTGAAGCATGGTCTCCAGCGAGAGGGTATCGACGACCAGACCCACTACGAGGTCCCGGCGCTGACTCACCCACGCTGAGCAATCCACCAACGTGTGGAGTGCGGTGTCGTCGTAAGAAACCTCGCAGTGTTGACACCGGGGTGTGACCTCACGATGGATGCGAAACAGATAGCTACCGAAGCATCCATGCCCGGTAACGAGCTGCGTCGCACGATACGTGAGGTCACCATGCTGCCTCTGCAGCCAGTCGTCCATGATCGGTCTCACCGCCGCGATGATGGTGGTAACCCACTTGGGTTGCTCAAGTTGCACCCTCCATGACTCCATGAGATCCTGGCGGAGTTGGGACCGCTGGTCCTCGATTTCTCGAGACGCAGGCCTGTGCGCGCCATTGTTCCAATGGCATAAGGGCTCTCGCTTTATGTGTAATAGTATTTCCTTTTATTCTTGTCTTTTACAGCCAGCTCCTTCGGTCACTGAAAGGAGTCCACCATTGGTCCTCCTAAGCATGTTTAGACCCTTATTAATTGTTGAAAAAAAAAACAAATTTAAAGGCAGTTTATAAGATATTTTAATTGTTATCAGTTCGATCTTTGTTTGTTGATTAGAAAAATAAAGAGTGGCTGTGGATGTTGTTGCCAGGTTCTTTCTCACAGGCTCAACCTATTGCCTTGCGAATCTAGCAGTAAATGCAAATATAGAAGCAAATTAATTTTTACTTGTGTAACTTGCTGACGTTCATAAGTGTCATTTAATGACCTAAGTGAATAAATGATTTGATTGATTGATTGAGAAAATATCGTTCACTGATTTTAATTAGGAAAACTTACATAGTAGAATAATTTACAAATAATGAATACCTACACAAACAATGGCACTTTTCTAAATACCATTCGAGTTATAAACATGTAATAAAAGTTTATAGATGAGATGGAAGACAATTGGTGATTATTTTGATTGATGATACTCGTAACTTAACTATAGATACTACCGCTGTAGGAGACGGTGACTATCGATTCTAACGGTATGTTTATACGATTAATACAAATTACTCATTCAATTACATATTGATGAGTCACAAGTTATAAACTTATAGTGTACCTAACCTATTTACTATTTTTCCCGTTACTATTTTATATATTGCCCGCCCTATTGCTGTATTCCCACGGATACCTAACGCCCGTTTGGCCCAGTTACTTTCATATTTTTAATAAGTTTAATTAAATACGCATAATCACTGTATGTTTTGCTAACGATAACATATCAAATTAATTAATAACTGGGTTTATTTTATAATTATTAATGTGGGATTGACGTGGGTTTCTCTTTCCGTATTGATTCATATACATCCTAGACATCCCTACATTTAGAGAAGAAATTACAACGAAAAATAAACTAGAAATCTTTGAAATAGGCTATCGAGTTGGAGTCTACGAGACGGCGCTTGTAATAAAGATGTCTACATAAGAACCTAGTACAAAACCTCTTCATCTCTATCCTTAATCGATGTTACGGCTCTATATGTTAAAGTTGTCGAAATAAAGGGGCCAATTTTAGAATCAACATGGCATTTCAGTTTCACACAAGTAATTCGATTATGTAAACAAATGTCAAGCATTTGTTCAAACGCGGTACCAATGTGACGCTGTTTAATTAGACATTTGAATGGTTTGTCTGATACCTACTATTGGAATACTAATAGATAAGCGTCCGTCACACCTGTGAAGGTGGTTAATTGACACTGCTGCCAACTCGCCCACATTAAATTCGATACACAATAATGTTGCCGTTAGGCGGCACACATTTCATTTAAGTATATTCAGCCTGGATAGTTATTCTAAGCTTCTAGAAATGAATTATGAACAAATAGTAACTAACGACTTATCTGTAGTATTAGCAACGATAGTACCTATAGCAAGAATGTTGTATTGGTGTACAAATATCTAAGATATGTTTGTGTTCACTAGAAATGCTTACACTTTGTGTGAATGGATGTTGAACAAGTGCTGATAAGTGTTGTGCCCCATCTTAGTACCTGTAAAAGATAAAGGTGTTATAAATAAGACATTTATATGACACCTCGGACATTCTGACAATTGGCCCAACATACTCTTTACTCTTCCACCCAACACCTACATCTTTGTCCGAAAATGTATTGTCAGAAATAAGTAAGTAGTGATCTAAATAATTTTTATCTGTTGAGGCCATGTGGCCACTAATCCAAATCAAGGACACAAGCAAAGCAGGGTCAAGATCGTTCATCGGAATTTCGGCCGAATTTTAGACAGAAATTCTATAAAATATTATATTCAAGTCGACTAAATACTATCTGTGATGCGGCGATGCCTAGGGTTACACCCAGACCGGCCAGGAAGCAGGTGTACTGGTGGTCGCCGGAGATTGGAGAGCTGCGTGCAGCATGCATCTCCGCCCGCCGCCGGTACACCAGGTTTCGCCGGAGGCATCGCCGCCCAGACGACGCGGCAGCCCGAGAGGCGGAGCTTTATCAGGCATACAGGGAGGCCAAAGGTATTCTCCAGGAGACGATAAAGCGGGCCAAGACGGTGGCCCGCGAGGAGCTCCTGGAGACCCTGCAGCAGAACCCATGGGGGCGCCCCTACCTACAAGTCAGGGAGAAACTCCGACCTAGGGCGCCCCCACTGACCCAGAGTCTCCAGCCGCAGCAGTTGGAGCGTCATGTGCTCCCTGTTTCCGACGAGCACGGAGGAGCACGTCCCTCCGCGCATGGCTCCGTCTCTGCCCGACGCGGATAGCACCAGCGAAGACGACGTACCCGAAGTCAGGGTGGGAGAGCTACGTGCGGCAGTACTCCGGCTTAAACGCCGGAAAATCACTGCCCCCGGACCCGACGGCATTCCTGGCCGTGCATGGGTCCTGGCCCTCGAAGAACTCGGGCCTCGATTGATGGGGCTCTTTAGCGCATGCCTCGAAAGGGGCCAGTTTCCCAAGGTGTGGAGGACGGGGAAACTGGTCCTGATCCGTAAGGCGGGGCGGCCGGTAGACTCACCGTCCGGATACCGGCCGATCGTGTTGCTCGACGAGGTGTGTAAGCTCTTTGAGCGAATTATCGCGGAACGCCTCGTCGAGCATCTCACGAGTGTGGGGCCAGACCTGGCGGATAACCAGTTCGGTTTCCGTCGGAGACGCTCCACCGTGAGCGCGATCATGCGCGCGAAGAGCCTGACGGAGGAAGCAGTCTCGCAGGGCAAGGTGGTGGTGGTGGTGTCTCTTGACATCGCCAACGCGTTCAACACCTTGCCATGGAGCTGCGTTAGGGAGGCGCTCGTGTATCACGAAACGCCTCTCTACCTGCGTCGTATTGTCGGGGCCTATCTCTCAGAGAGGGCCATAGCTTTCCCCAGCTGGCTCGGGCCAGCTCGGCGAGATGTGTCGTGCGGTATTCCGCAGGGGTCGGTCCTGGGGCCGCTTCTGTGGAACATCGGCTACGACTGGGTGCTGCGGGGTGCGTTGCCTAGGGGCGTCGGCGTAACGTGCTACGCCGACGATACCCTCGTCACGGCGCGGGGTGCAACGTACCAGGAGGCAGCACTCAAGGTCACGACGGGTGTTGCTCGAGTCGTGGGACGGATACGGCAGCTGGGACTGGAGGTGGCCTTGCACAAGTCCGAGGTTCTGTGTCTTTACAGACCTCGGAACGGTCCACCCGAAGGTTCCAGCATAAATGTGGGAGGCGTTAGCATCGGCATCAAGCCTTCAATGAAGTACCTAGGGATCGTACTTGATAGCGGATGGAACTTCGGACCACATTTCCGAAGTTTGGTCCCCAAGGTGACGCAGGCATCGGTCGCGCTTTCGCGACTGATGCCCAACCTAAAGGGACCCAACACTTCCTGCAGGAGACTGTACCTGGGGATCGTGCGGAGTATGGCCCTATACGGGGCTCCCGTATGGGTGGATAGGTTGGCGGTCAAGGGGAACGTGACTCTGTTAAACAGACCACTTCGAACCTTGGCCGTCAGAACCATACGGGGGTACCGCACGAACTCCGGAGAGGCTGCATGTCTCCTAGCCGGGACCTCTCCATGGGACCTGGAAGCGAGAGCCCTTGCGTCATTGTTCCAATGGCGCAAGGAGGCGCTGGAGCGGGACCACAGGCCTGCGTCTCGAGAAATCGAGGACCAGCGGTCCCAACTCTGCCAGGATCTCATGGAGTCATGGAGGGTGCGACTTGAGCAACCCAAGTGGGGTACCACCATCATCGCGGCGGTGAGACCGATCATGGATGATTGGCTGCCGAGGCAGCATGGTGACCTCACGTACCGTGCGACGCAGATCGTTGCCGGGCATGGATGCTTCGGTAGCTATCTGTTTCGCATGCATCGTGAGGTCACACCCCGGTGTCAACACTGCGAGGTTTCCGACGACGACACCGCACTCCACACGTTGGTGGAGTGCTCAGCGTGGGCGAGTCAGCGCCGGGACCTCGTAGTGGGTCTGGGCGTGGATACCCTCTCGCTGGGGACCTTGCTTCAAGCCATGGTATCCAGCGGGAGTAGGTGGAACGCGGCCGTGTCCTTCTGCGATCAAGTCATGCTCGCGAAGGAGGCGGCCGGGAGGGAGAGGGAGCGTACCCTCCCCGCCGAGTTATGTAGTCGGCGGCCAGGGCGCCCCAGACTCCGCGAATACGCCCAAGACTATAGACCTCCATGATCGGGGCCTGAGGACGGCGAGATCGCCACCCGCCTTCCTTACAGAAGCAGGCTAGAAGGGTTGCGTGCTGCGTGGCCTTTGCCCCATAGCACGCAACCAGATTCACTCACTGACGCGGGATAAAACCCTACCCCAACGACGCGGGATTCTCGTCCCGACCAAACACCTGCAGAGACCACAGAGGTGGTCAAAGTCCGCCAGGCGCCACTGGACATACCCTCTGCTAGTAACCAGAGACGCCCGGCAACGGACGTTAGAGCGGGCGCGGCCTCAAACCGCGGAATTAAAAAAAAAAAAAAAGTCGACTAAATACTTTAAATTCACAAAATACATACGAGTAAATACACATTTATGAAGAATTATAGAAATGCCTTGATTTCTTACGACAAAAATAAATTGTTAACACAAAAAGTAATACAATCTAATATATTTGGTATGGCAACATAGACAAATCTATACGTGGGTGAGCCAATACGGGGCCGCGGATATTTTCATACACCGGAGGTTATTCGTTAAAGAGAACAAGTATGGTTTGTCGGTGCGAGAATGTGAGAAGAATGGACGAAACCAACGAAACATTCAAAACATAATCCAGTTTAACGGCTATGTAATTTGTTTGTTCAACGGAAAGGACTCGTTTTGGTGTTGTTCGTTTCTTTGTATAGATCGTCTGATTCATGTTAGATTTATACAGCTTTAAATATCAAGATCTTATAAAATTTAAATGTATTTGACTAAAATAAAAAGAAGTTTAGAACTGCCAATAGAAATAGCGGCGTAAATACCTATCAAGTACTTTTGCTTTGCAGGCAACTTTCAAATTCATTGCTCCATTGAGCCACGTAAAGTTACCTCTCAAGAATATATTTCAAGTCAGAGATTGTGGAATTCAACAAATCTATGTGTATAACCTAATCGACAAAGTAATATCTACGACCAAATGTGCGACTGACAGAACCAATTTCGTCGTAATCTTTACGGATCTTTTTTAAGGCAATACATAGTCTCTAAAAGATTGAGCGCATTGCCTCGATCTTTAAGTTCTTAATTCATAAAGTTATGTATCTATCCGGAAATATGCTATGTAAATAATTTTATTAGCTTATTGATTCTTGGTACAAAACGGACGATTAGAAAGTATGCAAATAATAAAAATAATGTAACTCATACTGAAATTTGTAGAAAAATCTAGTCATCGTACTTAACACGATTACTAAGTCTCACCGATGGCTTTGCTATAAATAAAGATCTTGTAAAATGTGTTTCGTTTCGTTATCTTGCGTTCTTGTAAGAAAACTTCCTTGTGTAAATAATGATGCAATGTCCTACAGTATTATTCAAAGCATCGTGGAAGTATCTAATTGACTTAGTTCTCCTTCTTACTTTGTGCTCGTACGTTGTAGCAGGAAAATCAAACAAAACTTCGTATACCTATAGGGTGTATTTCTGAAACGTGGCAGTAAGGGCAAAGTACCTTAACCGTTGTAGTTACAGCAAGACGTTCTTAGGAGACCTTCCCTAACTTTTTAGTTCAAAATATTTTTTGTGCCAATCGATTCTATTTCATGTGGGGATCAATAGGCTCTATGGCTTTATCTATAGCTAAAATGGTGATTTTAGCTTTGAGTACTAGGAAAGACAGAAATCGCCGTAGATTTCCTAAAAGATTCAGTGTATTTTTTTATCTTTAAAGTTGGAATCGATAAATAACCAAAGCAATAAATATAAAATCATATTTTTAGATCCAAGAGAGCTATGAAAATGCCTCTAATATCGTTTAAAAAAAGCCAAAACTTATTTTGGCTTCGCCTCTTGGTGCTGTTAAGCTGTTGAGTATTATAAGCGATTTATATTTCAGTGGACTAAAATAGTCAGGAGATGACCTAGTTGTAGGACGTAACAGTGATTTTCAGCTTAAATTTAGAAGGTTAGATTGACAAGCAGTGATTGTGATTGACAGCTTCTTCCGCATCTATTTTGTTGGCTGCTATTAGTGTGTGTGTGTGTGTGTGTGTGTGTGTTTGAGCATGAACTGTTTTCAACGTAGGAGTATATTTCAACGGAATTTGATACTTTAAATCTTCATCGTTCATAAAATATTATATGTACTTACTCGTAAAATTATTAACCCGATGTATTTTGAAAGCGCAGTAAATTTAAGAAAGTAGTAATTGAATAGTTTAGTTTATATTTTACATTGAAAACGAGTAACAGATTGATGACTTCAAAGTCTATAGAAATCTTATAGCTTTTAAGATTTAATCATGGCTTTAATAAGTTCAGTTGGACCAAATATTTACGCTGAAAGTGTGCTCTTACGTGAGATAAGATCTACACCGTGTATCACAGTAGCTACAGGCGATGTTTTAAGTAGCTAGACATACCAACCCAGTGCTATAAATAAATCGAGGTTGCATATAAATAGAGATTCAATTAAATTAAAAGAATCTTAAGCGCACAAAATATTTTATTCACCTATCATAGAGTTGTAGTGAGATGTGGGAATTGCTCACACTCGATATTACTGTGGATTTCTAAAGCCAGATATTATAAGATTGTATTATTTACGCAAGTCGGAATGGATGGTGCACAACCTTCGAGTATCAGTTAACAGTTGCGTTACGCCTGTTTTTGTCTGGTTTTATAATAAATTAACAAAATCGTATAAACAAGATAAGGTGATTAAACTAGAACCAAATCCAACTTTGAGTAAACAGGAACATTCTTGCAACTTTCTGCTGTATTATACACAGCACATATTATGATGAGCTCGGAAGTAAAGCACTCGGTCCTTGCTATCCAAGTATGTAGTCGTTATTTATTTAACGGATCTTGTTAATGTTAACTACTTTGTTTTTGCCTTAGACTATCGGTATCGGTATTCGTTTGAGTTCCATTTTGCCTTCTTTGACATCAATGTCGAAGAACTTCATTATGTTAAATTGTGTTTCGTAAACTTTACCTTCAAGTTCTTTTTCCTTATGAACAATTCTTTTTATTAGCTTGTTATTTCCCCCAATGTCATTTATATCAAACCTTTTGCGAAGAGCTGCCAAATTTTATCAGTTAATTCACACAATACAATTTACTTGTATTTAACTGTTATTTAATTAATTTAGGTAAGAATCTTAAAATTTGTGCTTAATGGTGCTCGGAAGGTGAGATACACTTCATCATTTAATATTTTGGTAAAGTCAAAGGGTTAGGTTACATACGAGGGTGGATTGAAAAGCAGTCAGCCTAACACTGATCCATTTAGTTCTAAAAATCAAATCTACCCACATTATTTACTCCAGTTCAGACCTGTTAATTGTGTGAAGTTTGAAAAGCAAAAAAGCAAAAAAGGATGCGATTGACTATTGCACGCGTCTGTTTGGAGTTATTTGAAGCTGATGAATGTGATTTTTTGAATCGTTTTGTTACTATGGACGAAACATGGGTTCATTACTGTACACCGGAAACAAAACAACAATCAAAACAGTGGAAAAGACCTAGTTTACCACCCCCCAAAAAGGCTAAGTCGATTTTGTCGGCAAGTAAGGAGATGGCTTTTGTATTCTGGGACTCAAAGGGTGTGATTATGGTTGATTATCTTGAAAGGGGTCAGACTATAAACTCTGAGTATTACTGCACCTTACTACGTCGTTTACGAGAGGAAATAAAAGAAAAACGTCCAGGAATGATCAGAAGAAAAGTCCTGTTTCATCAAGATAACGCTCGTGTTCACCACGTCTGTCCAATCAATAGCAGAAATTCACAACTGTGGCTTTGAACTGTTACCGCATCCACCTTATTCACCTGATCTGGCACCGTCAGACTTTTTTCTGTTCCCTAACCTAAAACAGCGACTTGGGAGGTCAAAGATTTTTGACAAATGACGAGGTTAAAGCAGCAGTAGACGCATATTTTGACTCGAAGAATTTTTTTTTTCAACGGGCTAAATGCTTTGAAGGGAAGCTGGCAAAAGTGCATTGAACTTGATGGTGATTACGTTGTAAAATAAAAATATATTGCATTTATTATGTATTTATTTTCTTGGTTAGGCCGATTACTTTTCAATCCACCTTCGTATTAATAATCAGGATAAAATAAACTATAATTTACTTAAAGTTAGTATATTATTGTGAATGGTTAAATAAGTAGCTAATTATACAGATAATTACATATTTTGAAATGTAGGTACCTGCTTATATTAATTATGGTCACTAATCGCTGTTTACACGTAGGTACTCATTGAGTATTTTAACCTATTTTAACTAATAGATTTGTACGTCATAATTTAGTTAAGTGTTTTAGAATAATCATTACCAATGTATGAGGTTAACCAGTAATAATTTAAAACTTTTAAGTAAAGGTTTTACAAAGAAATAGTAAAATATTGAATATTTTATCCATTGTTTTCATGCCAATGACCTTCAGACCAGAGTCTATTGCATAATTTTATCCTGCGACAGCGTTTATTTGCGTGTCTGCTTGTAAAGATAACAGCAGAACAACGTAACCTTGGGCCAGACTGAATGTATCGATCTGTCTCTACACCGTTTCTAAGCAACTGAATAGCTCGTGATTCTGTCAGAGTATTCATTACCACAGAGTAGGGAATAGTACTTTCCGAACTTCACAAAAATTACCATCTTAATTTAGTCGGCTGCTAAAATTGGCTGCCAGCTTCACGGTATAAATGAGTTACTATTAAAACCTACACGATCAATTTGTTAAACTGTAAATTTTATGGTTTGAAATTTAAAAAAAAAAATATCCATCCAATTTAAGTAGCATATTAGGTACGGTACATAATTTGGTACTGAGTACAACTGTTCCATGCAGACAAAGTCACAAGCATTATTTAGTCTGTTGATGTAACCGGTCCAGTCGTGGCTAGTTTTACCTTATGTAGACAATGTGCTTTGAATAAGCGAAACAAAGGAGCCAGTCAGCTATTCACACCACGACAACAATGAGGTTGGATAATTATATTATGACGCTGGCACGACTTGTCATTCAAGTAATATTAGATGCTAATTATTTCTGCTGGTAAGGATATAAATAAAATTGTTTGATAAGAGATAATTTAATACGTTAAACAAAAAGATAAATGTACCAAGCTTTAATTATAGAGGTAGGTTAACCTATTACGAAAGAATGTCACTAAGCGGATTGTATTTGTAACGGTATTGGCATTTTCATATTTAGCATGACAAATAAAAGTTTAGTTATAAATCATATTTGTTATTCTAATAGCATATCGAATGAAAAATTATGACTTGAATCATTTCTGCATATTTCAGTTAACCACAGAATATATAAGAATACTATAGTGACTTCACTAATAGAAGAAAACGCTTCGTGAATAGATACTACTGTGCAATATAAAAGTCTACAATCGAATTTGTATCGCGATTGGATTACTAATGTACATATTCAACTTTCTAAGTTTTGCTTTTAAGTCGTTGATATTCAGAAGAGAAGTGCTGACTTCTCTTATTTATATAAGAGAAGTCAGCACAAAGATCGTTATAGAACTTATCATCGCTACTAGACGGGCTGCCCTACGTAACATAACTCTAACAATTTTTCAGCGTTTGATTTTAGTAGATGATTAAATAGCTTGGATAACTTCAGAATATTATGAGCAAGTGCCAACAGGCTTTCTCAATATAATAAAATGGTCTCGAGTGTAATTTTTATTACAAACAGTATATTACCATGTTATTGCCTTGTTCACGGATGTAGATACTAAACCCAGTCTCAACTCTGAAGTGATAGACAAAGACTAAACCACAGAGGTTTATAGCAAATAGGTCCCATCAAACAAAGTGACAACGAAGATCAAGTGAATATCTACTATACATTTAATTTCGTAAACAGCAACGTTGAGACAATAGACGTTTAAATCATAAAAACGGGTTTTGGAAGTCTCTGTCACCGTGAATCTCTCTAATACTTACTTGAGTAGTAGCAACTATGACGGGCATGTTTTAACGTTGCCCTCTTAGCGTTACTGAACAAACAAATCCGCCTACACAACTACACTTATGACTCCGATGCCGTGTTCTTTGGCAATGGCCCGGTATTTTGCGTGGTTTTACTATTAACAAATTTAATTTAGGTACATGGGGCACACTAAAAGTTTTGCACTTCTAGCTAATCGGAACTATTTAAATTTCGAATGTTATATTTTTTTAAACGTTGCAACCTTCTTAGTAATAAAAAATAACAATTGGCGGGAAATCACTTGTCAATTTTTTTTTATCACACATCTAAGTTCTACGTATGCAACGAAAATGGAATTAAGTCGAAAAGATTTTAGAGCGATGATTTTTTATGATTTTAAAAGTTCTCTCTCTCCGCAAGACTGTGCCGCTCGCCTTCAAATTGCTTTTGGGAGAGAAGCACCTTATTTGAGCACCGTGAGGCGATGGTTTGCTAAATTTGAGAGAGGTCGAGTTTCTTTACATGACGAATTTCTTGAAGGGCGGCCTTCAACTGCCGTCAACGAAAATAATGTGGCTACTGTTAAGCGGTTAATTGAAGAAAACCCGCAGATTACCTATGAGACAATTCGAGGACTATTGGGGATTGGTATGAGTCAAATCCAGAAAATTTTACACGGAGAATTGAAAGTTCGGAAACTTTGTTGTCGTTGGATCCCTCATGAACGGCAGCGGAGCAGAAGCGGGCTCGCGTGGAATGGTGCTCACAGATGCTACTGAAGTACGACCACGGACATTCTAATGCTGTTTATGACATTGTCACAGGTGACGAAACGTGGATTTATTGTTTTGAACCCGAAAAAAAACAGCAATCTTGTGAATGGGTGTTTGAAAATGAGAACAAGCTAACAAAAGTGAGGCAGGCGAGAAACGTTGGTAAAAAAATGATCGAGTTTTTTTCTCAGCTACGGGTCCCATCTGTACAATTCCACTTGAAGATCAAAAGAGTGTTAATGCCGAGTAGTATTCTACCATTTGTTTACCCAGGGTGCTAGAAAAAGTTCGCGAAAGACGACCCAAAAGCCGCGTTCTACTACATCATGACAACGCTTCTTCACACACGGCCAACAAAACAAAGTCATTTTTGCTTCCGAAAAAGTACAACTTGTCACCCATCCTGCACATAGCCCGGACCTAGCACCCTGTGATTTCTGTATTTTCCCCAAAATCAAAGATTTGATAAGAGGTTTCACTTTTACCAACTTCGAAGAGGCAGTGATAACGTTCAATCAGCACGAGAAAACATGCCTTTAGATCTGTGGTCCTCCTGCTTTAAAAAATGGTTCAATCGCATGAAAAAATGTTTAAAATGTAAAGGAGAGTATTTTGAAAAGCAATAAACATAATATTTTGGTTTTAACATGTTGTTTTTTTAAGTTAAGTACGCAAAACTTATAGTGTGACCTACATATTACTAGTTATCCCGGCGAACTTTGTATCGCCCCAAATATAAAAAAAAAAAAGAAAAAAAAGAGTATTTTAATATTTCATGCAAATGTATGTATTATTACTGATAATTGAAAAACACGACGGACGGACAGACAGACAAATTGTCGTATTAAATATATAGATTTCTTTGCTTATGATATTTTAAGTCGGTATCTGTCTACTGTGAGCCTGTTATAAATATGAAATTGAACGCGAAGGACTAGACAGAGCATCAGAATAAATACCTTGGAATGAATATTACAAGTCCCTGACCGAATTGGAAGTCACAAGTATTTTGGCGAATATAAATTCAATATTACTGACAACATTGCAATTGCGTCGCCCGTAGCAAGACTATGAAGAAAGCTTTTGTGAGAAATTGTTTGTTGTAAAAATTCAGTTGATCAATTGCTTATCCACTTTTACGAGTACCACGTATGTACTACTTGGTAAAGAAATTTGGTTATGATAATAATGGACCGATTCTAAGCATGCATGTAGTTATTAGAAAAGGAGATTCTTTGTTTATTAATGTCTATAGTTGTTCAGATTGTAACTTTTAAATTGCAAGATCTAAGGAAAATGATGTATTATGCTTTTTATTATTTAATATTGTTGCGCAATTCCCTCAACACAAGCACTCCAATGCAAAATAAAAGTATAAAGCTCCCACGTCGTAAAATAATACTACATAATATTAGAAATGTGAAAGTTAGTGTCTGTTACTTATACTTCGTCTAAAATAAGATGAATAATCACATGTCTCAACTCATATATATGTAATTTATAAGAGTTCCTTAGTAATTTATGTAAAGCTATCTAGTAAAACTTTAAAATATTCAACCTCCATCTGCAACCTCACTAAATGCCCATAGCTTTCAATTCACTCCTAAGCCTCCATAACTCTCAATTTCTGTTTTTTCCTGATGTGTTTTATGTAAAGAAGAAATCCGTTCCAAGAAATGAACCACAAAAGAAAGATGAGGTAGCCAAGGGGTTTTACAAATAATGGACTTGAAGTCGCCAAAACTCTATAAAAAATTGTTGTTAATTCTGAAAGAAGCTGCCAGCATAATTATTAATACCAATAGAAACTTTAAAAACTTGACAACTTTTGATTAGGAGATACATTGAGTAGCACAAAACCATTTGACAAAAAACTTCTTGGAGGCAGATAATGATAATAAAGTTACCTCACCATCTAAGTATATCGTTTACAATTAATTCTCTCTAATGAATAGGATACGTTACTTTCGAGATTTTCTAAAATACAAAACCTTCATTGCGTGAACGTAACGTGTGACATTGCGTGTATTATGATGATAGTCATAATTCCAGTTGAATGAACTCGTAAACTCATTCAATAAGCGAAATTCAATATTAGGTAATATTTATGTAATTTTCTGATAACATAGCACATGCTATCATTGTTATTATTATAAGAGATTTAAAACACGACGAAATAGATAATCAGTTTATCACCAGTTATCGGTTTCCGCACTTTATTTATATCGCGTTCAAAACGATAAATGTCTTGTTACAAATTGGTAGCGAATGAATAAATTTATAGAGGAAGAGACTGGTGATCCAGACATCCTGTAAGCGAACCGTGAACCAGTAATAAAAACAGATTTGCAGCACGATCCATATTTGTAACACAAATGCTTCATATAAGATCTAATCCAATTACGTAATAAATTACTTCTAGTTTTGGTGTTGAAATCTGAGATTGGCCTATTTTAGATCGACTGCATGTTTCTCGGAATCGTTTGCACGTTTATTAAAAGTTTTATTACGTCTATAAGTGCAGAAACCAGCATTTTTATGACCTATGCAATAATTCCTTTGATCGTCAATCGATTAAGAAACGAACAGGCCACGTTTTATTGACTCTGCTAATTTTACTTTCAATTGAATCTTATTTTATTTAGTCGAGTTTTTGCTTGTGTTGTGTTTCATATTTGGTTGAGAAACAGCATTGTCTTTTAAACCATTATTATAATAATTTCGACTAATTATCGCAATGACGTAACCTGAAACTGAAGTATTATGGTCGTATGAGTATGTCATTTATGATATGATTTAATACAATTTATTTGGCTCAGACTTCGACAGTATAATTTGGTACCGGAAGCATCCTACGCTTAGATATCTACTGTTTAATAACACTCTATGGAATCTGACACTGATTGTTAGAATGCGTCGAAGGTGACTGCAGTGACAGACATTTGAAATCTTTATATCATCATTGTGAGTCAGTTCGTTACATTTCGTTACATTTCGATTCACTGATCAACATTCAAATACTAAGGACAGCTGTTTCGCTCGCTTCAAATCTTTTTTCAACTATTTTTTCTACGTCGGCTTTGCCCTCATATTATTCCATTGTGATTATATGAGGGTCGAAATGAATAACAACTGAACAGCTGTCCCCTCCTAATTCGCAGTGACGAATGTTGTCGTTATCTAAAGAGATAATCGTGGAAGATAGTTTGGTACAGCAGCATGTAACCACACATGGTCAACTGACATACTCAGGTACAATATTTGTAAGTAAGGTACAGGTACATTAAAATGCTATAATTTATTACTCGCATGCATCTGTGTACACAGTTTTAACCGAAATATTGCAAAGTAAATATGGCTAATCAAATATGACGTATTTTGTAGGAAAGCATGTTTATTATGTTGTAGGTACGTCTAATATCATCTACATAAAAGAAGGGGCTAACGATAATGCCAAAAATAACGATTATTAAATGTGTAAGTTGAAAAATAAAATACTGGGCAAATGTATTTTACGAATTATCCGCTAAATTCCTAAACGTGTTTTGGCTTAAATACGTAAAGTAGATACTACAAAACATCATGGTATCTAAGTAAACTATTTATTTGTGAAATGCAAGCACGAGTAAACTAAGCCATAATTGATTAAAACAGACACAAATTGCAAAAAATGCGGGCGTCAATAATTTCGTGTTGCTTCAGTTTTTTGTGGCTATTTGCAAGTATTTTATTTAACAAACTGCTAGTACTTTTTTGATTACTATCAGGACGGTGTCGTAACCGATAGTTCTGTTCTGATGAATATTAATTTGGCTTAAGTTGTAAATAAAACTTGAAACAAAAAGAAAAGTCATAAGGTTTATAAAAAGGCTTTGGAATGTAGGTGAATTATAATACCAAGCGAGTTAAACAATTTAGCGTGGGCAATGGGACAACGTCGAAAATAGATAATGTTGGCATCAGCTGGTTTGTACTATGTCAGGCTGTCAGCATCACACGATCTTGACGAAACTGTGTTTGTAAAGGATATTATTAACATCTTTTTAACTGGGCTTCATTCTAAAACTGAAATGACATGTCTAAAGAATATTTCATTACATAAATTCTAGTTTGATGTTAGTGTGTTAGTGACAAGACTTTATACAAGTCTGATAAGATCTTAAAACGAGACTAGAGCTGTAATCTTCATGGAAGCGTTAGCTGTAAATATCATAATATTTAAGTAGAACGTAACAACATAATTGTGTAGCAGCGATAAAGCGAAGTTGACAGAGGTGCGCTGGCGCAGTACCGAACACACCTGGGTGCAGTAAGTGGGCGGACATAGTGACGCCTACTTATCTACTCTTCGTGTTTTGAAACACAACGCCTGAGGAATAATGAGACACGATTTGATAACGAAGCGACATGGCCGTGAGCCAGCCATCGATTTACTTTAGCTACAACTAGCCATGGTAAAACTGGTGAAGATTTATTTAAACAAAACCTTAGTAAGAAAATGTAAATGTTTCTCATTGAAAGAAAAGAACTTTGAATATTTTAATTACAGTAATTAGTGGATATACTGTGAAAAGGCTAGACCTTTTATCCACCAAAAAAAAAAATTCTACCTATATCTAGGCTCTGGAGCCAGATAGACCCTGGATTATTTTCAAATACTCCAATGCCTATCATCATTCTTATGTCAAATAACGTTGGGAAGAAAATAAGCTTCTGTGTATTTATATCTGTGTTTATCTCACTAAGTTAGGTACTGATGGAATCATTTCAAATACTTTCGTCTTTAAATTTAAAGCTATTAAAAGAGTGCTTTTCGTAAATGTCTTTTGTCGATGTTATGGCTCAATCTCATTACAACGTGGCAGAGTTTGGCTGTAAGTAGGTACGAGTAAGTTACTCTTAAATTCAATTAACCATGTTGAACTAAGTTATTATTGACAGACAGTTTAGGGAAAGGTTTTAATTGAAAATACATAGATCCATTATAATGTTCTCATTACTTCCGATACAATTATGTAATAGGTAAGGTCTATAAGTTAATGCGACTACGTGCTTAGGATTGTCCGAGAGAAAACCGGTTCACTTAAAATGATATTATTGACGTGCTCTAAAGACCAAACAACGTTGCCAGCTTCACGTTCCTGCGACACAAATACGCCATGGTTTTTACTAAATATTCAATGAGTAGTTTTGTTATTATGATGCTAAGACAATTTCACAGTTACAGGTAGGGTTTTAAAATTTTGTTGCATATATTTTTTTGTTATTCCTCCAATAGAAGTCGAGATGCCATAAAGCTGTGTAGCCTCTCATTGATACAATCTTTGATTTACATCTCATTTCCGTGTGTAATTTATTTTAAATTTTAAATTTTCGCGTTTCCTCATCTATATTAGATAGTATGTACATACATAATGCATAATATCTACGCCGTATTTCGTGTTAAACGTAAAATGTATTCTTTTTCTCAAGAATACGACTTTTCTGTATTTATTTCTTTACTATTTATATTTCTTAGGTAGGTACTTACAACATAGCAAGGATACATATATTATTAAAAGGATAAGGATACGGTAACATAACTATTGGATTAATATAATATGATTACTAGTTTAATATCTAGGTGATAGAAGATATTTGGTTAATTTTATTAAGGAATCAAAGAATCAATTTCGTTTATTCAGTTTAGGCACATAAAGAGCACATATGAATGTCAAAATTTTACAATTTTATGTCAAGCAAAATTATAAAAATACTGAATTAAGTACATAAATAACCATTTGAAAATGATTCTTTCGCTGGTTCGGTAAGTTGGTTCTCCTGAGAAGATACCAGCTAGAAACTCAGGTACATTATCCATTTTCTTTTTTAATAATGTTTTGTTTACATTGTACGAGTGGCTAACAACAGCAGATTAGGGTGACCATGTATTTTTATCATTAAGATATTCGTCTACATTATAATAGCCTTGCTTCATTAAACGTTTTTTCACTACTATTTTAAACTTATTAAGAGGCATGTCAACCAAATCCTGAGGAATTTTATTAAATATTTTGATACATTTGCCTACTAACCAATTACCAACTTTATGAAGTCTCATTTTTGTCATTGCCAGTTTATTTTTATTTCTTGTATTATAATTATGGTTGTCAGATCTTTTTTTGAAGAGTTCTATGTTCTTCCGTACATATAACATGTTGTAGTAAACATATTGAGAAGCAACTGTTAAAATATTCATTTCTTTAAATAGTTCTTTCAGAGATTTACGGGGTCTGAGTCTATAGATTGCTCGTATAGCTCGTTTCTGTAATATGAATATTGTCTCAATATCGGCAGCTGAGCCCCATAGCAGTAGACCATATGACATAACGCTATGAAAGTAGCTAAAATAAACTAATCGTGCCGTTTTTTCAACAGTCAGTGACCTTATCTTTCTGACCGCATAGGCAGCCAAACTAAGTCTTCCTGCCACGTAAGGGGGGTCCTGGACGAAGGAATACTGAACGATGCATAAGCATTGCTTTAAGTTTCTGTTCTTAAATATACCTACGTGAGTTTGTAAAATTGGAATGCCACAAAGCCTCACCTAAGCTATTAAACCGCCTAGAGGGCTTAATTCGTTTAAATTCTTAGTGTCGCAAAGTAAGATACATCTGTTTATGGATTACCCTGTGGCCGAAAGGAGTTATTTTTCGACGGTTTGTTCACTTCAAGCAAAAACGTTCCGACACTGTTGCATTGGAAAACGGCACTGTAAATAAACATTGAAAACAATTGTGAAAATTTGTAATTTGTGGAATTTGATCTACTAAGATAGGCTAAGCAAGCATTGACAAGTCACAAGACTCAAGGGGTTAGTACCCCTTGAGTCTTGTTACTTGAAATAAATAAAATATTATATTATTATATAATATTAATAGTATACCGATTTCTGTAATTTCTAAATTTGAAAGTATGCATCTTCTTTAAATAAATACTAAATACTTAGGAACTACACATTCCTCGTATGTACTTTAATAGTTTACAAATATTATTATATTTCGTTTAGTTCAAGTTCTATCTTTAATGTTATTAGTGTTTATTATGTAAATTGTTATGTAATAATTTATATGCAAAGTACGGTCTTGAAAGTAGATATTGCTTCTTCGGTGTAAGAGTGAAAGTATATTTTCACTACTAATATCATATGTTAATACTAAGTTGTTGTGGCGAAGTTCAATATCGTTATCCAAGGTCGTTGAGATAGTTGCAAGCCAATAACTTTATTACTGACAAGATGTGAAAGTGATATCCATAACTGTTCATGCTTATGCAATGTTCTGTGATCTCCAGTTTTACTAAGCTTTACATTCGTTCTGTACCTTCAAGCTCTGTTAAGTTCATAGCTTCGTAAGTCTTAACTACCTTTTCTTAAAAATCAAGAGGAACTTAGAAGAGAAACAAAGAAACAAGATTAGTTCTGAGGTTATGATGACAGGTTATGCCAACATTATCAAATGAGACGTTTCCTTATTTATTTGTAAGTAGCTTCTTACCAACTATGTCAGTGAACTTAACATTCATGTCTATCGTTTCCTTTACTAGGACAGGAAAACAGAAAATAACGTTATAATTAATTTGTTTATTGAATTTGTTAATGTATATAATTCGTTGCCATTCAATGTAAGTAGAATATGATTGGAATTCTAAAGAAATAAATATAAAGTACTGGGAATTAAAAACATTCAACACACCTTTAGCATAGGAAGTGGGTGTTCATTCTCAACCGAAGTGTGTAGGCGGACACGGCCACCTTAGTAAACATTTGATACCACGGATGTGGTACTAGAACATAATACGGCCCTTAACGATAACTCAACCCTAGCTGCAGAATTTTTTGAATATTAAATGAAGTGATCACTCTTGAGCTCTTGGATAAATCATTCGTTTCGGCATCTGAAATCATTGCTGGGTGATACTACTTTCCTCGATATTTGACCGCGTGCCAAAATCGAGCTAACAACGACAAGGAAAAAATAGCTGTGTCGAATATTATGTAACTGATATTATGGCGCTACGTCTACATATTTCTGATCGAATAGAGAACAAGTTTCATCAATATGAATCTATCAGCATTTAATTAAATTTAGAAATTGGCGAATGGAAAGTGCGAATTTTAAGAGAAAAAATAATATTAGTAATGGTTATAATAATATGATAGAAATATTATATTCTGGTCTGACAGCTAGCAAATATAGAATGTGATCCAGCCATGACTATGGATGTCCTCTAGAGCGAATCTTGATCTGAAAGAGTACCAACATGCAACTGTGGAACCATTGTGCCCATTTCGGTTTGAGTTTTGGGACTATTAGCTTCATAACTGGGTGACATTGAAACTCTCGAAGAACTGAAGTAAAATCTCCAAGTAGTTACGGTAAGGTCCAACACTTGATGATGGCGGTAAACTTTTGTTTGGTCATAATACGTTTGGGTAACTAGTTGCAATTTTAACTGTAACCTCAGAAATTTTTACTCGTTTAAAGAGAGTGTTCAGTGGAGAGATTATTAATTAGAGTAAGGACCTTGAAATCTTTATAAAGATAAAGATCTTACATTCCAACTATAAATATAGTTAATGTACAGACTCTCAAGTATGTAGGTCTTCTTAATAGTTTATTGGATGTCGACGACCTTACAAGCAAAAGGTATGCCAAGGTTGTTAATTATATCGCTAAAGACAAGGTGAATATTTAAGGTACCAGTTGTGTGACTGCATTGTTGTCGATAGTGGTTGATTAAACATTGTCAATACTAAAGAAAAAGCGATGTTATTTCCTGTTCATTAAATATATAAAATATGTCCTTCCATAGAGCTATTTAGGGAAAACTCAATGTGATAAATATTTCTGGCTTTTCGATTCGAAGTTGATATTTAGATATAGATAATCCAGCTTATAATACTCCATTATCAATAATTGTTGCAGTATTATTGACGATAACTTGTATCAAAACTTTTATGTTTTCTGGAAAAATAGAGTTGTATCGAATTAGACTTCCATCATCAAAGAAAATATTTTGAGAAATTCTAATAGGTACGTCTATATGCAAATAATTGACTATTTTATTAGATACGTACTCTGAAAGTGTAAACATTCGAAATAACAAATTAACAGTTTTATGTAAAATTTTTAAACCTGTTGGAGCTCGTCCTAACCACTTTCACGCCTGATTTCTAACGTAACCATCCATGATAACTTTGATATCTAATAATGTAAAACCCCAATCATTCGTAAAACTTTCTGAATAAGATTTCTTAAATTTTATATCTCAAAACATATTATGTAATCAGTGTATGTAATACTGTTCTTTTTCTTTTGCAATTACTCGCTACTCGTATAAGGTTCTTGTTCTATGTATTACAAACCTTTTGCAGCAGAAAACATGTTTATCATGAGTGTACTACTGACCTCCTTGCGGAAGACCAATTCCAGCACTATCAACGTGCCAGCGTGACTTGTTGGACGACTTTTCTGCTCGAACGCATCTCAAGTCGTTCGGCCGCGACATTGACCCGCCATATAAGATCGGCCAATGCACCGTATGTCGTAGGCTCTTTGTTTATGTCCTGTAAGGCCTCGAGCCTTGGTCGTTCATTGTCCTCTTCCCTCATTGAATCTTTTAGAGAGTACTTGTCAACATGAAACAGTCTCGCGTGAAGTATTATATGACGTCTGACTGACTGCTGGAAACATGTTTCAAGGTGCTAATGAGAAGCTTTGAAAAATCACTTTGCAAAATATCCTTGACGTTTCGCCAATTACTATTGTTTTCAACTCATGACAATTATTTTTGTTTGTACAATTTCTGTATTTTTCAATAAATTGTCACAATTAAATGAAAACGAACTTTAATAAAAATAGCCGAAATAAACATAGCTCAACTGCATTTGTGCAAACTTTACATAAACTATTTGCATTGAAATTTTATGCAGACAAGAAATTTGAATGAAAGGACCAAATTAAATTTCAATCAAGGACAGAGATAGAATAGAATAGTGAGTGTGTCGTAAGTAGTCAATGACATTCCGTTGGTTGCGCAGTCGGGATGCGTCAGAGTATTCGTCACAGATCATCAAGTCGTACAGTTGACGTTAAATATGCAGTTTACAGAGCTACAGGGCCATACCAAATTTCCTGAAATATGGGTTTCATGGTGACGTAAAGTCAGCCGCCCGCGCTTTCAGCGGCGCCTGCGCTGGACCCATTTTAGGACATGACTAACGGAAATCCGACTCCTCTCTCTCCAACTCGTTCCCACCCGTGGGAGCTGACATACATTCGTCTCGCTCGCACGAAAAGCTTCAAGAAATCTTTTAATAGTGTCCACGGCCGCGATCTACTTTCAACTAGCGGCGGGAAATGTGCAAGTAGTATTTGAATTTTGAAAATTACGCGCGTGCTAATTTATGTTTTAAAATATTTTTTGTAATATTTATTAACATACATTTTGTCAGTTAGTGTCTAAGATCTACTATTAATAAAACCATTGCCTAAAAATAGATTCATAATCTGATAAAATAATAGTGTAAAGTCTTTAATTCCATGCTCGGTGTAGAATCTGGTTAAGTATATTATCAGTTAAAATAGGTATTCTAGCAGGAACTCGAGGATCGATTCACATATCGAATGCATACATATTTATTTTTTGTAAATATACAAACATGAGTCACGTATAAGATAAGGGCTTCCTGACGATACATTTTTATTGCGAACTTTGAGTACACGTTTGACAATAATTATTTCGAATTCACTTGTACCCACTGTATGTTACGTGTGTCAACACAGTGCTGTGTCCGAAACTGACCTTTTTCTGTTGTTTCTCCCAAGCCGGGTCTAAGAGACCCTCGCGTTCCCATTCCTCCTCCTGTTCCATGTACCCGTCCGGGTACAAGCCCCCGTCATAATTATTTGACATCACCCCGTTCTCCATCATCATGGTCACCGCACTGACCGTCGATTTCGATGTTCGTTCGAGCCTATGACCGCGAACTCGCGTCTGTTGGTTCGCACCACTCACTGCAACAAGCAGCCAGCCGCGCGCCCGCTGAAAGAAGACTGGCACACAAGCGCTACATGCGGCGGCGTGATGAACTTTCCAATAACGTTTCGTTACACGAGCGCAACTGTCAAAATTATATGCAGCGAACCGCCACAAAATAAAATTTGTATTATATTCTTAACGTGTGGTGGAATAAACGTTTCTTATCCTACTTTATTTTTAACCAATTTCTCATAAACAGGGAGGGTTACGCTTACGTAATGATACTTTAAATAGTTTTCAGCTTTATAATGCGTGGGTAAGTTTATTATTTTTGTGTACTAATTTTGAGTCATGTTCTTCGATAATTTTGCACGGAAAGATAAATTTATATAACTTTACTCTATGGATAATAATTATTCTTGCATGAACAAACGGAACTGGCCGTTCCAAGGTGTTTTAGGGCTCCAAGCACCCCAAACGACTGTCATAGATTTTTGTATGACAACCCGGACTAACGGCTTAACGTGCTCTCCGAGGACCGAAGGGGTCTCAATGTCTTCAGAAATGGTCACATACTAAGGCCGGCCTGGCTAGATGTTGCTTAATCTTTGTAATGTGTTAACGTAGTCGGTTACCACTAGACCAGGACCCTACTATACCTTTATATGATAATACGGTATACCTTTTGTTAACATAATATATGTTATCCTAAAATGTTTTGGCACAATGAATTTGGCATAATTATACTTGGTTATAATTGATTTTTAGCAGCATATGTACTGTGGCATAATTATATTTAGGTCTAATATATTTATGCATATTTTTTTCTTTAAACGATATGGGTAGGTTAGGTTAGGTTAAAACTGTGACCACCTATGCCAGAAACTACTTGCATTTATAGAAAAAAGAGATTGTTTTGTTTGATTTCCCAAACATTGCTAATATAAAGCTATACTTATAAAGTTTATGTTTTAATATGATTATGCTTATTTTATTTATGATTAAGACAAATATGCTAAATTTGTTATGGATAAAAAAATTATGCATAAATATCATTAGTCTAAATTACCATATGCCAAAATATTTTATGGTTATTTTTTTTATGCAAATGGATAGTGAACCGATAATACTATACATTAGCAATTAATGGGAAATAAACCTACTTTCTGACATCAATGGGTCATGTAACTTAGCAATTCAACAAGCTCGAACCTTATCTACTCAATCTAATCGTCGTAATAAAGTAGAAAATGTTAATGATGGCAAACGGTAAGTACATTACCTTACCTTTCATAATACAATTCATGGAGTCCGCAGTAAAAAACATGGCCTTTGTGTACACACATGTGTTAGAAAGCTTAGAATTGCAATACATACTTACTTTTATAAAACAATACAAGTTTGCACTATCATTACAGGTTAGATATTAGATTCCATTCCATTATACGTAGTACCTGTACTAAAATGACTAAGGGGTCTCAAGTAGGTTCTGCTTATGGCAGAAGACGTGAATGATAGAATGAAGTGTTTATAGTACCTACAAATATTGACGCCTTCATTGAAAGGGGTACCTATATAGGTAGATGCTTAGTAGGATAATCTCCAGGTCGTTTACTGCATTATATTTTAACGAAAAAATCTATTGACCTACGCTATTAACGACTGAATCTATTGATTTTTTTGACAAATTGACACCGCCCGTCTTATGGTATGCTGTGTATACTGTGGCGATGTCTGGCGATTGTGGGCGACTCACATAGTACACAGAAATACTATAGAGAGTGGACCTCAACTTGACGACCTAGTAATGTGCCTCTTCACGCTTCGCTTAAAGAACCCAGGGTTAAGTATATGTGGGAGGAAACACGTGCGCAGGCAGGGCGATCCAGGCCACCATCGTTCGGCAGAGACACGAACGTTTAAAACACTCGATGATCTACCCGATGAGCATAGCAATGTCGACTAAAGTTGATCGATTTATTGCACCAATAATATCGCCAAAAATAGTCGTTCACAAGACCCAATTAACATATTTTTAGGATTTCGTGCCCAAATGGTAAAATGGGACACTATTACTAAGACTCTGCTGTCAGTCCGTCCATCAACATGCTGTATCTCATGAACCGTGATAATTAGACAGTCGAATTTTTCACTTATAATGTATTTCTGTTGCCGCTTTAACAACAAATACTAAAAAAATTTAAAACAACTATTTAACGTTTCCCATACAATTTCCCATTATACTTCCTTGGAGGATCCTTCAAAGTTCTTATAGGTCGGCTTGCACTTAACCGGCTATTTTGAATGTTTTTGCGATAATATTGGTTATTGACTAACGTCGACGTTGGCCAGGCCTTTATGTAGGTAGGTACTTATGGACAGCCAAGGTGCAAAAAAAATTGAAATTCACTGCAGGAACAGCCCCAATTGTCGGTAGCAAATGACAAACCTACTGCATAGGTTCATGTGCCTGCTAACTAACTTTGCGCAACTGCAGCAATGACGTGAATCAAATCCAGTAACATACTACAAGTTAGATACTCGTATCTTCGGTTTAAGGTGTAGCAGAAAGTGAAATGCGAATAAAATACACAAAAAATTTATTCACCACATAAAATTTCTTTGGATAATAATCTTGCTTTGCTTATGCAAAATAACATTTTTAATTTATTTATTTTTATGAAGATCCCACTTATTAACATACATAGCAACATTCACGATCACAGGAAGGTTTAAACTTTGGAATAGAAAACTTATTTACCATATCTAGAAGAACTTGAAATTTTTTTTGGTATTCCTATAAAATTAAACTTATGAATAGATAGGGTATATGAGTATTATACATTATAACTCATAGTATGGGTATTCATGCATTACATATTTATATAACATCCATAGAATTTTACATCAAATATAAAATTGTAACCATATTTATGAATCATACTTAGTAAGATTAACCTAATTTAAAAATAAAGATAAGTAAATATTAAGTTTTACTTAATAGGATATTAACTTCTACGTTCTCATACGTACATTTACAGAAATACATAGATATTTTTAAGGGATTTACTTATATGTGATTTTTGACAATAAAATTCATAAATATGGTAGAACCTTTTTGTGATAAGCACAAATATTGGCGTATCTATTCATAGAAGCTTTGAGCAAAGTTTAAACTAAAACCACAGAAAGTACAGAGATATTCTATCATCATGTATAAAAATTTTACTGGCAATATACGAGTATCAACTCTTTTGCCAGAATGTTGAAATTGTTTCAATTTAGGCTAGAATTCATTTAGTATATAAACACTTCGTTTTGGAAAGATTCATTAGATTAAATAGACCCATTTCATATATAAGTTCACTTATCTATATGTTTGACTATGTGCAATATATAAATAACTTGCACAAATATACATGATAGTTAAGGCTCAGACAATACAATACAATGGAGATGTGCTAATTAATGTTTGACTTTTAAGTTCTAGACAGACTCCGGCTTCGCAGTTTGAATGGATGAAACACACCCGCAATAAAACTGCAAGTCAACTGTGTCAGATTGCAGTGAATGTTTGACATTGTAGAAAGAGAACAGTCTTTTTCTACTATGCCGTTGACTTTCAGTACTAAGTATGCGTTGACTGCAAGTTAGTGCAAGGTAGCTGTAGTCCATGTGCGGACAACGTGAAAGTCAAGCAGACAAAGTGCAGTTAAAATCGTCTAGAGCCTTATGATCAGTCCTAAGAGGACTGGATCGACATACTTATAGTTAACCAATGACGGTATCTAAGAACATTTCGGTCACTTGAACAAACTTGCACCTTTTGCATGAAATTTTCTGCGTTATCATTGGCCGAATATTTCGAACGATTAATGTTGATTATAAAATGAGTAAAGTGCCTGAAACGCCCATAGGATCGGAATGTGGAGGTTACTTAACACCACTGTTAACCTCTTCGGGGATATATACTCGTACAAAGACGTAATTTTGAGTGTGCCTAGTTCTCATAACGTGTTCTTCTTGTTTTAGGTGCGTTGCTCCATCGTTCATCGATGATTTTTCCAATGTCAAGGTAATGCTTGACATTTTCTGCAAAGAAAAACTAGTTACTCTGAACTAGTTCGCGGTGCGGGACAAGGAAACGTTGTTCGGTATTGCAATTGAGGGTCTGGCGCTGGGTTTTTGCCCAGTTACAGAGGTAACCCAAAAGATTACCAGCCACGCGCTCGCCGAAGCTCAACCAACCAGGCACATGGAATAAATAATTAATAATAAATAAATATTTTTGGACATTCTTAGGGCCGGCGCTCACTGCCGGCATGGCACGGCAGATTGTGCTGCGGCATCCCGCGGCGTTCCCTGTCATGCCGTGGCATGGTAGGTTGTGCTTCGGCATGCCTGCATGCATCTCGTGCCACGCTCAATCAGTGTGAGAGACAAAAAACGCGCGCGCGCCAGTGCGTCTTCTCCCTCCCTTGCCCCCGCGCACCGACCGGATTGCGCCCCATTAACCGAAATGACCGCGGCATCGTGGTATCGAAATAAAGTAACATGACAAACTCATTGAAATAAGCTTCGAAATAACTTGATTAGTAATAAAATCCTTTGCCATACCATGCCGTGACGTGCTGGCAGTGAGCGCCGGCCCTTACACAACGTCATCTAGCCCAAATTAAGCTAATATAAGCTTGTGCTATGGGATCTAGACGAATGGTAAACATACTAATATATTTCTAAATACATACATATTATAATAGAATACATCCAAACTCCGAAACAAACATTTTGTGGGTCACACAAATATTTGATTTGGCCCGGAATGGAACCTTGGACCTCATGGACGGCAGTCGCATATACATACCACTGCGCCACCGAGGCTGTCAATGCAGAAGAATGCCTTTTTTGTTGATTATGTATATTATGTTGTGGATTAACGTCATAAGTAGGTACATACTTAATTTATTTATATTTCGATGGTGTCATTTTAGCGACAATTGATGCCTGCGGTTAATGATAGAACTAAAAAAAAATAGATATTGTTTATTTGTTTGTATCACAAATTCAAACACCGACAGTTTTTAAAGTTAACAATAATTGTGTTTCTACAGTTTTAGATTGGGGGTAGCTGGTGCTTTGGTAAAGTGGATAGAAGAACAGATGATGTACACACAATCTATAGAATAGATAGCGTATACAGTAGAGTGTAGAGGGTTGATATGTTTCAAAACGTTGTTTAACTACCCGCCCATGAAATATAAAAAGTAATAAGTAACTTAAAAGAAATTTTGCGGTAAAGGCGATTGGCTTGTCTTTTCTTAGGTGGGAACAATAACATTATAATCAAAATGTGGCGTTGGCGAAAAAGAAAACTTAATTGAAATCTTGTTCTGTGAGTGCTAGTAAACTACATAAATTAATTTTAGTACAGTACGAATTCAGTCTTTAGTCAATGATTCCAGAAAATGGGATAATAAAAAGAAACAATATATTGTCTCCGAAGGGAAGGCTATCATTTCTTGCTGTCTGTCCAACCTGACAACCATATCTCAAAAACGACACATGCGACTTAGATAATAATTTTAGCATATTGTCCTGCTTGAAATGGTGCAAGGGTTAGAAGAGTACCGGAACTACTCTTCGGAGACAGGAGTGTGAACGGTAGAAAGCCGCTCTCCGACCTTAGCTTATTCCTAGAATAAATTAATTAGTTCCGCCGTTTCAGAACAATTTATAAATTCATCTTTAAACCAATGCACAGTGTAACCAATGTTAGTAGAAACAGTGGTTTGTGGAGGAACCAGTTGACAACAATCGTAGAGTAAAAACGTGAATGATGGCATACGAAATCATTAATTAAAAAAGTAAAAACCTATAAATGACATTAATTACTTATGACATGTTATAAGATAAAATGAGCTGAATCTTATGTGTATTCATCTTAATAAGTACATGTGCGCTATATTCCTTAAAATGGATTGAAATGGGCCTATACAGATACTATATAAAACTTTATCAACAATTTAATTTTACACAGATTAATTAATAATTATAAAACAGTATATTTTTTTTTCCATTCAATGATTAGGAAGGTTTATTCATTAATTCAATGACAACAATTTCGAATTGGAAATCGATGAAGAAGCTTTAGTTTATTGGAAAGTTAGAACAGAGCGCAAAGGTATTATGTATGCAGAGCTTCATACATAACTAGTGGGCGCCTGTGACTTCGTTTGCGGTCCTGTATTTGCGATATTTTTCATTAGTACCTCAATCATATTGGTCGTAGCCTGATAAATGGGCTGTTCAGCACAAAAAGAGTTTTTCGATTCGAACCAAAAGTTTCAACCAAACAAAATCATCAGGCTTGTATAGACTGTATGCAGGTCTGCCATACATAATTTTTGCCTTTCAAGTCTGTTTGACATCTGTTCATATTTAGGTACCTACGTAATAGAAACCTGACTATAGAAATCTGACTTATGGCGCTCAAACCTGGTCGGCCCAGACAGAGATCGCGCAACGATCTGGATGCCTATATATACCACGAAGACTGGTTTCAGGTGGCGTAATATAAAGCACGTTGGAAGGAGTTGGGGGAGGCCTTTGCCCAGCAGTGGGACAGTACAGGCTGATAAAAAAAAATAGAAACCAAACATAAAGTATATAATACAATTCTTAATTTCCATTTCTCTTAATATAATTGAGAATTTTAGATGCAAACAAAATAAAAATCAGCAGTTTATTCCCAGACCTAAAGTATAAATAGTCAGAACGATACTTAATTAAAGTTGTTATGACACTGATAATACTTGAAAGTCATCAGTCGCTACGAGAGGTGAGGTTAACAACATTGGCATAAAACTATACATAAGGAGAAACCGTTCTAAAGTATTGAGTTAGCGGTAGTTGGGTGACAGTAACAAGTATACTCGTATACGAGTATTATGACTTTTAGGTGCGCAAATTCAACTTTAAGGTGATGAGAAATATAATACTTGTGTTTTGAGATGCGTCACATATTTTTTGGTCGGTTGCCAAAACAGTTTAACAAATACAAGCAAAAACTGGGATACATCACTCTGTTAGACAATCAATTTAACATACAATTTATCGTCTATAAAAGATCTGAACTAGTACGTAACATTCTTGGCATACTTCATTATTTTACTCATCTTTGTTGTCTGTTTTTTAGTTGACTTGTGTTGGATATAATTTGTTTGGAAGTGAAAATAATAGAGAAGAGATCATTAATAATAGGTCTTTACCTTTGAAATTGCCGTTTGGACTTTGGTCGACAATGACGAATTAAATGTGATTGTGTAAGCCGATTATACACAATCTACGGTTGAATAAGCAGCAGCTTTGGACGTTAGTGTCAAAACAATATTGGTCCATTTGCGTCAAATTGGCAAGGTAAAAAGCTTGACAAATGGGTGCCTCACGAACTCAATGGTCGCCAGCGCAAAGTACGCGTCGAGATATGCCTTGCATTGCTCAACAGACACACAAATGAAGGAATTTTGAACCGCATTGTTACTTGCGATGAAAAATGGATTCTGTACGATAACCGCAAGCGCTCAGCAAGTTGGTTGGATCCTGGTTCAGCACCTAAACAATCCCCTAAACGAAAACTTACCCCTAGAAAAGTGATGGTCACTGTTTGGTGGTCTAGCGCCGGTGTGATTCATCACAGCTTCTTACCAAACAGGGTGAGCATTACTGCAGATGTGTATTGTGAAGAACTGAACACAATGATGGAGAAGCTGGCACATCTCCAACTAGCATTGGTCAATCGCTCGTCTCCGCTGCTCCTGCACGACAATGCGCGACCTCATACTGCACAGCAGACGGTCTCCAAGTTGCAAGAACTGGGTTTGGAAGCTCTCCGTCATCCGCCATACTCACCAGACCTTGCGCCTACAGACTACTACTTTTTCCAGAATATTGATAACTTCTTGGCGGGAAAGAAATTCAATACCCGAGAGGCAGTACAAAATGCCTTTGAAGAATTTGTTGCCTCCCGTCCAGCTGATTTCTTTAAGAAGGGCATCAATAAACTGCCGCTGCGTTGGCAAAGATGCATTGATTGCATGGGTGATTACTTCGATTAATACAAATAAAAATACATGATAAAAAATTCGTTTCATTTTTTTTCATACAAAACGGCAATTTCATAGGTAAAGACCTAATATTATTTCTCCGAAGTAAATAAAAAAGATTTTGTGAAATTGTTTAAGTTAGACTAGGTATTTGTTGACTTCGCCGGGCGCCACAGGACATACGTTCTGCTTGTAACCAGAGACGCTCGGCAACGGACGTTAGAGAGGACGCGGCCTTGGTCGCGGATCAAAAAGGTATTTGTTGAAGCTTTGTTTTGTTATTTACCGCTCTCTTATTTATAGTTTTGAAAGTCCAGTAAATGGTTGTAATTTGATAAATAAAACTCAATGTAAGGTTATGTTTAGTAGGATATGACCTTAGTTTAGTTTAGTTTACTTACATTATTTTGTGAATTGTTCTTTTAACGGTAGATTTCAGCCTGAACTTAAATACAAAGACCAACAGTGTTGCTTGGTTAAAAAATGTGCTAAGAATATATTTTACAATAATATAATTTATGTCACCAATTTTATAGACATGACAAATGAACCTGTATCCGTGCCCTGGAGCTTTAATAAGATAACATTTAGTTATATACCATTTTATACACATACTTACATTATATTTTATATTAATTTCATCGACCTCGACTGGGAAAATTGATGACGTTTTTCTTACTTGAAATATAACAACGGTATAACATGTAGCTTTAGTTATAACGTAATATTTTATACATATCAAAAGGTAATTTCAGTTAATAATATGACAAATCTCTAGAATGACATTTTCATAACATTCAATATAATATTATATTTTATTTATTTAGCATAAAGTTATAAAACTAATCCATTGGCGTTTTTTGGGATTAGTGCACATCATCTTTAAAAGTTCAGAAAGTTACAGAGAGTGGTGATATGAGACATAACAACACTTGTACATTATCTACAACATTAATAACTATTTGACATCGATAAATGAATCTGTAAGAACAATATCTGACTAGAAAGATCACTAGATAAAGGTAAAGTTTGGTTTTTTCTAAAACATCAATATAAATTTTAGATACATTAATTTTTTTTGTCGTCTACGAACATTTTATATTTTGCAATTTTGGTACCAAAATAGAGATTATGTTGAACACATCTAGCTAGATGTAAAAAATATAGGTATCGATGAACAACAACAAGGAATAGGTTCCCGAGAAGTGTACAAATATTTCTCGCTACTCTACGGTAATCGAGTACATCTATAACAATAATACTTTAAGAAGGCGTTAACATACCACAATATAAGAAGGACCCAACTCAGTCACTCATATTTATCTAATACACTGATATTACTCACAGCTCAAAGTTTTATATACCATAGTCGAAACTTTCAAACTCCGAAAATCTCGAATCTTGTTTCTCTAGACGCTGTTGGCAAGCTTCTAAATAGCTTGCCTGAATCCTGTACATCCCCGAGTTCGCTTGGTACATTAAAGTCTCCAGAATACGTTCGTTCTTTATAGCCTTAGATGGGAGCACCACTTTTATCAATTCCTGCGGTGAGATCCTGTGCAGTTTCAAATCTCTGGCTAATCTTTCCATAGTGCATTTAAATTCATTTTTAGCATCAGTCTTATTGGCGGACTTTGACTTGATTTTATTCCGGGCCCAGCTGAGCATCGCTTCAAATTTCCTCACTTCAGGCACCTCCAAATTTCGGCACATTATCATTTGTACCATAGACTCTGAGAGGTTAAGAAACTCCGTTGTTTGAAATAATGCATAAGCTCGCTGCTCGATAAATGCCAGGATCATGTTGACCAATTCCGAGGCTGAGGTATACCGCCAGTAGTAATTCTCTAATGATATAAGCATCGTGCAAACCTAAAATTAGAGAGTTTATATCTTCAATCCCAATTATAATTTTGTACATAAAAGTAGGTAAAAGTTTTAAAGTGGGCACCTGTAAATAAATGGGCACTCAAGGCCACACAAAGGTCATAGTTATGCTAAAAAATGTGACACACCGCAATATAGTGTACAACATAACCGCAAAGTGTGGGTTGTATTAACTAAATGTACCAACTAGTCCAGTTAGAAAGTTTTGACATTGTTAAGCAAGATTTAACAATAGGCTATTATGGTTACACTTACCACTTCTATTCTAAGAAATTGCTTAGCATGGTGGAAGCATGCTTGTAGTAATTCGGGTAAGTCGTAATGTTCTGCGGCACAGATGAGCCCTGGGATTGAGGCACACGTTAATGGACAACTTCCTGTGTGTAAATAGTCCAAAAGAATTCGGAAGGTTTCTGGGTCGAATTCTATTATTGAGAACTGAAAGAAAAATAAAGCATTTATTTATAGTCGTGGTTTATTCTTTGGCTGAAATGTAATAAAATGTGTGTGTGTTTGTTTACCTCTGTTTGTGCCAGTTTAGCACGATCGACTTTTTGTGCATCTGCGCATACAGAAAGTCTAGGTACCGCGAGTGCAGAATTCTTGTCTTTATCTTTATCTTTTCCTTCTTTATCTGAAAATTTATTTGTTTAAATTTTGACGACGTACATTCGTACAAATATTAGGCCCATGACACTACATATTTAATTATAAAACTAACAGCAGCAGACAAAACAGCGTTTGCGGGATCACCTGCAAACGCTGTTTTGCACTTATCACTTAGGTGTTTAAAAAATAGTAGACGACCGATTCTCAGATCTACCATATGCACAAGAATTTTCATAAGAATCGGTCAAGTCGTTTCGGAGGAATTCGGCAAATTTGACTCGAAAATTTAATACATTATATTAGATTGGGGCCAAATATTTGTATTACTTAACGAATAGTAGGCAACAGAAAATGTCCAGTAAAAAATAGTGCAAGCTATTTTGAACACTAAGAAGAATTTACAAAATTTTGCCTGATTTTTTGGCAAATGTTCAAAATATAGTTCTTCAAAAATGGTGAAACTAAATATCTCCACACATCCGTCAAATGTTGGCATTTGAAAAGTAACATCAGGAATGCCTTCGTTACAAGATATACTATATGTATATATAGCTCATATACTCGTAGATAGCGCTAAATTCTGGATTTTCTAATTTTAATCGAGCGTGAAACGCAAAAAGCAATACTAAGCTCGGGATTCTATAAGAAAGAGCTATAATATAATTTTGCCTGAATCGTAACAGCAACGATAAGCGATTGTGGCAACATTGTGTGCTCTGAAATATTAGATAGGCACTTCTTTTCATCGCAAAGCAATCGCTAACAACAAATATATAACAATAAATATATAAAGAGGAAGTTGTAAATATTAAATATATTTTAGAAAACTAATTTAAAATACTTACTTGAACAATCTTGTGAACTGGCCCATTTCTTTTTATCGTCAGCATTGAGTTGTGAATGCTGTTTACGAATTGACCTACCCCAACCAGCCGTTATAGTGCCCAGACGTGAAAACGCACGTTTCACCATTGGTGAACTGGGGACACTTTTTGGCCTGAAATAATAGAAGTAGGTTTTAGGGTATTCTGTAAATAAATTAAAGAATCAGGATTAATCACTCTTACGCCTAGAAGTAGTTTTTAGGGGCCCCAATAACAATGCTCAATTAATCTTCACCTGCACGCAGTTGCCTTAGATATGCCTAGTAATGCCATACCCAAACTTCCCTGAAATGGCAATAAGATTGCCCTTTAATACCTCATTTATTTAACCAAAATAATGACGATGAATGATTAATGAAGAATTCTGACCATATAAAGAGCACAGTACAGGTATCCAACTATGCATTACTGAAGTCGATGACGTATGTACGTAACAGCTGATTTGAGGTAGTGTTGTGAAAACTTTTAAAAACAAATTTTTAACGATTTTGGACAAGCACTATAATTAAAAACGTATGACATCGAACAAAAGACACTACGCGTTCGGCTTGCACTACTAATTAGGTATGTAAGACTCTGTTTAATGACGAATTGAACTCAATGTTTTCAACCTTTACGAAAATTTCTTCGAACCATCTTGACTTTTGAATCAATTTTTTCATTTATAATTACCTCGGTGATTCAATATCAGGAACTTGTAAAAAGTTACTACTTTTTTGCCTAGCTGGTGTTGGGGAGAGCAACGTTGGAGCTGGTCGCGACAATAGTTCTGCCACAGGAACTTGAGGCGATCCAAAACCTGTTTGAATCCCGTACAACATCTCTTGGAATACCCTGGAACATAAAAGTCTAATGAGAACTTTTACAAGTAGGTACCCATCTTCATTTCTTTAGTAAGTGTAAGTATCCTAAAGTAGTAAGTGGTCACATTTTCTAAACTTGGTCAGTATTTAATGTGTTGTTATTCTGAACCACGGTACTGTATGACTAACCGATTCCAAATAACAATTTCGAGTGGCTGACGCCATCTTGCTTTATAATATGTCCGTTTGCTTTTTTAAAATCAAAATATTTTTATATTATTTACCTGCTTCTGACACCAAGTATAGCTCTAACACCGATGAACTTAGTCTTCTGCTTTGACTGTCCCACAAGAAACACTACGTCAAAAAGTTGACCATTTGTCGCCACGTTCAGATCACTGTTCAAGAAGACTCTTGTGAAATCTTTGGCAAGTTGATCATAGTCTTCGAATTGATCTCGAACTGAATCCAAGAGTGGAGATGACGGTCGCATATGGCCTATTGGGCGCCAGGAACCTAAAATTGGATTTAATAAAGGTTCTTATGATAGTAGCTTTACATGAGTGAATAGGTTATCCTATAAATAAACCCAGAGCTGGCATACATTTCCGGGAAGGTGCTTGAGGCAATCTGTAAATTGGTCAGATTGCTCTCCAATATTATCCTAACACAGCAATGCTGATTTGCCTCGAAGGATTGGTTATTTTACAAACCCTGTAATTGAAAACAAAAAAATAACTAAAGTAGGAGGTTGAGGCCAAACCAGACCATTTGTAAGGGGTTTACCCTTGCCAGGTAGACATTTATTTTGTTTTGGTTAAGAACAAACAGTTACCTCTTCGATATGGCTTAGGTATTTGTCCAGTTTCAGCATGATTTTGCAAATTGGCAACAATATCTTCTAACATTTGACTTCGTGTCCTCTCTTGCATCCTGGCAAACTTAGGCGCCGAGTATGACGCTCTTTCACCATTCACAATTTTTGTCAATAACCATTCCCTGAAAACGCATGAGATGGAAATCAGTTATCAACACACTTTTATTATACAAGCCATCTGTTGCAAATCTAGTTGTATTTTAAACAGTGAAAGATAGAACAGGCGCTAATCCCTATCAATATCTCCAAGAGCCAAGTCATTCTCACTTGTTCGCGGTGCACCAGCTGATAGACGGACAAACCTCTGGAGAATACACCCAAAGTGACTGGCGAAATATAGGCGTAATATATATAAATAAATTGCGACAGAAGTGGATTCACGTTATTGGTCTGGTGACTGGTGGTTGGGGATCGAAATCACGTCGTTTTTCCATTGTTTGGTTAACAAGTTCTTAGGAAAGTAGTCAAAATGCAGCGGAGAATTCACGTCAACAGATCGTTGTCCATGTAACCAAATCGACTCGGTTTCCTAGAGAGTTGTGATTGACACCGTTCTTTTAGTCACCAGGCTACTGAAGCTTCAAAATTAGTTAGAAGTTTTAGACCGCTGGCGCTACTGGTAAAACACCTGAGGCGCCCGGAAATAGACCCTGGGCAGCGGATTAAAAAAAATGTATAAGATCGTAAACTAGAGAGATGTATACACATACCTGAACATAGGTCCTTTGTCAAAGACGCTTTGTTCCCAAAGGTACGGCTTGTATGCACCTACTTCATCACGAGTAACAACGGATACCTCGTATCGAGTTGGTCGACGTTTTATCTTAGCTGACACCCGAACTGTAAAGTAATTAAGGTAGGTATTTGGTTACAAGACAAACATTTATAAAAGGAAGAGAAGAAATTTTTCGGGACAAAACGAATGAAGTTTTCAATTCTTACCTAAAATAAAAGTATGCAAGAAGTGACTCTTGATACATGCAGGGGAGAAAGCCGTGTTGTCCGCCTCCAAGAACACAACACACACTATATCGTTGCCTATATGCCGTTTCCTTTGCAGTTTTTGAGGGTCATGTCTTTCGTAGGGCAACAGAGTTGACACGTGGAACATAATTTCTATTCCTCGCCAGTTAGTATATACAGAGTATAGACCAGTCAAGTCGTGGACAGTGTCTAACCCTCCTTTGTATTTATCGAAACCTGTAAAAATAAAAAATATAAACATAAAGATACCTACATTTTTGTTAAGGTGCTAAACAGACTCTGGGGTTATCCTGACTGCTACGGTGGCGTAGTCGGTAGTGCATGGGCTTTCTACTCCGGAGTCTCCGGTTCGATTCCCGATGGTTGAATCAAATATTTGTGTGATCTACAAAGGTTTGTTTCGCAGTTTGGGTGTCTTCTTTGTATACATATTATGTATGTATTTACAAAATATATAAGTTGTTTATCCGTTGTCTAGATCCCATAGCACAAGCTTATAGCTTAGTTTGGGCTAGATGACACGTCCAAGAAGTCGGCCCCTAACTTTTTTTTTTTTTTTTTTTTAATTCCGCGGCCCAAGGCCGCGGCCGCTCTAACGTCCGTTGCCGGGCGTCCCTGGTTACTAGCAGAGGGTATGTCCAGTGGAGCAGAGGGTATGTCCAGTGGAGCAGAGGGTATGTCCAGTGGGTAGTCGGCCCCTAACTTATCGATTACAAAAATTTTGAAAGTTGTTCTGGGTTGTTCTAGGTTTGTGCTACTTTGTTCCAAAACATTATAGAGCCAAGACTGAAATTATCAGAGAAAATCCAAAAAAAATAATTTCTGAGCTGGCCCCCCACTTTTAAGATATCACGATTGTGGCGGTTGTTCTGGGTTGTGCTTGGTTTGTTCTATATTGTTCCAAAATATCGCGCCCGAAAACCAATTATTTTCGCAATTATCGCAAATAATAATTTCTGAGCTGCCCCCCCACTTTTAAGATATCACGATTCTGGCGGTTGTTCTGGGTTGTGCTAGGTTTGTTCTATATTGTTCCAAAATATCGCGCCCGAAAACAAACTATTTTCGCAAATTTCGCAAATAATATTTTTTAACTGGTACCCCACTTTTAAGCTATCTCGATTCTGGCAGTTGTTCTGGGTTGTTCTAGATTTGTTCTATATTGTTCCAAAATGTCACGCCCAAATACTAATTATTTTTCGCAAATTTCGCAAATAATAATTTTTGAGCTAGCACTACATTTTTGAGCTATCGGGATAACAACGGAATTTCATACTCTGCTCTATAACGTTTTGGAACAAACAAGAAGAAACTCAAAACAACTGAGAACAAACGCTGTTATCCATAAATAGCTCAAAAATGTGGTGCTAGCTCAAAAATTATTAGTTGCGATATTTGATAAAATAATTTGTTTTTGGGCGCAATATTTTGGAACAATATAGAACAAACCTAGAACGACCCAGAACAACCGCCAAAATTGTAATATCTTAAAAGTTGCCAGTTCAAAAATTATTATTTGCGGTAATTGCGAAAATAATTGGTTTTCGGGCGCGATATTTTGGAACAATATAGAACAAACCTAGCACAACCCAAAACAACCGACAGAATCGTGATATCTTAAAAGTGGGGGGCCAGTTCAATAATTATTATTTGCGATAATTGCGAAAATAATTGGTTTTCGGGCGCGATATTTTGGAACAATATAGAACAAACCTAGCACAACCCAGAACAACCACCAGAATCGTGATATCTTAAAAGTGGGGGGCCAGTTCAAAAATTATTATTTGCGATAATTGCGAAAATAATTGGTTTTCGGGCGCAATATTTTGGAACAATATAGAACAAACCTAGCACAACCCAGAACAACCGCCAGAATCGTGATATCTTAAAAGTGGGGGGCCAGTTCAAAAATTATTATTTGCGATAATTGCGAAAATAATTGGTTTTTGGGCGCGATATTTTGGAACAATATAGAACAAACCTAGCACAACCCAGAACAACTGCCAGAATCGTGATATCTTAAAAGTGGGGGGCCAGCTCAGAAATTAGCTTTTTTGGATTTTCTCTGAAAATTTCAGTCTTAGCTCTATAATGTTTTGGAACAAAGTAGCACAAACCTAGAACAACCCAGAACAACTTTAAAAATTTTTGTAATCGATAAGTGGGGGGCCAACTTCTTGGACGTCTAGATGACGTTGCGTGAGAATGTCCAAAATATAAAAAAAAAACATATAGCTAAATCGCTCGGAAAACGGTAATAACTCGGCTCATATTACGTGAGACAAACCAAGTTATTGGCGAAATATGGGCGTTATAAACAACTCTGTATACTCCTTCGGGGATAAAGACGTGATTCTTCGTAAAATATTACAATAAATAGTACCAAAGAATTTCACGTTATTAATATTATCTAAGTTTAAAATATTGCTCACGATTTCCATTTCACCCTGAAGGTAGGTATATCACATTAACTCTTTTATGAGCTTTTTAATTAATTAATGAAAGATGTTAAAATTCTGTTCGCATTCCTAAAAGATAAAATGTTTGAAAACCAGCAAACAATAAAATTTAAACCTTCATTTTATGTTTGTTTTGTTACGAATCCGAATCATTGTTACTTTTAATGGCTGTGGATTAATGGATGACTAAACGATGATCCCTTTAATTGTCACCACTTATTAACGATGTTTTTATTTGACTAGCTTAAAAAAGGTTATCTGATGTTCAATACTACACTTACCCTTTAGTCTGACTTTTTCGCCTAAAACTTGCAAAAACTCTTCAAACATAGGTGAATTTTCATTATTGTCCAGAATCTCTTCCTCGGTGTATTGGTTCTCTTTCACATAAATTACACCAACTTTTAACTCTGATTTTATAAATACCTGTAAATAAAGAAAACGACTTTTATGACCAAATGAAACTACAAATAAATATGGTTAAGGTAACAGAGGTTTCACAATGATACTCGTATTTGGGAAAGATGTTTGTACGTTTGGATTCAGATGAAAATTAGCACATACATAAACTGGGTAAATTTTGAGCGGAGCAAATTTTCTTAATTGTTTTTTTATGCTCTATTTTCATGATTTCAGAGATATGCACTCCCGGGTATGATTTCGACCAGCATGCCAAATTTGGTCAAAATCGGTGGAGCCGTTTCGGAGGAGTTGGCACACAAACGATTTACACTTGTCGTCTAAGATTGAGCTTCGCTTCGCTCCGCTCAATTATTAAACACACACACACACATATCACGCCTATATCCCCGAAGGGGTAGGCAGAGGTGCATTACCCACCCACAATTTGCCAGTATATTTAGTCCCACGTAACAGGGGGCAAGCATATTGCAGTCACCGGGCACATTAATAATGGGTGACCGAATGAATTTAATAAAAAGTAGCAGCTATACTGTAATTTTGAAAAAAAGAATTAAAACTCGTTGCCACGTAACATTTCATCGCAATGAAATGTTACGTGCCAGCAAAATCTTACGTGCCAGCCGCTATGACACAGCGAATTAATGTCCTGGGCGTCTCGGGCTACTAATGCATGAAAATGATTACCTGATAAAATTAATACATAAATGATTACATACCTGGATTAAATAGAAAACCTATTAATACTGTAATAATATTATGGTTCTATGGATATTGATAACGAGAAAATTATTCTACGTAAGGGGTACCACGGTCTGTAGTTAGTAAAATAACACAAAACAATAACGGAATATATTGTACAGGCACTTTGGTACGCAAGTAGCTACCTAAGTGCTTCGTTTACTTTGGGCCTTAGGGACGTTTTGTTCATTATATTTTCCATCTAAATCACCATACAGCCGTCTCCAATGCATAATAGAATACATTATAATAAATATGTTTCAATAGCTTCCTTATTCATGTTCAGTAACAGCAATATTAGCTATCATTATGAAAATGATGACGGACAAGTAAAGAAGGAGGAATCCCTAATGCCATTCAATTAAAATAGATATTGTAAGAAGTTGTAGGGGCTTTTTGTATACCGCGGCCTAAGCATCATAATTAAATAGGCCTTGCAGAAGCATAGTACGTTCCACTGACTACCACAGGAGACCATGGCTGTTAACATGGCCTCCAGGGAGAGGAGTTATAGGGGCTTGGATGATGTCGCAACACTCAGCGAAAACGATAAGATATACCTTAGTTTTACTTACTACTCGTTATTATTTTATGTGCCACAACATGCAACCAGTTTTATGTAAAGACACTCATCACTCATACATTTTCAAGAATTTTTTAAAAAAGACATAACCTCAGCTATCCATCATTAAGATTTCATAGCTTTAAAAAAATGTAAATTAAACCAATGAATGTGAAATGATTCGAGCTCCTTATTCTATGAATAATTTATCATTACGACTAAATACATATTGTTTAAATTGTAAATTTTCAGATTCTGTGACCTTTTTATTTTAGGTTTCCATAGTTCTAGTCTCGGAACGGAAAGTTTCGTCATGTCCGTTTCCAGAAATATTTAACTTTGCATTTGTATTATGTAAAATTGTAAAGTTTTTTTTGGGTAAGTACCTACCTCTTCTACACATAAACCTTAAAAATAATAACCGGCCAAATGTGTGTCGAGCCACGCATAAGATAAGGATAGTTTTCCTTCAAAGTTCATTACATGGACAGACACCTTCTAGGCAAACGTGTACCATCGTAGGCCTCATCTTCGCCTTCCATCAAGCGAAATTGAGTCCAAACGTAAGCCTATTTATCATAAAAAAAAAAACATGGACTTTGAAGGAATTTTTCCAGGTTCCAGCCCTGGCCCAATTTACATGCCAGAAACTTTCACTATTAGAATGTTTTTTAAAGGATGTCGACTCAAAGCAAGGTGAAAAAGTATATGTATAATTAGTTCTATTAGATTACTAATTTAGTTAGGCACATTTTGAAGTTTAGTTGAAATTCAGCCAACTTTACTAAATAGAACAAAAAAAAGTATTGACCTTCAAAATTGCTCGATAATAGGGCCATTTTAACTACAATTAATGGACCTCTCTCTCCCCCCCCCCCCCACAGCAATAAACGTAACTTTCTTACACGTATCGTAACGATCTCGTAGCGCAATCACCAGCTCACATCCCAAGCGTGCGTAAGATGTCTCCATAACAATTCTCTAATTTGAAATTGTCACAAAATAGTGGACTCAATGACGTTTGGACTATATAAAACAGTTGGTTTCATAAAAATTCATTTTACTGCTCTTCTATTACCTAATAAAGAAGACATAAAACACTATACCGTTGCACGTAATATTCGAAGGTATACTCCCGACTCTGTAATATTTCATGATCATTTTATTGTAACGCTGAAATGATGGACTACAATAAAATTCAGATGAAAGTAAATGATGCAAGAGAGATGACGACGTAGTGTTTATATAACGCATTTTGCGATTATGATACTGCATGGTTGTCTATACAAAATAAGATTAAATAATAATTTTAAAATTTCACTAAACTTAGATGCATTTAGAAGTTCGTTAATGAAAAACGAAGATTTGCCTTTTAATTTCCATCCACGAGTTTAGCTATAAGGCCGCCATTTATACTTTCTTTTAGTGATGTCTCCATGTTGTGCAATAAAGAGTATTTGATCTGATTTAATACAATCAAAATTTTCTTGTTCTTTACCGATATCTCAACAGATATCCCAATTCAGATTCAGTACAAATTTAAAAACAATATAAACCAAAATAAAAAACCGACGGTAGCTACAAAAGTTGTACGTTTTATGACGTTGTTAACGTTTAGGGAAGGTGTCAGATAAGGTGAAGGTGAGGTGAAGCGAGGTTAATGTTTCCTTTAAAGCTTTTAAACGCCACTTTCTGAATGTATTTCGTCTTATGGCTGCTTTAAGTTCTTACATTCTCGCGGAATCTCATGCTTGGTACAATTGCGATAAGTAAAAAGAGGTGTTTAATAAATACTTAGTTTGGTTTTGTTCATATTATTGTGAAGACATGGTTCATATTTTTTTGTTTGTAGTCTGTGTGTTTCGGTGGTAATTTGCAGATTTTTATCAGTTTTGAGAACATACTTCTAATGGTTGACGCTATGCATAGGTACTGACTGTCTGCAGTACATTATAAATTACAGAAAAATCAATAAGAAGAATATTTACTTTTTCATTAGAAGCCCAATGTGACAAAATGATCGTTATGAGTAAATCCCAGCTTACCAACGTTCCAATACCCGCCTAAATATATATTTAAATCTCTTCCTGCGATTCGTTAGCTGAAACGATTTTAATTTCCATTCTGAAATGCCATTTCGGGATTAATTCCTTCATTTTACGTCAAGTAACTTATATTCATAAAAGCTGACGTTTCAGTGAATTCGAAATACTATACGGACAGGCGCTCACCAAAACTCACGCATACCTCTGTCGGTATTTAATGAAAATTGGCAGTTCAGTGGAGCAAACCAACTTGCTCTTTCATTGCCACGTTGAAAATGAATCTTTATTGCAGACATTAAGGTATCTTTTGTAAGTTTCTATGTATAGTCCTCACGGAAACAATGCAAGATTGTAACAGATGCTTTTATGAAGCAAATACAAAGTTGTAACGAAATGGTTCTTGGTAAAACGTATATCTATCCAGTGGCAGCTGCTTTACTACAAATTGAAGAAATAGTTTTGAAATATAGCTGTTCTAGTTATATCAAAAGGGAAAACTTGCTAATTTGGACAAGGAATCATGTTTCATAAATACGAGTATGAAATTCAAAACAGAATGAGAAACATCATCATTGACATGCTACGAGTTCAAAACTATCTTTAAAATGAATCTTGTCATTAATATTTTAAGTTTTCGTGACTACAAACTTCCGTCACTTCCGTGTATCAAGTTTGTACATTAAGAGACCGGGCTAAGTAGTTGCGCATCTAACTTGTCATTACTCCATTACCGTGATTAGTCAGCGCTATGTAGGGAGGTTTCTCCCTTGAGTGTTGAGGGTGTTATATGTGTCGAAACACCTACCTTATGTTGGCTTTTCTTAAGACTAACGGTCGGCATCAATATTTCAGGGCTGTAAGCGGCAGCATCGTTTATACGTAATGGGCAACTGACTGAAAACAATTGCAAGAACGGCAGAAAGGTTTTACTGTTAATTCACTTGCGATCGTGAGTTTGCGCCAGGTCGAATGTTTAATGAAATAAAAGAACACAACGTTGCAGACGGTATGGGAATCTTCTTTTTTGTTTATTTTATTTTGTTGGCAGCGACGCGGTACCTATTTGTATTTATTTACCCTTTGGCGTAATGCAAATTGGTATTGTCACGAGACTTATTTAACACAACATTTTGTAATATACTTTTACGGTACAAAGTCAATACTTTGTATTTTGTTTTCAAATTTGAATAGTTAATTTGAAATGATAGCTATTTGCGGTAGTATCATTTATCGAATTCAAATGCTGTACTTACTTCTTTTATGTTCATTTAATCATAATCTGTCTTTTCAAATGATTAATTAAGAAAACACATTTAATAGAAGTATCGACTGTATCCATATGAAACCTACTACAAGAAATAGAAAAGTCTTGTGCAATATGTTACCTGATCCAGCTTCAGCAGTTCTTCGGGAGTATCAGGCAGTTGACCCAGCATAAGCGGAGGGTTGATGTTGACTTCCTTGCCAAGTGACCGCACCACTTCTTCTCTGTTGTAGCGGTCCGCGAACACGCATGATGCTGGGATCAAACCATGGACGGTATAGCTTATTGCTCGGACAAGGATTCTGAAAGAGATTCAATCAAATTATCCACAGATACCTTTGTGTTGTCGTTTTTTTAGAAAACAAGTGGTTATAGATGCTTAATTTTTTGCATCTTTTTAGTTTTTTAGGGTTCCACACCCAGGGTAAAACGGAACCCTATTACTAAAACTCTGCTGTCCGTCCGTCCATCCGTCACCAGGCTGTACCTATCTCATAAACCGTAATACTCGTAGTTAGAAATTTGAAATTTTCACAGACGATGTACTTATTTCTGTTGCCACTATAAGTAACAACACATACTAAAAACAGAATAAAATGAATATTTAAGGCTCTCAATATTTAAGGCTCTCATACAACGGACATGATATATTGGGCCCAAAATACTTCCTTGGAGGACCCTTGAAGGTTTTATAGATAATGGTACAGGATCCTTTGTGCCGAGTCCGAGTTGCACTTAGCTAATTATTTTTTAAATTAATTAATTATAAGAAACCTCCATCAATTACAAAATCTAACAGTTTCACAAAGTACCTGCAGGACCGCCTCAACTTTAAATATCCCGCTATTTATAAACGCGTAAGTTTGTATGTACCTATGTCTATTTTGTTGTTTCTCTCGTCTAGTTTGTATGTACGTATGTGTTTGTAACACGCAAAAATTACAGAACGCATTTTAATGAAACTGTACCATAATTTGGTTTCTTAATTAGTTAATAAGTTGGTTTCTTTTTATTCCTTTAATGCTTTCCCGTGAGAATTGAGAAAGAGAAAACTATACCAATCAGTTGGTGCGAGACATTAAATAAAAGCAATTAGCTATATTTTTCTGTGCAAAATATAAATTCAAAGGTTGATTGATGAGGCACTCGTAAACTGAAATTTTGTTTACATTAACTTTATTACTCCTGTTGAAACATTTTGGGAAAAGGGTTGAGAGGAAATGTTGACGAATTGGAGTGCTCGTGCTCGACTCAGAATACCTATGCTAAGCATTAACTCATTCCAGTTGGTACCTAATTATAATCACATCAGGAGTATGAACATTTCGTCTTCATGTTATACTGCTAGGTTACACGTAATCAAAGTTTTCATATTGTTTTTATTTTTTATTAGATTTTTTATGTAAGTACCTTAAATACTTTCATATGCATTTAGTAAAAAGCTGTTTATTTGAAATTAAACACAGACACTTCAATTTAATTATCTGGGAACCTTCCCAGTCAGAAATGACGCGGAGGATTTTTTAAACGATATTTTAAGGTACCCACAGGTAGGTTAGCTTAGATTTTGTAAATAAACATAGCTATGCTAAATTAATATGTATTAAAATCAAAAAAATAATATACTTACCTATTTTAAGGTAATTGTTTGCTTCGCAATCAGTATTTTTGCTTAGGAAAGGACTTTTTTTAGTACATAACGAAAGTTTTTTGATTAGCAGTGAAATACTATCCTTTATAAAATGAGACCTAAGTGAATTTCATTTAACATTCAAAAGCGTACATTCGAATTCCACTATGCCACTCAAAAAATTTGAAGAGTCAACGTTTTAATTAAATTCTCCTGTTGTCTCGCCACGTTTCAGTTTTCCTATGACAGCGAATAATGAAAATGCCGGAATTTAAGGTAAGCACCCGTGGAAGCTTCCTGCGAGTAATTCCTATGCAAAAGGGAGACATTTTTGCGGCGTGTCTTGATTTTATATGATGTACTGTTTCGTTCTTTTTGGCTCGTTTGAAGCTTCGAGCTTTCAAAAGGTCTATTTATGATTTGGCTAGAGAAAGAATATTGAACATAAAGAATTTGTTGTTTGTAAATAATAAACAACCAATTTCAAAAGTATAAAAACAAATACCTAACGACATATTTTTTTACATGATTATTAAGCAAGAGTCCGAGACGCCCAGGACTTTAATTGGCTATGCCACAGCGGCTGGCACGTAAGCTTTAGTTGCCTTTCATCAACATTTCATCGCAAGTCAACGGGTTTCAAATTTAGTTTTCAAAATTACAATATAGCTGCTTATTTTATTAAATTAATTCGGCCATTTTGGACATAACCGACTTCTTAGAGTGCCCGGTGACGGCAATGGGATTGCTTTACGTGGGACTAAAAATACTGGCAAATTGTTGGTGTGTAATGCCCCTCTGGTAGGCAGAACCTGCGAGGATATAGGCGTAATATGTCAGATTACTAGGTATGCAATGCATGCTGCTGTTGCAAAAAACTGAGCGAATGTTAAATTTTCGAACGACAACGATTTATGATTATTTATCTGTGATTATTCCTCGATGGTATGTCCGATTTTCATTTTTTTTTGTTCTAAACCACCCTCACGCCACACGTTATCACTGTGGTAAGTTTGAAGGAGATCTGTTCAGGCGTTTAGGAGGAGTATGCGGACAAACGAAATACATGAGTCGCCTAAGATTGAGCTTCGCTCAATTAAGCATTGATAAATTTTGTAGTAATTACTTATAATTATGTAGGTATTTTTTTCATCGTGTGAATTTGTTTACTTGTTCAAGCATAACATAAAACAGCATTGTTGGACTCAGAATAAGCAGTACTGACTCCACGTAATAACAGCAAGCCTATTACCGTTACCGCGCATCGTAGACACTATGTTATATCTTCTGTAATCCGAATCTAAATTCCAACATCCGATGTTACATGCCTATAATCTCTCCAGGCCGGGTTTTTCATGATAAAATGAAAATGTAATAAACTTCAGTAACCGTATCCGCTGTTCCTACACCAATTCTCATTAACGACAGTTATTTCGATACATTGCCAATTTGAAAAATAATTTTACCACTATACTTACGCGATACCCTAAATTGAGCTAATAACTCTGCGGCAACTCATTATATATACAAAATTATACAAGTTAGTTCACTACAAAAACATTAAAGTCGATTGTATGATCTTGTATAAAAATGAGCTTTCGTCTGTGACCACGCGAGGGTTAATGGCAACGGGACACGCAATACTTCCATCGGAGACGTATTGCCAATACAGGAATTACTTCTAATCTTTACTATCCCTAACAATCTCTGGTGTTATTTCTGTTACTAATGAATTAAAAACGTCAAGAACCAAGTATAGGAACATTAATATATGAAAGTTTACATTTTACAAGTGAGACCACCTACTTATACTTTTCTATTTTAAGACACTCGTTTGCATTATCAAACACTACATACTTATATCTATACTAATAAATTAAAATGTCAGTTTCTAATTCTAAATCAACAGCTTTTCACCAAATGCATATGGAAGTACCTATATAGGTACGGTATTTACATAGAAAATCAATTTTCTTAATTTTCAGTAGAATTAAGATTCACACGGAACGAAGAAACTAATTACGGAACTATCACTGCACCAGTTAGTTGCCAGTAGCGTTGTTTACTATAGTTGTACTTTACATTTTAGAGACTGGTGTAAAAAATTTAAAATAAGGGTTCTACGACCATTGCCGGGAGCTTCAGGTGCGCACTTGAAAGCATCCCCTGTGACGCCGGGCGTCAAAGAACCACAGTAGTACTGAAAATGAATGATTTATTTAAATTTAAGTTTTAGAATATGTCTTAACGTTTTAGTAAAAAGTAAACTAAGATTCTATTTTTGTGCTTTGTTAAAGATACTGCTGCAATATCTTTTGTTATGTTTTGAAAACGTTTCGATGTCTCTCAGTTGCCAATCTGCTATTACCTGTTTAAAATGTAAAATTCCAGTTAATGAAATACCTCAAAACGTGACGAAATTAAATTTCGACATTGTAATACCATCTTTACGAGCTTTTAAGGGCCCATAAGAAAGCACAATGCATTTAAAAGGCTTGTCTTTGATTAAACATGGTTTCAAACATTTATTACTTTTTAAGTCTAACGAACGACTGAGATGTCTTTACTACAAGGGATATAGAAGTTTAATGAGTATTAAAACATGATTTTAAACGGGGAAGAGTTAACAAACTTGGGCAACAATATAACTAAGAGATAAGACAATACACTGTATCAAAGGCCTTTTCATGTTTCACACCAGGTTTCTGTTAAATATGTTAATTAATTCTTGGTTTACGAGAGGGCCTTAGGTAAACCCTGGTGAGGTCATACCAGTAACAGGCAGGTAATTATAGCCCTTATGGCCACTTAACAAAGTGCTATTCTATTTTACAATGGCGTACCATTTTTAATTAAAATGCATCCCTATCCAGCAGAAAGCACTTTCATTTATGTGCTGGGTAAAACGTGAAGGTTTGTTTGTTCTATTTGGAAGGCTAGAGTTTCAGTGAGGTCCATTATAGTATAAATAGACGCGTGCGACAAGGATGGCTTCATCAAGGTAGAGAAGAAGAAGAGGAAGCCTCCATGTCGAAACCAGTGCGGTACGAGTCTGGCAGGGCCTAATATGCTGTTACGTCCAGCGATACCGAGTACGTTACTGTACGTGTCCCGACTTCATCACTCCACGAAGGACATCGAGATCGTAGAGTACATCAGGACGAAGACCAACTGGGCCTTGAGAGTCGAGAGGTTGAATTCGCGCCACAACACGAACTTTAAGTCGTTTGTGATTGGGGTGCCGACTCATCATCTCGACATGTTCCTTAAGGAAGAGTTTTGGCCGAAAGGTGTCGTGTATAGACGGTTTCGCGGCACGTTACCTTACGCGAAGTGTAACACGACACCCGTTTAAACAACAGACAGTTTAGTGTTCTATTGTAAGATATAATTATATGTATTTTCAGTTTTAAGGTATCTATGGGCCGTATAATAAGTTAATTTAAGATCTGTAACTTTTCTGACGTAGCCTGATAATAAATGAATAAAAAAAAAATAATAATACGAAAGTACCGCTTTAATTTATAAAAAAACTTCCAGCGAATCTTTGAATGACGAGATGCTGAATAGGTCGAGTACGTTTCTTGTTGGAAAAACGGCATCGATGCAGTGGTTTAGTGTTAATTTTTTAACAAACAGAAACACAACAGTTTTAAAAAAATATTATATTATACTAGCTGACGCTCGCGACTTCTTCCACGTGCTAACGTAGTTTGGCAAAATTTTTCATAGCTACTCTGGACCTATTGATCATAGCGTGATGTTTATAGCCTATGTTACCGCTAACAATGCAGCCTTATATGGACAAAAGTATTTTTCAAATCGGTCTAGTAGTTGCTATCTATTTAATGTACAGAAACATTTTTTTTTCTTCATAATATTAGTATGGTCACAGATATAAGAATATTATTGTGGCGTGTAGGCAAGCTACACGGAGCACCTCAGATGTCATATACCTATACGAGACGTCTATATCATACGAGAAGGCGGTTCTAGTCCCTTCTACAAGCTTCTACCAGTTTCCATCTGCGCATACGCCATAAGCCACACCTTATAATTTAACTAGCCAATTAGGTATAAGCGATTAATTATAAGTACCTACTACAAATTCATAGGTATATACTCGCCTTTTGTTTAGATTCACATCCATTTAAACCTGTTAGTCCAAATGTATTCGTGTTGTAAATACGAATACATTTGGATAATAATATGAATCACATACTGTTACTACAATCGTTTCAATACCTCCCAAAAACCACTTCACTATAGATAGAGTATAGATTATATTTATTTTAATTTAATGCCATTAAAATCTTAAAAACGTACTATTCAGTCTACAGGAGACTGTACCTGGGGATCGTGCGGAGTATGGCCCTATACGGGGCTCCCGTATGGGCGGATAGGTTGGCGGGCAAGGGGAACGTGACTCTGTTAAACAGACCACTTCGAACCTTGGCTGTCAGTACCATACGGGGGTACCGCACGATTTCCGGAGAGGCTGCATGTCTCCTAGCCGGGACCCCTCCATGGGACCTGAAAGCGAGAGCCCTTGCGTCATTGTTCCAATGGCGCAAGGAGGCGCTGGAGCGGGACCACAGGCCTGCGTCTCGAGAAATCGAGGACCAGCGGTCCCAACTCCGCCAGGATCTCATGGAGTCATGGAGGGTGCGACTTGAGCAACCCAAGTGGGGTACGACCATCATCGCGGCGGTGAGACCGATCATGGATGATTGGCTGCAGAGGCAGCATGGTGACCTCACGTACCGTGCGACGCAGATCGTTACCGGGCATGGATGCTTCGGTAGCTATCTGTTTCGCATGCATCGTGAGGTCACACCCCGGTGTCAACACTGCGAGGTTTCCGACGACGACACCGCACTCCATACGTTGGTGGAGTGCTCAGCGTGGGCGAGTCAGCGCCGGGACCTCGTAGTGGGTCTGGGCGTGGATACCCTCTCGCTGGAGACCATGCTTCAAGCCATGGTCTCCAGCCGGAGTAGGTGGAACGCGGCCGTGTCCTTCTGCGAGCAAGTCATGCTCGCGAAGGAGGCGGCCGGGAGGGAGAGGGAGCGTACCCTCCCCCCCGAGTTCCGTAGTCGGCGGCCAGGGCGCCCCAGACTCCGCGACTACGCCCAAGACTATCGACCTCCATGATCGGGGCCTGAGGACGGCGGGATCGCCATCTGCCGTCCTTACTGAAGCTGGCTAGAAGGGTTGCGTGCTGCGGGGCCTTTGCCCCATAGCACGCAACCAGATTCACTCACTGACGCGGGATAAAACCCTACCCCAACGACGCGGGATTCTCGTCGACCCAACACCCGCAGAGACCACAGAGGTGGTCAAAGTCCGCCGGGCGCCACTGGACATACCCTCTGCTAGTCACCAGAGACGCCCGGCAACCGATGTTAGAGCGGCCACGGCTATGGGCCGCGGAATTAAAAAAAAAAAAAAAGAAGTAATCAGTCTACTTAAAATATTTTTAATGAAGAGAAGAGTACATAGTCTATCAACATTACCGTCAGAGTAAATTATTTTCTGTAATAAACTAATTTACTCTAACGGTATGCTAACCACTTATACCGGTTCCGTATTCATTCAAATATCAGTGTTTATTAATTAAATTCCATTACTCGTGACTCTTCCAGGAGTTGTTTTGGAAATTTGAAATATACGGAGCGTCCCAAGATTATGCGACATAGAAGACAAGTAAGGATCTTAAATATTTTAGAGACACCATTTTATTGAAAGATTTTAGTAATGATTTTCGAATAATCCATTGTATGAACCTAGAATCGACGTCACTATCCCCTAAACTCCACTGTATTTTGTTTAATTTTGTTCTGCCTGACATGACTCTTTTGTAATTTATGACGTCATACCCGACGTCATAACACTACGAGCTGTTTTCGTAAACTCTTGAAAATAATATTAGAAAAACGTCTCTTTCGTCATGTCTATTGGACCGAGTAGATGGCGCTGCTGTGGCTGTAGATACCAAGTACACCGGGTCAGCTAGTATGTGTATTATTCATTAGAGTGTTGTTTATATTAGTTCTATAACTAAGCTATGTAGTAAATCTAAATAAAATTCTTACTAACCTGAACTGGTCTCTACCATTAAGGGTCTCCTGTTTAATGGACAATATAACCGGACCAAGGTCTTCGTCGTTGGTGAAGTAGTTCCAATGTTCAGTTCCGTAGAAGTATTTTTCATAAGTTTCTTGTTCTACAGATGTAAGCTCAAAACCTGCGGATCGATCCCATTGTTCCTCTATAGCTGTTTTTTTCTTCGGCGTGCTGCCGCCATTGTCGCTGCTGTCTTCAGCGGCTTCGTCAAGTGATCCTGATCTTCTGTGACGATCTGTCAACGAAATGAAATAATATAAATTATATGGTACTTTTATTTGGGGTAACTGTTGGTAAATCAAATGAGACTTTGCCATAAAATCCCTTCTTAGATCGGAGGGTAATCTATAGTTACTACTGGATCCTCATTATTAAGAAAAGACTTGTCATCGACTTTCGACTCCGGAGTCTCGGGTTCGATTCCTGGGTTGAATCAAAAATTTGTGTGCTCCACAAATGTTTGTTTCGGAGTTTGGGTATTTTCTATGTATATTATGAAATTATGTATTTAGAAATATACTAGCGGACGCCCGCGGTTTTGGCTGCGTGAAATAGTTTTATGGTTACCAATTCCCACGGGAACACATTCCCAGAATAAAAAGCTTATATTACACCTCATTATGTATGGATAAGTATGTATCAGTTGTCTAGATCCCAAGCCCACAGCACAAGCTTATAGCTTAGTTTGGGCTAGATGAGGTGTGAGAATGTACAAAAATCATTATTTAAGTAATAGCAAAATAACAAATGTTCTCACTATTACTTCTTACTACAATTATAAAGATGAAAGATTTGTATTTTTTTGTGTGTATGTTTGTAATGAATAAACTCAAAAACTAATACCGATTTCCAAAATTCTTTCACCATTGGAAAGCTACATTCACCCTGAGTAACATAGGCTACTTTTATCCCGGTAATGTGTTCGCACGGGAACCGGGAACGAGAAAAGTACATCACGTAGGCGGAGCTGCGGCGATCAGCTAGTTATACCTAAAGACGAAAGATTTTTTTGGTTTGCTTTGAATAGGCTCCGAGACTGCAGGACCGATTTGAAAAAATATTTTACTTATGTAAAGCTACATTGTTATCGAGTTACATAGGCTATGTAACATCACACTATGATCAATAGGAGCGAAGTAGCAATCACAAATGTTGCAAAAACTATAATAGTGATTCATAAGCAGGATCGACATTGAGTTCCGCCGGGCGCTACTGGAACCGCCGGGCGCCACTGGAAATACGTTCTACTTGTAACCAGAGACGCCCGGCAACGGACGTTAGAGCGGCCGCAGCCTTGGGCAGCGGAATAAAAAAAATAAAAAAAAAGGATCGGACTTTGATTTTCTTCAGTGTATAGTCGTAGCTCATAATTATTATTGTGTATATCTATCAGGTAACGTATAGTATATATAAATAAATATGTGTATATATATATATATATATTATGGGATTATATGTAGGTTTATACACGTTTATGTATATTTAAATTATTAATTATTTAAGTAGTTATTAGAGTTTAAGTCTATGACCTTCATATGAACAATTTTTTTTGTATTACACCAATTTAAATTTTTAATTTTTTTTAACACTACTGCTATGCACCTACTACTAGATCTATCTGCATCACCCTAAGGTTGACTGGAAGATAATGCTTGTGGTATTAAGTCCGTCATTGTACAATAACTGTGCAAAAAGTTTAAATAAATAAAATAAAAACTATGTTATTTATTCTCCAACGTCTGCTTTTTATTTATTCTCCTAGCAGTTATTAAAATTTTAAAGAACAGTCTCCACTGTTTGAGATTAGACGGCGTTTTAACGGTGTCATACTAATATATCTATTTTATTGCTGCCATGGTGACGTGGTCGGTAGTAAACTTTGTGTGATGACACATACATTTGTGCCGAAGTCTGGGTGTTTCCTATGTATAAAACTATATAATTATTTATATCCGTTTATCTAGTACTCATATCACAAGCTCTGTTTAGCTTGAGACTAGATGGTGTTGTGTGAATTGTTCTAACATATTTATTTATTTATTATTGTTTTGTTTTTTTGACTACCTCGGTGGCACAATGGTACTATGTACGGACTGCCACACTCGAGGTCTCGGGTTCGATTCCCGGGTCTGGTGGATAATGTATAATTCTCTTTAGAATTTTACCCAGATAATTATCCCAGAGTCTGGAACTTGTGCCCGGTAAATGGCAATAGGCTCGCCCCCTATTACATGGGACCTAACATAGCTGGCGAGATGTGGGTGTGTTTACACACCTCTGCCTACCCCTTCGGGGAAAAAGGCGTGATGTTATGTTATTATGTTTGTTTCTTTGATCATTTGAGCGAGCGATTGCTTTACATATCGCAAAAGTAAACGATTTTAATTTTTAGGTATAACTTGAACTGGCGTTAGTTCTATTATCGATTGATCTGTATTCTGTTCCTTTTTAGTTTTCGAAAAAAAATCGAAAATCTCTTATACAACAGTAACGTCCCTCCCTCCGTGTACAACTTTCAACTCGAGAACGGTAAGAGCTAGAGACTCAGTGTCAACGCCATTCGATTTAGCATAGTCGAAAACCCCCCAAAATGAACTTGACCTTTGACCTCTGATCTCAAGGTCAAGGTCAAAACGAGGTCAAATCGAGAACGGTAATAGTTAGAGACTCAAGACCAGCTGCAATCAACTCAGCATGGTCAAAGACCTCTAAAATGATGTTGAACTTCAATGTCATGTGACATTTTTTAGATTTTACGAGTATGAAAAAACTTTCGAAAACTCTAAAATATATAGCAAATTTTTGCCATATTTACAACTTGTTATTCTATCAATTTAAACCCTTAGGTACCAATTTCTAACATCATTTTAAATTCCTGCATCGTACATATCCAGCAGCCTTTGGTTTATTAAAGTTTCATGTTTTCATTATTTTATTTGGTACCTTACTAATATCATTTATCAGAACTAGCATTATCTATATCCCTGTTATTTGATCCTATTTCTTAATTTAATGAAAGTTGTTGTTGCACGAGAACTTGATATTGGAATATCTTTTCTATTTCCACTAGGAATGGTCATGCTATTTCAAGGCAAGTTTTGTTTATACATAGGGATCGATATAATCTCCTCTTTTGACGGTTCAGGCACGTTTTCTGTGACATTGTCTTTCAAAGTAAATTTACTAAAGTCTTTTATAGTGTTATAGTCGTAGTTCGCTAAATGAAATGTTGAATCAAAACAAACTGTTGTTAAAACTATGTGATATTCATATTTAAACATACCCAGTTTGAAAAGCCACCCGAAACGCCCAGGAGTTTAATTGGCTTTGACATAGCGGCTGGCACGTAAGATTTTGTTGCCTTTCATCAACATTTCATCGCAAGGCAACGGGTTTCAAATTATTTTTCTCCTCTGACTCCCCTTCAGGGATACAGGCGTGATATGTGTGTAGTTTGAAAAGCAGAGAAAGTATTTATCTTTATAGCGTACCTATAGATATGAGTGTTTAAGAACTTTTTGGCACTAAAACATTATCGTGTCGGTTAGCTCTTCGTAGAATACAGAGCTTATCAATTCCCAACACTTATGAGTATTTATCATATATCAGCCAAACTTTTATACCGTGAGCTATCTTGGTATAATCATAATATGGTACAATATACAAATAAACATCCCAAATGTTGCATACAAGTATAATATGTAATAATTTTCATAAACCTTTATTAACTTAAAATAAACAGAAACTTAATTAAACCCACCTTATGATGGAAATGAAATGTACATCGTGGCAAACGCAATCAAAGTCTCATTCAGTGGTAAATTCGTGAGACATCAAAATATTTGCAGTGAAATTTCATTTCAGCTGAGCAAACATGTGAACAGAATCATACAGAGTGACGTGGTAAAGCTTTATAAGAGATAACGTAGACATGCAGCCTTTACCGCCACTGTTCGGGTGAGACTATCGGCTGCCGATTATAAGCCGATTCTGACAGCGCTTTACATAGTTATCAAGCGTCTGTCATACGTGATTGTATTGTGTACTAACTAGATAAATTGCTTTGTTGATTAATTTATGTTCTACTCTCCTTAATCATTTACATTTCGCAAATAGAATATATAAGTACAGTGATGAAAAAATGTTGAGTTACATACTAAATTGAAACTGAAGTTTCGCCACAGAAATTTTTGTAAAAATTTAGTAACTCGTTAGCGAGTTGCTGACACATCGAGTGTTTTTTTTACGCTACGACGAAAGCGAATTCACTAACAACTTTCGGAGTACAACTGTGCACCAATTTAAATGGAATATTTTCTGACTTTTTCACGTAAATATACAACCTAATCTCGTTAGAAATAGGAACGGTTAAAGCATACCAAGCAGTTAAATCTGCAATATCAGCTAGGTATACATACACGAAAGTCATAATCTTCAAGTACTTGAGATTGTGGTATCGAAGACAACCCCAGGACAAATCTTTGGGTAGTGAGAAAATGCTCGAAAATCCATCGATCTAGACCTAAGGACATTATATTGTGAGTATAATATGTCAACCTTGTCGATAGTAATAGGCTGGTTGAAGTCCATGAGAATTTCACATGTTAAGAAAATATATCGTAGACTTTCCACGGCGTTATAAACAAACCTAAAAATAAAATTTGGATGATGGACATAACTTTTTCTTGTTACAACATTTATCGCAATAATGAAAATACTTTAAAATAGATTTGAACCAGCGTCAATTCACTTAAATTGAGAACGCCAACGATTTTGCCATTTATATTGTAAAAAGCTAGAATCTGATTTATTTGTGAAAACAAAGACATGTAATTCATTAATCCAAGAAATAAGAAACAAGAAAACGTGCAGTGATTGATGAGCTCCCGTGGGCAACACCAAAAAGAAGAAAACAAATAGCAAAGGAAATCAATTTGATAGATATCTAATTTGGAAATAGGATCACCACGGATACGTAGGCAAACCTTTTATTATTCTATATACGGGTTTGTTTTGCCGATACATGTGGTTCATTATTTATACAACGAATATTTAGTAAGGTAGCATTTATTTGTACTCTATTATACGTTTCTTTTTATTATTAGTTACTTTTATTTCGAACTTTGTTACTTAAGATCCGCCTTCTTTATCTTTTGGTTATTCGGTAATATACACAACATTATCATAAATTATATCTATATGTAAATGTTTCAAATGAATGACTCTATCTATTATTAATATATTCTGCATGAACATGTTCGTTCAGGAAAGTTTGATTTGTGATACGTCTTATTGATTCCCGCAGCTAACTCCTTACTCGCTCGGACATAATTTATCGATGAAATGTTGCTGAAAACATACTTATACTTCTAACACTTGCAATGATGATGACGCAAGAAGATCATAAATTAAACTAAACTTTAAATATATACAGCAGACAAGAGGCTACCGTCAACTCTAATATCAAGCTATTAAGTTCTTAATTAGTTATTATATATATATAACAAGTTATTAATCATATGTTCTAGTTAAGTCTTAGCTGTACGATTAAAAATTTGTTTAAGCAATTTATTAAGTCATTTGAATTTTTTTTTCTAAATTTTTGCCATGTGTAAAAATAGGTACGCAATTTGTTTTATTGTAGTATGTATATTTAGTCCTCTAACTTGTGTCCGTGTTTTTATAGACACTTGTTACGTTTTTAATGTGTCTTCAGAAAGAAAGTTTATGAAGGATTGTGCCAAAGACTGCGTGGAGCAAGAAAATAGGTCAGTGTTATTAAATTTATTATAAGGCTTACGGTCTCAGCTTGATGTATAGTTATGAAAATAAAAAAAATAAATTTTCGTTGACCGTAAATTTGAGTACACACTATTGAAGATACCAATATTATCATCATGAAATTTAAGTGTATTACACTCGTCTGTGTGTGGTTACAGGTTAGACACTTCACCTCTCAATCAGTCCTGACATCTAGTGTTTTGGTTATAATCTAATACATTATAAGTTGGTAATAAAATTTCTCAGCTGGACAGGGCAATAATTCTGTCGCTGTTTCGAGTGCACACTCGAATTTTCTGTATACTTAGGCTATCTGCGTATTGTAGATCTTTATTTGCAAAACTAAATCTTATCTAGCAAATATAATATATTTCGAAACGTCACTACGTTCGCCGCTTAGGTATTACATAGGACCAACAAATGCTTCGTATTACCAGAAGTTATCTTAATTTGTGAATGTGAAAATGTGTGTGTGTGTTGTTTTTATCTTTGACGTGTTTATATGTTCAAGTTAAAAAAGCCCTTGAATCTCTAAACTAAAACGCAAACAAAGTAATTTAAGTACGACTTTTTTCTGTATATATTTGCCCGAGCACTCGACCAGTTTGTACAAACGCCCTTGTCTATCGGCGATGTCTCATTCAACACACGTTTTCAATTTATCGGCACATCCCCATTGTCTGCGATAGTACCAAGGATAGGAGGTTGCAGGAAGGGGGGGAGGGGTTGCGACTTCGTGTCTCCTCCCTGATCGCCGACGCTATTCAGAAGTCATGTCATGTGTTAATGTATACTGTAATGGCACACTGACCCTGTTGTCCTGTTTCGAACTTGCGATGTGCTTGTAATACAATAAGATATCAACTAACTGAAAGCTCGATGCCCGAACTACGCTCGGGTGATTGTACTTTGTTAAAGTTTTTTTATATAACATACTACATTATACCATTATACTCGTTACATACGGAACGAGAAAGAGGCATACATATTTTATTAATCTTTGATTATTTAGATGATAAAGAAACATGGAATGGTGCTACTCGTATTTACTATTAAAGTAATTTGGACCATAATATAACTGCTTTCGGGCTATACAGGCGGTTTTATATATATACCATAGCCTAGTCCAATGATCAGTAGGTGTACCGTCGAGGTTAGGTGGACTTGCGATACTACATGCCCATGTTTCTAATATTGCTTTTATATCAATGTTAGTGTCAGAGTTCAATTTTTGCTGAGCGCGTGGCAGGTGGCTTTTTAGGTTACCTCTGGCGCTCCGCAAAAATCGGGTTCCCAGATACTCACATACCGAATGACGTTTCTTTTCCTGAAACTGGTGCTGGTTAGGAATAACTAGTTCTTCTGTGCGGGACTATGAACTAATCAAGCATTACCTTGACATTGGTGAAAAACATCGATGAACATGGATGGAGCCACGTTTTTAAAAAAAGAAGAAGAAGAAGAAACGTAATGTCAAATTATATTTACATAATAATAGTTTCAGAGTTCAGTTCTAAAAAATATATTGTATCCGATGATCGAATACTTTTATAGCAAATGCAATTAACGACAGGAGTCATTACTATCGGTCACTTTCTGGAAAAACTGCGCTAGAATAATTTAGTTTTGTTTATTAGCCGAAAAGCCTTAAAATATGTCTCCTTTACCTTAAAATTTGTTTTTTTTTCCATTTTTTTTATAGCGATGGGCGCTTTAGATTTTATTTCTTTCGTTGTCAATTCAAAGTTCAACACGTGTGTTTGGTACTCATGTATTTCTTTGGTGGTCCAAAAAGTGTCATTAGTACCGCCATTTTACAAGTATAGTACTAATGAGAACGAAACTTCTCATCTGTACCACCGGTGGTACTAGTTGGTGGTACTAGCGGGACAACCAGTCTCACTAGTACCACTAATATAAATTAGTAAAAATAGTGGTACTATAGAGAACGAGATTTCTCACTAGTACCCCTGGTGGTACAATTTGGTGGTACTAGTGGGAACAAACCCAGACTCAGGCTTTGACGGAATCATTTTATTAGATTTTCTTTTCCAACGCTATGTAAGATTGTCTCATAATATTATGTTACTACGAGTAGCTACATAATAAACACAGTTAATCAACATTATTGCTCCATCACTATATTGGCAGGCCTCAAATTGCTTAGAAGTTGAATTAACGTTTCATTTGGTAGTGATTACGTGCGAGATAGAATTAAGGTATCATATAGAGAGGTTGTTATCTCTAAGATATTATTAAGGTTCTAACTATGATTAAGGGCAGTTTGGTCCTCTTAGTTATTGGATGTTTGGTTCTGGATTTATCACCTACTTGGCTGCTATTATTATAACCCAGTTGAGGTTGTAATAAATGTGATGTAAATCAATAAAGTTGGTCTAAAATGTAACAAGGTTATTCGAAGATCATATACCCTATATTACCGACGCGGGATAAAACCCGACCCCAAAGATGCGGGATAAAACCCCACCCAATACTAGACAGGCCAAAATCCGCCAGCGCCACTGGGAATTCTTCCTAGTAGGTACCTCGAGCGCCCGGCAATGGACCTAGGGGTGGCAAAAAAAAAGACTTCTATGTTCTAATCTTCGAGAGCCAAGTCAACATCACCTACAAATAGGTACCTATTGTAAAATGCGTAGTAAACCAAGGTGTACATATGTATGGGATATTAAAAGATTTGGTTACGGACTTTTGAACTCAGGTAAGCTTGACATGTCGTAGCAGTAAATAAATCCTAGATAATTACTATAACAACGCAGCTCAGATTTCTCCGCCTCGTTATCGTGCACTCTGAATAAGCCGCTTTGCATAACCAATGTACTTCAAACTTCGACGTCTTCTAGCTATTCACGTTCCAACTTCGGTTCTTATAATGGAACACAATCTTATTATATTTAGCAGACGACTGTGACTCCACCCCTATTTACAGAAATTCGTGGTTCCCAAATAACTCGCTATAATACCACGTTGTATCGCGATACTAATTCTTTGAATAAGGAAATAGCCAGCTTTTGGTAAACTTTTCCAGAATAATACATTATGAAATGACTCACTTGTACAGATATTCCACAATTTTTTAATTATTAGTAGGACCTGACCGGTTTCGCTCTATGGCATCTTCAAAGGTGCTCCACACTTATTCACATCACATATTTTAAAAAACATTTCAAATACTTTGTGTTAAATAATCGTGAAGCTAACACTGGCCTCCATACTTGATTATAATATAAAACAAAAACTAATGTGGGTACATATAAATAAAGTTAATGTCACAGTATAAGAAATTTACCCAAACAGTAGGGAAAAATTACCCTTCTCAAAATTTATTTTAATGTTTCTCAATTATTACAATAAAATGTCAAATTTCATTACTGAATTGGTATTAAAATGGCTCATGTCAAAATTAAATTTATAAGTTACAACATTACAAACAATAAAAAAATAAAAATCAAATCCCAAATCTGTCAAAGAATAATGTCACATCCCTTCAAACCACACATGTCAAATAATCTAATATGTCAAATAATGCATGTCAACTAGTAATAATATGTCGAACTAATAATAAATATAAAACTATTAAAAACTTGAAAACCTACTCATTAAAACAGTTAAATTCCAAATTATGTCAAATTGTTATATCATTCAGACACGTGGATGACAATTTACATTTTAAAATATTTTAAAAGCGGTGAATTATTGAGATCCAGTTGTTGGTTCAGTAACGCATCGCGGTTGCCCAACAACAGCTTATTAATTTCTAGAGCTTCCAAGGTGGTCAACTTCTTACCTTTGTCGCATATATGTAACGCTCTGAAATTAGATTCTGGGTCGAAGATATGATTTTCCATAATAAGATGTTCTGCGAAATTCGACTCAGTCTTTTTTAACTTCCAAGCACTAGTGTGTTCGGAAACTCTGGTATGGAAAGACCTACCAGTTTGTCCGATGTATTTTTAGTCACACTGTGCACAACTAAGTTCATACACCCCGCTCTTTTGTCGTATGGGAGTTCTGTCTGAGCTATTGCCTATCAAGCGCCTCAAACAATGGCTAGTATAGAATGCTGGTTTTACCATGCCTAGAGATCTAGAGCATCCATAAGACACATGGCCTATGTACGGGATGCGCGCCCATCTTTTGTTCTCCGAAGTTGGTGCGTCCGCCTGATATGCCAAACTCAGAGCTGCCCTAGACCTCTTTCGTGCTACCATACCATCAATCAACTTCGTTGAGTAGCCATTATTGGTTGCGATTGCTTTTACTACATTTAACTCTTTATCAAATGATTCTCTGGACATTGGTATCGATATTAGTCTATGTATCATGGAATGGAAAGCGGCGTGTTTATGGTTCATAGGATGATTAGAATCCGCCGGAATAATATTGTCTGTAAACGAGGGTTTCCTGTAAATTTTAAAGTGATGTTTGTGGTCAACTAATTCTATTTCGATGTCCAGAAAATTCAATTTCTTATGTCCTATTTCTATTGTGAATTGAATATTGGTGTGTATAGTATTAATAAATGTCAAAAAATTATTTAATTCGTCTATACTTCCAGTCCATAAACAAATAATATCATCCACGTATCTGTACACGTACTGTTGCCGACAATCGAAAGCATAAATTATATTTTCCAGAATACGTTTGAAGATGCAAATAAAAAGATTTTTGTCAAGGTGCAATAGTAATCGGCGTGTAGAACTTTGGTGTGATACAGCTCCACTTCTATGGTGTTATTGAGGTATTTTATACGCCTACGTTTGTCATTTTATAGGTCATCTGTAAGGTAACAGAGGTTACTGATGAGGGTGACTTGACTGGGGTTCAACAGTTCTTGGTTGGCTCTGTAAGCACCCTGAAAACTCTTACTATATTTTATAGGCCATACTGTAGAAATGGTATGCGACGTATTAAAATATTCATCTATTTCGCATGTGGAACCGTAAAATTTTTGGAATCTTGAGAATTTTATGCTCTTCCTTTCAATTTTAATATTTAGCGAAGTACGTCATTTTGATTGGTAAGATCTTGAAGAGTTATAATATCGCAAGTTGTGTAATAAGAATGTACTATTTCCCAGTTTATGACCAGTGTAATCTTTTAGCTGTCGAAAATAAAAGCTAGTTGTCGTTGACGATGCAATTGCATTATTCTATCTCAAGAATCAAAGAATCAAAGAATCAATTTCGTTTATTCAGTTTAGGCACATAAAGAGCACATATGAATGTCAAAATTTTACAATTTTTTGTCAAGTAATATTATCAAAATACTAAATTAACTACATAAATAACCATTTGAAAATGATTTTTTCATAGTACCCTGATCTACAACACTAGGTCAACCAGAGAAGCTGGCTCCAAATAGCACAAACAGCCATGACCTTTGAAGAGAACGTGTTGGTACTTGGGTATTTACGATACTGCTGACACATTATGACACTAAAATTTTAACAGCGTTGTTGGTAGCTGGATTTTGACGCTTTAATATTTATTATTATAGAAGTATATTATAGGGCTCGACATAATGGCCAGGCCGGTCTTAGGATGGGTGACCATTTCTTAAGATAATAAAACCCTTCCGTGCCTCGGAGAGTTAACTTACTCTCCGAGGCACGGAAGGGTTTTAATATCCGTCGGTCCCGGTTGTCATACAACCATCTATGGCAGTCGTCGGGGTAGTTGGAGCCTTAAATAAATATCGGACCGGTCTAACTGCAGAAATTCAATATCGCCCATGGATTGTGGAGGTCAGATGGCAGTCGCTCTACGGAAACTATTGAAGTTCAGTCGCATCACAGTTAGACTGGAAAGCCGACCCCAATTGAGTTGGGAAAAGGCTCGGTGGATGATGAGAAGTATATTATATTATGCAGCGTCAAGTACTAGATGTTGGCATGAAAGGGTCCCAACGCATGTAAACTGCTAATGCCAAAACGAATTATGCATCTAGAGGTAATAATGTTCCAATCCAAAAATCTACCATTGTTTTTGTCAAGGATAACTAAGCAATATAATATTTAATGACTAAAGTATTTGCTCCGTTGCTATCTTATTCAAAATTGAACTGTTAATATTTATGCCGCGATTGGTAATGGTCGTTTAATATTATATGTGGATTCTCGGAATCGATGCGCAGGAAAAAGGGAGGCAAATTAAATTTAGTTCGCAACTTACGGTTCATGTCTACTCGTAATGTGACATGGAAAGAATTATCTTTTTCAACATTTGCGTTCAAAGAGCACCAACCTCATTTGACGACGAAATCACTTTTTTCGGCTTTTACGCGAATGTTTTAAAAGTGATCGAACTGATTAAAGATTATAACAATTCTTACTTAAATCAGACATATTGACAAGAGAATAAGGGCAACGACACACTGGTCCTTCGTATACGACGTATTCTTTATATTTATGTGTGTACTTATGGTATGTAATATGTATATCTATTGCAATTCAACGTTACTTGTATTTATGTATGATAAGTAAGTACTTAGTACATTTTTCCCAAGAAACTGTTTTATTTATATTCTTATTTCTTCACCAATGCCTACCCTCTCGTCCTTAAATTTTATTCCTTCTACTTTGTCCATCCAAAGGTTGCCTGTAAGAAATCACTTTTTTGTGATAAGGCCGCCATTTGTACATTATAAAACCTGTTTGTATTTGTTATGCTTTTTATATTGGTGTACAATAAAGTTTTATTGTATTGTATTGTATTGTATTGTATTGTATTGTATTGTATGTCATGCGACATAAGAAACAGCTATATACTGGTCCTACGTATAAGACATCTAACGTATAGGTACACATTGCCAAATTTAAGTTGGCGTGTGGTAAAAAAATTGAACTAATTTAATTGCCTGTAGTTTTTGGTCTGAAATCTTGTTTTTAACATTTTTCTATGTAATGTGGCGCCCCTATTGGAACGCCAACTTATACTTGAGCGTCGTAGGTATGGGATACTAAGAGAACACGCGAATCTAGCGCGGTAACGCGTACGACAGCGTTGGGAATGACAAGTGTGTTTATGAGCATACAAATTGTATAGGCCAGATCCTGTTCAGATGTCAAAATGCGTGATATACGTCGTATCGAAAGCCGAGTATGTTATGCCTTAAGAGCTCCATATAAGTAATATTGATTTTAGGTATATTGAAATCGAAATATGGTAATAAATAATTCATCAACATATTTCACGTGTGGTCTGGTATAAAATTTTTGGAATGTTCTCAGCCTTCTTCAAGTTATTCCATTCCACAATCCATATTCAGTCATGAGTTTTATGCTGATTGCTTAGATGCTGAGTCCTAAATGTGAGGATTTAGAATGACTGATGTTGGTTTTTTGTATAGTTTTTTTCGAGTAGGTCACTTTTTACCCACTACAGACCGTAGACGGTATATGCGTTTGGAGTGAGAGGGTGTTTGTTTGTTTGTATGTTTGTGTGTTTGTGCAAACCTATGTTGCCATTTTTCTCCAAAACTGCTACTCCAATTTTGAAGCAGTTTTTAGTTATGGGTGCATGTGGTTCTGTTCTTAGATAGTCTACCGCGGGTGGGACTGGAGGTGGCACTGAATAAGTCCGAAGCTCTGTGTTTTCACGGACCTCGGCGTGGGCTACCTCCAGGATCCAGCATAAATGTAGGGAGCGTTAGCATCGGCATCGAGCGCTCGATGAAGTATTTGGGGTTCGTACTCGATTAAAGGTACCCAACGCTTCCTGCACGAGACTGTACCTGGGGATCGTGCGGAGCATGGCCGTGTACGGGGCTCCCGTATGGGCGACGAGACTGACGGCCAACAACGCTGCTATTTTACACAGATCGTTGAGGACCTTGGCCGTCAGGACAATAAGAGGGTACCGCACGATCTCCCTAGAGGCTGCATGTCTCCGAGCCGCGACCCCTCCTTGAGACCTGGAAGCAAGAGCCCTTGCGTCATGGTTTCAATGGCACAAGGAGACGCTGGAGCGGGACCACAGGCCTGCGTCTCGAGAAATCGAGGACCAGCGATCCCAACTCCGATGGATTAGCAACCCACCGGCCTTACAGAAGGGGACGCGGGATAAAACCCGATCGGGCGCCACTGGGAATTCTTTCAGTGTCTACCGGAGGCGCTCGGCAATGGACGTAGGTGCGGCCGCAGCCCGGGGCCGCGGATTTAAAAAAGTTTAAAAGTTTTAAGTTTAGTTTAGTAGTAAGTACTCCAATTATTCACGTTACTATAAAACTGCAAAACTAGTTCATTCAATGGCAGCCCCCGACGAATATACTTTTAAATTATTTTATCCTTTTTCAATTTCAAACGCGTCGTGGGTTTTTACACAATTTTGAATTTTGATTTTTCATCTCTGGGGTGAAGGGCGAGGTAAAAGAAGAAACATGGACAGATAAGAGAAAGAACACAGGGAAAAGTAAAGTAAGTCTCCAAAACTCTCATATACTGTGCTAATCACAAAATAAGCTTCGATTCAAGCAGGTGGATGGTGATTATCCATTAGTAACAGAGAAAAGTGTTATTCCACCTCCTAAAAGGAAAAGAGGTGGAAGCGTCCGTAGCCATGTTGGTGTAACGACGATGTGCGTTCGATCTCCAGTCACTATAATACTGATGTGAACCCACTCCTTACACAAGCATTTTTAGCATTTTTAGCTCGAAGTGTATTTTATGGTATTTTTTTATTAGAGTTCCGTACCCTAAAGGGTGAAACGGGATCCCTATTACTGAGACTTCGCTGTCCGTCCGTCCGTCTATCTTGCGTTGTATCTCATGAACCGTGATAGTAAGAGAGTTGAAATTTTCACAGATGATGTATTTCTGTTGCCTATTATAATAACAAATACTTAAAAACAGAATATTATAAATATTTAAGGGCGCTCCCATACAACAACAACTCGCACTTGGCTGGTTTTTCAATAGGTAAATACTGGCTGAAATAAGGCGCACAGCAGCTAAGACATATAAATAAATTTTCCTACTTGACTATCGTTGTCTTTATTGTATTTCGTTGCGCTTATGGATCCGTAGGTACCAAGTTAATATTGTATGAGGTTTTGTAAGTCGATGCAAATGGAGGCAAATTTAATTTTCTTCGCAGTTCACAGCTCGTGTCTAATGTGACGTGAGACGAGTTCTCTTATTCAATTCTTTACTTTAGTTGTAAATAGAAATGGGTGTGAGGTAGTTTTGATTTTTTTTGGTTTTGGTCCCCCCTCTCTGTTATGTGGGGATTATAAAAAATACTTAGCGATGTGTAAGTATCTAATAGATATTACTTTGTTATTAACCTTGCGGGGAAAAACAAAGCAAATAACTTAAACTAGCCTAAACCCTTAGCGCAAACTGCGCAAGTAATAATTTTTTTTTTTTTTACTTTTTGTCAAATTTCTAATCTTATCGCACCACTTGAGACCACGACCTTTCCAACGGTGTGCCACACTTGACTGTGCGACTCTTAGTTTAGGAGGAGAAGCGGCTTCACTGGCGTATTATATATATAGATAATAGACTGCATTCCGAGAAACGTCCACAGCAATGGAATTTCATTTACATCTTGAAACTAATATCACAAGAGAAAAATAACGGACTGAGGAATGAATGTGATGCACGAGATAATATTTAATAAGATCTAAACCCATACTCCGTACTGATGTACTTTACTCTGGAAAGGTAAAAATAGTAAATGACGCCCTTACACATGAAATATTAAGGTACATAAGTAGAAATAACAGTGACAGACTATTTGTTTACTCTTTAGTTTGCATAGACATCCTAAAACAATCTCTCGATGCCCATAGCCTAATTTAACATCTACTGGAACTCCTGCAGCAGCCGATCAACAGATGACGCTTTGGAAATGATATTGGATGATGATATTGGAACTGATTTTGGTTCTTTTCTGATACAACAATTTAATTCAAATTGTTATTCAATTATTAATAACTGTTATTTTTTTATTTATTTGTTTATTTCAGGCAACAAATAGAAAAGTTACAGTTGGTATAAACTTATTCTACGGCCCATAGATAAATACCTTAAAACTAAGAATACATATAGATATTACAAAATGTATATTAGTAATAGAATCTTAAGACTATTGTTAGTACACACTTCACTATCGCACTTCGGTCTTTTTGCGTACCAGTGGTAGCGATCCGCGGAAGCGACGGAACACCACGCCCTGAAGCCAGAAGGTTTCCTCCATGACGAGGCTCAGTCTAGTGTTGGGCACTCGCACCACGAACGACAGGAAACTGACGTTACGGCTCGCCTCCAACAGCTGCACTCTCGGCGTGAAGTTGGCCTTCTTGCGCACGTACTGTCCGATGTCATCCGCCTTAGTGGTGTAGTGTAGGCGGGAGACATACACGGGTGTACTCGGTATTGCGGCCTGCAGCGCTGGGCTGGACTGCGCTGCATCGGTGCCGCAACGGTTCACTTTGGTTCGTGATCGGCGCTTCCTTTGCACTGTCACGAAACCATCAGTAGCCACATCCGGTACCTTCTGTGGTAGTGGCTTCGGTGGAGCGGTCGTTGCGCTGATCGTGACGAAACTTTGTCGTTTCATGGGGGCTGTAGGTACGGGCAGCGGAGCGGGGCGCGGGGTACGCGCGGCCTTACAGGTAGGGGCTGCGGGGGCGGGTGCAGTACGGGGCATTGCGCGCTCAGCACTCGATGACGGCGACAAAACTGCTGACGCGTAACTCGCATTGAGGTCAGCTTCACGACGCATGTTTATGTTGGCGTTAGGTGGTGACCTAGATACCGCTGTAGACTCGCGCAAAGTAATAAGTTCTTTACGCAAACTCACAACGATATCCTCGGTCGTTGCCAACCTCGTCTGGACGTCCGCCAAGCTCGCCTTTAAGGACACTATGTCCTTTAAAAGGCAGGTAACGTCGACGTGGTCGAATGTGACCGGAGGAAGCTTCGATAAGTCCTGGGCCACAAACGTAGGCACGTCGTCGGGATCGGTTGCCTTAAGCAGCGTGATGATGTCTTGTATGCTTTTTGTTGTCCCATCACGCCTGCGGGACACCATCTGGTCGCTCTTATTGAGCACGCTGTACAGTAGCCGCTTAGAGGCAGCTATCTCTTCCTGGCTGAAACTCGACAAACAGATCTGGATAGCCGACAGCTCGTCCATCACATCCAGCTTCTGTTGCAGGAACGCCAGTAACTCATTTGGGACGAGTTGCGAACTCATCGCGATACGTGCAACGGCTGACGCCGCGCTACACTATTACGAGTAGGTATTAGTCAGCACACGCGTCCGCATCAAAACGCGGCCGAAACAAGACTACCAGTTATCCAGGTGCATCTTTAAATGAAATTATGCAAAAGATATTAGAATATAATTTTGACTCAAACAGTAAAATAATTATTTTCTGCTCAAACAGGGGTAAAATTAACAAAAATGAACTATCCCTATACTTTGACAAAATGCAAAACTTAAATGTTGAACATGTAGTAATGTTTACATTACCATATATAAAAGGTGTGCCAGACGTGGAAAATGAAAAGATAAATTTACAACTCAATTTAACTAGCCAATATAATAATAAATTCCATGTAATTGACTTTAATTCTGTTTTTAAGAGAACTGTATATAAATACAATTTGTCAACTTCTGACAGTAAGTTTAACGATAACAAACATATTGTTTATGTAAACAAAGGTAGGTATTTTCTACCAAAGCCTTATAAGAGACAAATAGCAAGTTTGCTATTCAATTATTTTTACACTTCAGCCAAGAACGTGGCTGACAAAACTGCTTTTATTGAGCAATGTAGATTTAGTGTTAAGACTTTGGAATCTGTTCCAAGTAATTTAAATTAAGTTCTACGACAACAGAGGCAATATTACCCTTTAGCAGACATAGTCAATTAATTGAATTAAATTTAGTTACAAATATTAATTATGTTAAAAAATGCCCTCCAAATCAAACCAAATCAAAAAATGTAAATTATATCAACATAGGGCATCAAAATATTGGTTGTTTAACACATGGCAAAGAGTTAGAGTTGGAACTGTTAATGAATTCAGATAATATTGATATTTTTTGTATTACAGAACATATGCGTAAGTCGAATGAGCTCATGTTCAATTTTAGTAATCACCGGGTTGGTAGTGCATTCTGCAGGGTGACCACAGTACGGGGGGGATCTTTGATTTTATTAAATAAAAAACTTAAATAAAAAATTTAAAGAACGGAAAGATATCGTGTCTCTTTCTCTAGCGTGTAAAGTCGAACTGTCTTGCGTGGAAATGGAGCAATTCATAGTAGTATGCGTGTATAAACCTGGAACCTCGCCCTTTTGCGAATTTGAGGAACTTATTGACAAAGTTCTATGTAAACTTGGAAAAACTAATAAGTACCTAATAGTTTGTGGTGATTTTAATGTCGATTTACTTGTTAATACGCCTATGAGTTATAATATTTTAAATTTATTTAAATCACACAATCTTACAAACTTATTTTTGGAGCCTACTAGATATTGTGCTACAATAGCCACTTGCCTGGATAATATATACAGCGATATATTGCCAGAAAGTAAAAGTATTATAAAAAAGCTAGATTCAGACCATTGTGGGCAAATAGCATCTTTTAAAATCACTAAAGAAAAAGTTATAAAACGTAAAATATTATGTAGACCAATAACTGGTGACCGCTTGGAACGTATGAGGGTTGGACTTTGCAATAAAATTCCATTCTTAGACACTGGCTTAGATCCAAATGTAATGTATAAATTATTTTTTGATTCTTTTTACAACGAGTTCAACTCCATATTCAAGTCTAAGGAGGTCATGATTAGTGATAGTCCTACTTTCAGTGAATGGGCCACTGAGGGTATACACAAAAGTAGACAAAAACTTTATGAACTATACTCAGAAAGACAGCTTAATAGATCAGTTGAATTTCTAGATTATTTTAAAACTTATTCAAAAAAGTTTAAAGCAGATTGTTTAGCAGCTAAATCAAAATATATAAGTGATAAAATTCTCAATAGTGCAGACAAAGTTAAATCTACGTGGAAAATTATAAACGCGGAAAGAGGTCAACAAAAATTAAATGATAATAATTTTAAACTTAATATAAATGGTAAAATAACAACATCAGACTTCGAGCTTTCGTCGCTAACGAATTTGTAAATTTTTTCTCCCGAATTCCTGTAGATTTGACAAAAACCCTAGGCTCTTCAACCCCCATTGCAGAATCTTTGTTAAAAGCAAACGTTCCTTGTTGTAACGTTATATTGAAATTCAGTAAAGTTAACATAAACACCATCTTAAAAACTTTTAAATCTTTAAATATCAAGAAAACAGCAGACCTCTGGGGCATCTCTGTGTATTTAGTAAATTCTTTTGTTGAAATGGTTGCTCCTGAACTAGTAATAATATTTAATAATTGTGTTGATAGTGGTGTGTTCCCTGATTTAATGAAATCTAGTACATTAATTCCCCTGTTTAAATCGGGTAGTACTTCAGATCCGTCCAATTTCCGTCCCATTTCTGTACTACCTACATTTAGTAAAATTTTTGAAAAAATTATGCTTAATCAAATGCAAAATCACTTTAACGTTAATAAACTATTACATACAAAACAATTCGGTTTCACTCGTGGTCGGTCCACCACTGATGCCGGAAGTAAATTATTAGAGTGTATATACAGGGCCTGGGATGAGTCATATGATGCTTATGGTGTATTCTGTGACTTATCTAAGGCCTTCGATTGCGTTCAGCACCAGACTTTAATTAAGAAACTTGATCATTACGGAATCCGGGGGACGGCCTTGAATTTCGTCAATTCTTACTTAAGTGATAGGGTCCAGAAAGTAGTGATCAATGGTAAACAGTCACCTGGTTCTCCTGTAGCAATGGGGGTACCGCAGGGTTCAATTTTGGGACCTTTTCTTTTTCTAGTATATATTAATGATCTCCCTCACCTCATAAGAGACGACCACGAGGTAGTTTTGTTTGCTGATGACACTTCTTTAATATTTAAAGTTAAACGTGGACAGCGCGAACTTGACGATGTAAACATTGCCCTCTCTAGGATAGTCCACTGGTTTTGTGCTAATAATTTATTATTAAATGAAAATAAAACTAAATGTGTAAGATTCACCTTACCTAATGTAAGACTTGTTAAAACCAGTGTTAAGGTTAGGGATGATATAATAGAATTGGTCGATGACACTGTCTTTCTGGGCATAACGTTAGACTCCAAATTGCAATGGGGGCCTCATATCGGGAAAATTTCGGCCAGGCTTAGTTCAGCAGCCTATGCTGTCAAAAAGATCCGACAACTTACAGACATTAAAACGGCGCGTCTTGTCTACTTCAGCTACTTCCACAGTATCATGACATATGGCATACTACTGTGGGGTAACGCTGCCGATATTGAATGCATCTTTGTGTTGCAGAAGAGGGCTGTCCGGACTATCTATGGAATGGGGTTTCAGGAGTCATTAAGAGATAAGTTTAAGCATATTAACATCCTTACAGTGTATTCACAGTATATTTATGAAATTTTATTGTATACCCACAAGAACAAAAGTAAATTTGTGAAAAATAGTGATAATCATAATCTAAACTTAAGAAATAAGGATAAACTGGCTGTTCCTAAATTTAGGCTTCATAAAGTGAGTAATTCTTTTGCGGGGAACTTTATTCGAATGTACAATACATTGACAACCGAAATAGCAAATTTATCTGTTAATAAATTTAAAAAAGTAATAAAACGTAAATTGTGCCATAAAGCTTGTTATAGTATTAATGATTTCTTAGATGACAAGGCTGCCTGGTTGTAACACGAATTGCTCCTTTCTAAATAACTCTGTATTAGATTTAAGATGAAATATTTTGGAAAAAAGCCGAACTGAGTTTCTTGAGGGCTCTTCTCAGTCTCGTTGCATTTTGGAACCCTCGGTAGAGTCACACCAACTTTTGACGAATCTAAATAATTTTCTAAAAATTTCAAAGAATATAAACGTTATTTTATTTTATTATTTTATTTTAAATCATTCAAGAGCAGTGCTTGGTAAAAGGCAATAAGCTCTCACTTTATTACGAAAATCTAACAAAGTTACTGGCGAAAAATGGGCGACGTTTGGAGTTGAGTCACTAAATAGTGAGGTCCGAGCATTAGCTGCCTATTTGTAAATATTGCAAAACGACGATGCTTACCAGGACCAGAAAGCTGGTTGTTTTTTGGCTCAGATAATTAGTGTTGCTATTCAACGTGACGTTACCTTCAGAATTTCGGGAATCTTTCAAATCCGCGATGACGAGGAGAAATTTTTATTTGAATCTCTGTACCTAAATATTTTTGTTCGTGTGAATTATGTTTTAGTCCAAGTCGCTCAGGACTTTAAATGGGTGTGCCATAGCGGCTGGCACGTAAGATTTTGTTGCCTTTCATCAACATTTCATAGCAAAGGAACGGGTTTCAATTTTTTTTCAAAATTACAATATAGCTGCTACTTTTCATTAAATTCATTCGGCCATTTTGGACATAGCCCATTATAAATGTGCCCAGTGACGGCAATAGACTTGCCCCCTATTACGTGGGACTAAAAATTCTGACAAATTGTGGGTGTGTAATGCACCTCTGCCTACCCCTTAGGGGATATAGGCGTGATAATTGTGTGTGAATTATGTGTTTAGTAATAATAACAACAGCCACGGTTTCCAGTATTTTATAGAGTTTGAAAATATATTAACTACATGTACTACGTACTAATAATGACAAACCTCTTTGGCAAACGTAAACCAAAACTGGCTTGTGGTCAGGTCAGTTCAACCTTTATAAATGGGTTTATTTAATTTATAACATGCCAGTTTAGGGATTGTGGGTTGTCGAATAATACTCTTATTCTTTTTACAGGAGGTCTTATTCTTTTTGAGAGTGTAGACACTGTTCCCAAAATTGTTAAGGTCACTTGAACTCTAGCTCTCCTTCCGACCTTTTAATAAATAGAATCATGAACACAATACTATTGATGACTACATTCAGACTTGGATGCAGGATAGTAAAAGTACACAAATTTCTAAGTAAAATTGATAGTGCATACCTACACAAAGTTACTTCAAGAGAGCGAGGAAAACAGTGGCGTTTCATATTAACGTAGTAAGAGTTGATAAAGGTAAAAAAACCGGTCAAGTGCGACCCAGACTAGGAAGGGTTCCGTACTTTTATCTACAAAAACTTTGAGTATCCTATAAGTAAATATAATGGGACCAAACCACTATGTATGTCTTGTATGGGAGATATTTATTATATTCTGTTTTTAAGTACCTATTTGTTATTTTAGCGGCAACAATAATACATCTTGTGTGAACATTTCAACAGTCTAACTACTTATCATGGTTCATGAGATAAAGCCAGAAGAACAGACAGACGAACGGACAGCGGGCAGAGTCTTAGCAATATGGTATTTTTTACCTTCTGGGTACAGAAACCTAAAAAGATATAGATAGCATATTATATGAATTATATTACATGCTGCGTGAAGATGCCAGTGGCATAGATTGGGATCCGCTTTTAGCCATGCACTCTGTTGATGATAAGATTATTTCACTGAATCGTCACATCATAGATTTATATGACAAGCATGCCCCAGTTCGTGCTGTAAGGGTAAAGCACTTGCCTGCACCTTGGTTGACCTCTGAGATTAGGGCGTTATTAGCTAGGAAGGCTGCAGCCAGGTGCAGGTACAAAAGTCGTCCTACCACTGCTAACCATGATAAATACATTACAATACGGAATCTCTGCAGTAAGGTGTGTAGAAAAGCGCAGCGCCAACATATCCACAGCTCAGTTGAGAACGGGGACTCGGCTAAGATCTGGAAATTTCTTAGAGGCTTAGGAGTTGGAAAGTCACGTCACGATTCTACCCCCAAAAATATTGACATCGACTTACTTAATCAACATTTCTCTTCTTCGTCCAAGTTTGATCAGACCTATAAAGACATTATTCTCGAGTATCTTTCATCACTTCCAACTCCTGACTATGATCCATTCTATTTCGAACAATTATCTGCTTGTGATGTTAAGAAATGTGTGTTGTCGGTGACTTCTAATGCCGTTGGCAGTGACTGTGTCAGTAGAAACATGATCCTGCCAATCCTTGACCAAATTCTTCATATAATATGCCATGTCCTGAACCACTCCCTTTCTTATGGCGTCCTCCCAAATATTTGGAAGGACGCCCAAATCATCCCGTAACCTAAAAAATCCAATCCTTTATCCGCTTCCGACTATCGCCCCATTTCTATATTGCCTTTCCTTTCCAAAGTCCTTGAGCGCCTTTTCCACACGCAGCTAAGTTCATTCCTGACTAAAAACCTATTACTCAATCCTCTCCAGTCAGGCTTTTGTCCTGGTCATAGCACAGTCAGCGCACTGATTAAGGTCACCGACGACATTCGGCTGGGCATGGAAAATGGTGAACTTACATTGCTGTGTTTGCTGGATTTCAGTAACGCATTCAGCAGTGTGGATTTCCATGTCCTGCTCAGCACGCTACGATCCATTAACATATCTCCAACAGTAATTGATTGGTTTCAAAGTTACCTGTTTGGCCGCCGACAGTGTGTACGTCTCGAGGAAACCTACTCTTCTTGGCGTTATACGTCTGCCGGTGTACCTCAGGGAGGCGTGCTTTCTCCCTTACTCTTCGCAATTTTTATTAATTCCATCTCGAAATCGTTAGTGTCGTCCTACCACCTTTACGCAGACGATCTCCAAATCTATACACAGGCGCCGCTAACTAATTTATCGGAAGCGTTCTCCACCGTCAACGATGATCTGTCGCGAGTGGCTGAGTGGAGCAGGCTGCACGGCTTGGAAGTCAATCCTACAAAGACTCAGATCATTGTCGTTGGCAGCCCCTGGATGGTGCAACGAATTGAGTGGACGGTACTCCCAAAGATTGTTTTTAATGGAGTCACCATGACTATTAGCACTGGTGTTAAGGATTTGGGTTTATATATTGATGACACGTTGTCATGGGGGCCACAATTGCGTGAGGTCAGTCGTAGGCTGTTCGCGGCTGCGGGATCTATGCGTAGACTTCGTAACTTTCTTCCAACGGCTACCAAAACTGTACTTGCTCAATCTCTCCTTCTTCCCCTTCTAGACTACGCCGATGTCAGCTATCTCAATGTCACTGAAGAGCAACTTGACAAACTTGAGCGACTTCAAAATTTCTGCATTAGATTCATATTTGGCTTACGTAAATATGATCATGTCTCAGAATTTCGCAACCAGCTCAAGTGGCTCCCCATTCGACTTCGACGGAATGCTCACATTCTTTCCTTGTTGTATGCTATTCTTTTCAATCCCACTACCCCCAGTTATTTAAAAGAACATATTGTGTTCCTCAGTTACACACATTCAAGATCTTTGAGGTCGTCGGTATCCCTGGAATTGGCAGTCCCTACTCATTCCACTAATTTCTATGATAAGTCTTTTACTGTACAAGCTTGTGGTTGTGGAATGCATTGCCGGTTGCAATTAGAAGGGCACAATCCCTAGCTGTTTTTAAGAGACTGGTCAAGGAACACTACCTGGGTCCTTAACTGGTGTCCCTTGTATTCCCATAGGTACCGTTTTTATTTTTTTGCGTTTAACTCATCTTTTCCACTTAGTTCTTATTTATTTCTATATAGCTTATATAACGTACCTGCATATTATATGTATTTACAATGGTTTATACCATAAATGGCGTATAATATCATATCTACTTACATCATTAATGTATCATGAAGTAAGTATAATCTTCTATTATCCTGTTCATGTGTATCTGTTACTTTGTATTTGTTTCTATATTTCGACACCAATAATATTTACCCACCTTAAAACTTTTCTATTTCAATAAATGTATATCCTAAGGTTGCCTGTAAGACATTGCTCTTTAGCAATAAGGCCGCCCTTTGTACATCGGATATATATTTTTTTTTCTGTAATTTCTTATTGGTGTACAATAAAGATTATTCTAATCTAATCTAATATAATCTAATGAATAACAAATTAATATTAAAGTGAATCTTTCCAGTCAGCAATGATATGGAGGAATTTTCCAAGGATCTTTCAAAATATTGGAAGAACTTAATTTTAATGAAAATTAACTTTGATTCAATATTAAATACAGAAGATAAATAGTAAATTATTTACAATAAGAATAACAATTTACATAATTAATTATGTACAAAAAATATTTACTCTACAAAATGTCGTTTAAAAAATCCTCCGCGTCATTGCCGACTGGGAAGGTTCCCATGCTGCATGCATGTTGCCACGTTGGATGGAAATATTTATTCTTTGGGTCAGAAAATAGCCAGCCTTCTGGTCCTGAGAAGCATCGATTAAGCGTTTAGTCAATGTCTCTATAAAAGGCTTCTTGAGGACTGGACCAGAACACGTGGTCACGAGGTCCTCAACCGGGGGAATGTCGCCACCTTCTGGCGGCGGGGGACCAGCTCGGTCGCGGACGTATCGTTCGCGACCTCTGCCCTCGCCGCCCGTATTACTGGCTGGCACGTGGAGGAGGGTGAGGAGACGCACTCGGACCATCGGTACATCCGATTCGATGTCCCCCCCCCCACCTGAACTCCCACAGCCGGTAGAAAATCCCCCGGATCCGCGTTGGGCACTTCACCATCTGGATCGGGAGGCTCTCCTGGACGCATCCATCGTGCAGGCCTGGATTTCGGCACTGGACCGGCCTGCCGATGTGGATGCCAAGGCGGAGTGGTTCAGGAGAGCCATGTCGCAAATCTGTAATGCGGCGATGCCTAGGGTGACACCCAGACCGGTCAGGAAGCAGGTGTACTGGTGGTCGCCGGAGATTGCACAGCTGCGCGCAGCATGCATCTCCGCCCGCCGCCAGTACACCAGGTTTCGCCGGAGGCATCGCCGCCCAGACGACGTGGCAACCCGAGAGGCGGAGCTTTATCAGGCTTACAGGGAGGCTAAAGGTAATCTCCAGGAGACAATAAAGCGGGCGAAGACGGCGGCCCGCGAGGAGCTCCTGGAGACCCTGCAGCAGAACCCATGGGGGCGCCCGTACCTACAGGTCAGGGAGAAACTCCGACCTAGGGCGCCCCCACTGACCCAGAGTCTCCAGCCGCAGCAGCTGGAGCGGGTCATGGGCTCCCTGTTTCCGACAAGCGCGGAGGAGCACGTCCCTCCGCGCATAGCTCCGTCTCTGCTCGACGCGGATAGCATCAGTGAAGACGACGTACCCGAAGTCAGGGTGGGGGAGCTAGGTGCGGCAGTACTCCGGCTTAAACGCCGGAAAATCACTGCCCCCCGGACCCGACGGCATTCCTGGCCGTGCATGGGTCCTGGCCCTTGAAGAACTCGGGCCTCGACTGATGGGGCTCTTTAGCGCATGCCTCGAAAGGGGCCAGTTTCCCAAGGTGTGGAGGACGGGGAAACTGGTCCTGATTCGTAAGGCGGGGCGGCAGGTGGACTCACCGTCCGGATACCGGCCGATCGTGTTGCTCGACGAGGTGTGTAAGCTCTTTGAGCGAATTATCGCGGAACGCCTCGTCGAGCATCTCTCGACGGTGGGGCCAGACCTGGCGGACAATCAGTACGGTTTCCGTCGGGGACGCTCCACCGTGAGCACGATCATGCGCGTCATGAGCCTGACGGAGGAATCAGTCTCGCAGGGCAAGGTGGTGGTGGTCGTGTCTCTTGACATCGCCAACGCGTTCAACACCTTGCCATGGAGCTGCGTTAGGGAGGCGCTCGTGTATCACGAAACGCCTCTCTACCTCCGTCGTATTGTCGGGGCCTATCTCTCGGAGAGGGCCATAGCTTTCCCCAGCTGGCTCGGGCCAGCTCGGCGAGATGTGTCGTGCGGTGTTCCGCAGGGGTCGGTCCTGGGGCCGCTTCTGTGGAACATCGGCTACGACTGGGTGCTGCGGGGTTTTTTATTTTATATTTTGTTCGCCAAATTGACGCCGCCCGCCTGGTGGTAAGTCGTGACGACGTCTAGCGATTGTGGGCCACTCTCACAGCACACATTACTATTGAGAGTGGCCCTCAACTTGACGACCTACTGATGTGCCTCTTCACGCTCCGCTTAAAGAACCCAGGATTATATGTGGGAGGAAACACGTGCACAGGCAGGGCGTTCCAGGCCACTATCGTTCGGCAGAGAAACGAACGTTTAAAACGTTCGGTTCTCGCGAACATGCTATCCACTGTGTGGGGGTGGCATCTCTGCCCGGCACGAGTCGTTCGGGATCGGAAGGAAGAGGGTGGGATCAGATTGAAGAGCTCTTCAGAACACTCGCCGTGGTAAATACGGTAGAATGCGGCCAAGGAAGCTATTGTTCGGCGCTGAGCTAGCGGCTCAAGGCTTCCCGTTACCTCCGGACAACCAATAATACGGATAGCCCGTCGCTGCATAGCGTCGAGAGCGTCCAGCAGATACTTCGCGGAGCCGTCCCAGAGGTGAGAGCAGTATTCGACGCAGGGTCTAATCTGCGTCTTGTACAGCAGACACCTCTGGTCCGGTGTAAAGAACCTCTTTACCTTATTCAGTATTCCTAGTTTCCGCGAAGCTAGCCCTATACATCTTTCGATGTAGTTTTTATTATTGAGCTCTCGACGAACGTCTATGCCAAGGATATCAAGGTTGTCCTTCATTGGTAATAATGCATTCTGAAGAGAGGGTAGGGGAAGGAAAGGGGATTTCTTCGCAGTAAATGCACACGCCTGTGTTTTGCGGGCATTGAACTCGACCAGGTTCTCGGTACCCCATTGAGAGATACTGTCGAGGTTACGGTCGAGATCAGCCACGAGTCGTCGTCTCTCCTCCTCAATCTCAGATCGCCCCGCCGTCGGACGAACCGAGTAACTCCCGTGCAGTGTGCTGTCATCTGCATAGCAATGAATGTTCCCGAGGGATAGCATATCATTGATATGCAGAAGAAAGAGAGTTGGTGATAGTACGGACCCCTGCGGTACCCCGGCATTCACTTGCAAGAAGCGAGAAGCCTGGCCATCGCAGAGGACCCGCACTCGGCGCTCGTTTAAAAAGCTGGCAATCCAGCTGCACAGTTGAGGAGGTAGACCATATGCCGGAAGCTTGGAAAGGAGCGAAGCATGCCAGACCCTATCGAAGGCTTTGGCGATGTCCAGGCTAATAGCCAAGGACTCGCCGTGCCTTTCCATAGCCCCACCCCAGACATGCGTTACGAATGCCAGAAGATCACCCGTTGATCGCTTTGGCCTGAAGCCGTATTGTCGATCATTGATTAGCGAGTGATCCTCTAGGAATTGCATGAGCTGCTTATTTATAAGGAGCTCAAGCACCTTGCAAATGACTGAGGTGACAGCTATGGGTCGATAGTTGCCTGGATCGGACCGATCCCCTTTCTTGGGGATCGGTTGTACGTTCGCCTCCTTCCAGACCTCCGGCACGAGCCCTGAAGAGTATGACAGGCGGTACAGACGCGTTAATACTGGAGACAACTCAGCTGCACATTTTCGTAGCACCACCGCCGGAATGCCGTCAGGGCCACTGGCTTTCCGCGTGTCGAGTGACCGCAGCACTGCCCGTACATCACATTGCCTGATAACAATATCAGGCATTGTGTGGCCACAGTTGGCGATGGCGGGGGGCTGCAGGCCACGGTCGTCGACCCGGGAATTAGCCGCAAAGAGGTCTGCGAGCATATCCGCTTTCTCTTGGGCTTTGTGAGCCAGTGTTGTGGCAGCGAGGGCTGACAAAAGTTAGATTGCACGGCTTTGGCCAGTTGCCAGAATCCACGGCTGCCCGTGGGATGGGAAGTGAGCTCCTGACCAAGCCGCGCGACGCGCTGGGCATCCGCTCTCTTAAAGGCCCTCTTACTCGACTTTGTGGCCCGGTTGTACGCTGCTTTGAGGTGGCCCACGTTTGGGTCGCGCACAGCCCGGGCCCTGATCCAGGCGCGATATGCCGACTGTTTTTGTCGAACAGCTTTGGCACAATCTCGCCCGAACCAGGGACGGGCTCTGCGGATACTGGCGACATCAGAGAAAGGGATGTAATAATCCATCCCTAAACTGATCTCGCCAGCAATAGCAGAAGCACTATCCGAAGGAGCCTTTCCTACAAAGCAGCGCTGGCTCCAGGGGACGGACGCAAAATAATCGCGTAGACCGTCCCAATCCGCTGACGAGTAGTGCCATAGTCGTCGTGACGTTTGCACAGGACGTGCAGGAGGTGACACCTTCATGCCAGCGTGAATAACACAGTGGTCGGAGCTACCCAGTGGGGCTCCTACCGAAACACTGTACTGGGCTGGGCGACTCGTCAGCAGTAGATCCAGCAGAGCGGGCGCGTGATCTGACCTGTCTGGTATCCGGGTGATCCCGCATACCATCTGGGTCAGACCGTGGGAGAGAGCGAACGCATGGGCGGCTCTACCCGCATGATCAGTCTTGAGGGACCCCAGCCATTCAATGTGATGGCCATTGAAGTCCCCCAGAAACACTAGGTCAGCGTTCGGGAACCGCACCTGCGCTTCATCAGCCGTCTCGCTGAGGTACTGGAAGAGCTTTGTTGTCTCAGAATCCCCTGTGTGGGATCGGTAGACGCACACGTAGATCTGGCTCATAGAGCCATGGTCTACGTGCAGCCAAAGGACGGAATTGGAGGGGTTCTCTAGGCAGCGCAACCGGCGGCAGCAAACATCCGCCCTGACGAACACGCACACCCCGGCTTTGTCTCGAAATTGTTCCTCGATGACATAGCCGGGGTAACACAGGTAAGACGTGTCGTCAGGGCGGCGTATTTGTGGCGTACGGGTGCGTTGCCTGAGGGCTTACTCTGCTACTGAGGGATACCCTCGTCACGGCGCGGGGTGCAACGTACCAGGAGGCAGCACTCAAGGTCACGACGGGTGTTGCTCAAGTCGTGGGTCGGATACGGCGGCTGGGACTGGAGGTGGCCTTGCACAAGTCCGAGGTTCTGTGTTTTCACAGACCTCGGAACGGTCCACCTGAAGGTTCCAGCATAAATGTGGGAGGCGTTAGCATCGGCATCAAGCCCTCGATGAAGTATCTAGGGATCGTACTTGATAGCCGATGGAACTTCGGACCACATTTCCGAAGTTTGGTCCCCAAGGTGACACAGGCATCGGTCGCGCTTTTGCGACTGATGCCCAACCTAAAGGGACCCAACGCTTCCTGCAGGAGACTGTACCTGGGGATCGTGCGGAGTATGGCCCTATACGGGGCTCCCGTATGGGCGGCGCGGTTGACGGCCAACAACTCAACGCTCCTTAATAGACCGTTGAGGACCTTGGCCGTCAAAACAATAAGGGGCTACCGCACGATCTCCGGAGAGGCTGCATGTCTCCTAGCCGGGACCCCTCCATGGGACCTGGAAGCGAGAGCCCTTGCGTTATTGTTCTAATGGCGCAAGGAGGCGCTGGAGCGGGACCACAGGCCTGCGTCTCGAGAAATCGATGACCGGCGGTCCCAACTCCGACAGGATCTCGTGGAGTCATGGAGGGTGCGACTTGAGCAACCCAAGTGGGGTGCCACCATCATCGCGGCGGTGAGACCGATCATGGACGATTGGCTGCAAAGGCAGCATGGTGACCTCACGTATCGTGCGACGCAGATCGTTACCGGGCATGGATGCTTCGGTAGCTATCTGTTTCGCATCCATCGTGAGGTCACACCCCGGTGTCAACACTGCGAGGTTTCCGACGACGACACTGCACTCCACACGTTGGTGGAGTGCTCAGCGTGGGCGAGTCAGCGCCGGGACCTCGTAGTGGGTCTGGGCGTGGATACCCTCTCGCTGGAGACCATGCTTCAAGCCATGGTCTCCAGCGGGAGTAGGTGGAACGCGGCCGTGTCCTTCTGCGAGCAAGTCGTGCTCGCGAAGGAGGTGGCCGAGAGGGAGAGGGAGCGTACCCTCCCCGCCGAGTTCCGTAGTCAGCGGCGAGGGCGCCGCAGACTCATCTACGCCCAAGACCATCGACCTCCATGATCGGGGCCTGAGGACGGTGGGATCGCCACCCGTCGTCCTTACAGAAGCAGACTAGAAGGGTTGCGTGCTGCGGGGCCTTTGCCCCATAGCACGCAACCAGATTCACTCACTGACGCGGGATAAAACCCTACCCCAACGACGCGGGATTCTCATCCCGATCCAACCCCCGCAGAGACCACAGAGGTGGTCAAAGTCCGCCGGGCGCCACTGGAAATACGTTCTGCTTGTAACCAGAGACGCCCGGCAACGGACGTTAGAGCGGCCGCGGTATTGGTCGCGGAACTAAAAAAAAAAAAAAAAAAATGTCTATAAAGGCGGCGCGCGCTCGGACTCCATGACCCAAGTGTTTCCCCAAACGGCTCAAACGTGTAATCACCTGCTAGGTAAAAACACCTGATTTTCACATTATATTGAAACGTTTTATTGTTTTAACTAATTTTAAATGCTACTTACTGAAAATCTCAACTAACTTTAAAACATTGTGAATATTAAATAGTACATGTTCTTTTTTCATCTTTGGTTTGGTGTTATAAAAATGTTTACGTTTCGACTCAGTACGCGTTGTAGAATTTCCATCCCGATATAAAAAGGTTGCGTCCCTAAATTTTTCTCAATTTGTAAACAAACCCTTTTGCCCAAATCTAAACTGACATGTCAAAGAAAGGGGTGACGTGTACCTTCTCTCCTTTTAAAGGCGTGTGTTCATCCACTTTAGGATATCAGACTCAACCCATAAAATATGGTACAGAATTTAAGGCACATGGACACAGTTAAACAGTAAACTATTGAAAATGCAACTAGATAAATACTCGGACGGTAGAAGTATAACTAAATCACTATCCTTGTGAGTTCAAGATATATTTTAATTATATTAAAGGAATCAAGAGGCAGTGGACTAATGCTGAACAATTCTTGCTCTTGAAGAATAAATTAAATTTATCCCGACAAAGTTATTTAAAATATGAATTTCACTAAAATAAAACCTTTTTTTTTGTACATCCTATGTTTGTTATCTGGAAATTGTTTAACTATAAATATTCTCTTCAGCTAAGCTAAAAATGCTTTGTTAAGATTGTCTTCCCCTCTATTCATGTGTACGTAACCCCACCACTAGGCTTCGGACGCTTCTCTTGGTTGCTTGTTCTAATTTGTGGACAATAAGAAATACTCTATTTTATTATACAACTTACCATTATCATTCTCTCTGTCTGGTCCGCTATCATGTTCTGACTCAGACTCGTCCCATATGGTGTCTGTGGTGATCTTCTGTCGAGAGCACTCGACCCAGTACCCGGGCGTCGGGATCAGGCTGTGTGGATATTCCTCACAAAATTCATCTGGGAAGAAAATTGTTTTATGAGTGCAAAGATAGTATAATATTTTATGAGATGAGTGGACTGGCAATTCGGCAAGCTCCTAATGTTATAATACCCGAAACAATGTAAAAGAACTCGAGGTTTTTGTTTATTTTAAAAAAATTCCATTGGTTTTTTCTATGGAATAAATTTCATTAATGTTGTCAGAAGGCTTTTATCGTGGCCCTTTTATTGCCTATTACTTATTTAACTTCGTTCAGTGCGATTTTGAGCGTAAAATACATTAGGTTTTGATAATTATTTTAAACGATATAGTTATAACCTACTTACTTGCATAATTGAATAGTTATTATGCCGATTATTTAATTAATTTTTCAAGTTTTAATTGTTTTACTTACAGCATGAAATGTTTTTCTGTGCATTTGACTGCCTCTGATGAATAAATTGTTTTGATTAAAATATGATTCCATAACCTCAATTGGTCTGTTAGACAGAATATTAAATAAACGAATCATACCGGCCAGTATGAATATTCCATATAGGACCGACCATTAAATATTTTATAGCAACAGTAAATTGACGGTAACAGAGTTTACGCAAAGCATAAGCATAAATAAAATAACCTCCAGAGCAGGGACTACATACATATATTTTTTAAAACACCTCGCTCGTAAACTCTTTTAATATTATGCCAAATTTACAAAGTTTTAAATGCGGCATATTAAACTAACATTGTAAATACTAAATAAAGTAAGCAGCGTTTCCAAATCATAAAAGACACTGTAAATATTCAACCTATTTGAAATCCCCGGACACGGTAGCGTGACGACTTTAGGAAAAATATAAAAGAATTGGGCAATATTGGTACTGCATAAAGATAGATAAAAGAAAAGAAGAAGATCTTTGACCAGCTGTAGACAGAATAGTTAGATTTTGTATAGTGAAGAGTGAAGCATAAAATGTACGTACCTACATAATATAGAGTGACCTACTAACATAAAGAGTGACACTACATTCTCGGGCTCGTGGCTGAGTGGTCATCATCATTCACCGAGCCTTTTCCCAACTCAGTTGGGGACGGCTTTCCAGTCTAACTGTGATTCGGCTGAACTTCAATATTTTCCGTGAAGCGACTGATAATTTGATAATACCAAGCAACTGCCATTTGACCTCCACACACAACCCATGGGCGATATCGAAGTTCTGTAGTTAGACCGGTCGAATTTTTTATTTAGGGCTCCAACTACCCCTAACGACTGCCATAGATGTTCGTATGACAACCGGGACCGACGGCTTAATGTGCTCTCCGAGGTACGGAGTGTCTCAGTGTCTTAAGAAATTGTCACCACTAAGACCGGCCCGACCTGATGTTGTTTAACCTTTGCAATGTGTTATCCACGGTTAGCCACGCCGGTCTTAGGATGGGTCACCATTTCTTAAGACATTTTGAGACCCCTCCGTGTCTCGGAGATCACGTTAAGCCCGTAACGTGATCCCTGTTGTCATACGAACATCTAGTGCAGTGCAAAAACAAAAATCCTCGTGGACTTATATTTTACCCTATTCACTCCTATACTGGCGCTTTTATATTGACTTCCAGTTTCACTTACTGGTATTATCAAATTATCAGGAAATGAAGTAGAGTAACAGTGCAAGTGATAATTGGGTCTTCATAATGTAGATCTTACCCTTAACCCCCTTTATCTTAAATTCTATTCTTTCTATCTTTCCATCCAAAGGTTGCCTGTAAGATATTACTGTTTAGTGATAAGGCCGCCATTTGTACATATTAAATATAGATTGTTTTTATTATATTATTTTTGTATTGGTGTACAATAAAGTTTATTGTATTGTATCTTAGTTATGTGTTTATTATTGTATTATTAATCTATTGATTTTACTCTATACACTCTTCTAAGGATAATAATATAAATAAAAAATACCTAATACCTCTTCCCTTTCCCATTTGGGGCACGATGTATCTTCATAAGTCATGATGATCGATTGGGGCTCAGTTCACTGTAAGGTAGAACACCAAACTCTATATAATATGGTTGGTCTTCATACTTAGAGTGTACTGAACAAGCCCAAACTTTCTTCGAAGTCCTTGAAGTCCTCAGATGAAGTGTCTGCTTTCAGGAGTTATCCAAATACTTAAATATAATAGGTACTACATTTACTCAACTTATGTTAGAATTGCGGTTTGTCAGAGTTTTAATCCGGTTTTTGTAGTAATAAATATTGGTGTTTTTGTGTAGCCTAATAATGGTCCCATTAATGTTCAAATAATATTATTTGAAATCGATCCAGTTGCTTTTCTCTCATCTCATCTTGGAATTAACCTAAACGAGGATATCCTAGCTTACAATATTTGTAAAAATATAATATTAAACTAGAAATATTTGACTACATTAATGTAAATTTAAATTAAGTACTTACACAACAGTAAATAGATAATAATAATAATAAACTTATTTGGTCATAAATATTTTACAATTTATTCAACTCCCTCGGAATCAACATAAGAATAATATCCATATTTTTGGATTTTTAAGTCAAAATCGAATCTTTTGGTTTTAAAGCTGTTTATCCATAACAATGCCTCAACACAAGCAGGTATGAGTTTAAAAGAAAACAATGTTCAATTCATTGGGTTTCCGCTTATGTTATATTTATGATATATTGAACATTTTCTATCCCAAATATTTAAATACTAGCTGTTGCCCGCAGCTCCGCCTGCGTGTTATAGCTTTCTTGATCACCAGTTACTGATTTATTATGTATAGCTGTTGAGCGATATTGTATCTTAAGATAGTCGTAATATATTATAGTATCTTAGCCGTGTGCAGCGCCCCTTAGTGAACTCCACTGCGGGTGACGTAACCTACGACAAACTTATTATTTGTGGTTGGTACAGTAATCGGGTCTAGGGATCGAACGGCAAATTAAGTTTGTTTTTTATTGTATATACTTTTCCGGGATAAAAAGTACCCAGCGTGGTGCCCAGGATATTAAAGAATAATTATACCAAGTTTCATCGTAATCGAACCAGTAGTTTTTGCGTGATGCCTGAACAAACAGATAGACAGACAAAAAAATTTTCAATCACATTTTTGGGTTTGGTGTCGGTCTAGTAACAGCCCCTGCCATCTATTTTTTTTATATTTTCAATGTACAGAATTTTTTATTATATTCAACAATTTTCTTATTTAACTAATTAATTTTCAGTATATTAAGTATAGATTTCGAAACTGCCAGGCTGGTTTATTTTAGCTATTTTCACAGTGTCATGTCGTATGGAATTTTACTGTAGGGCAAGGCAGCTGATAGATCATTTTTATACTCCAAAAGTGAGCTATACGTGCGATTTATAAACTGAATGCACGAGTTTCTCTTAGAGAAAGATTTAAAGAAATAGGCATTTTAACAGTTGCATCACAATATATATATGCGAATATTATGGAATATTCCTCTTACGGTAAGAGGAAGAGGAAGCGGAAAAGGAATTTTTCACTTTCATTTTTGGGGAAGCGGAAGTGTTTGAGGATTTTTAAAATATGAGGAATTTCCGCATTATGAGGAAGCGGTAGAGGAATCCTCATCAACCCTACAAGGAATGATGAGACACCAGTTCGACCGTCGCAGCATGTCGCGACTGCGCCGGAGTTGAGCCCGGCAGCGGGCGAGTCCGGCTCCGGGCAACCGGCAACCGGCTCTGACAACCGGTATCAGTTAAATCGTATTATGGAGGAGATTATATCACTACGCAGGGACGTCGGGGTATTTATGACACGCATGGAGTCGGAGATCTGTGTGATGAAGGAGTCTGTCCAGAATTGTAGCTCGAGGATCGACAGCTTGGAGTCACGTTTTCTGGCAGTTGAAGCTAAGATTTCAGCACCTGCTCAGTGTGCTGACGGGTCCATGGAGAATGTCGTCGAAGGCCTACGCCGAGAGCTTAACGACAGGGACCAAGAGCTCTTAGCGAACGACATCGAAATCTCTAACTTGCCAGAACTTAATGGGGAGAATCCGATACACCTAGCAAAAGCGATAGGCACAAAGCTGGGTGTATGTGTCGAGGAGCGGGATATAGTGAGCGCCGAGCGAGTCGGCAGACGCCACCTCTTCTCCACCGATAGCCAGGGCCCTGATGAGCGAAGCGCACGTCCTCTGGAGGTGCGACTGGCGCGCCGAGACCTGTGCGACTGGCGCGCCGAGACCTGTGCGACGAGTTTATCAAAGGCGCGCGATTGCGACGAGGTACCACCACACAAGACATCATTGCGACCGGTACCCCAACCCGCTTCTACGTAAACGAGCGTCTAACCAAATACAATCGGCAACTATTTCGCCGGGTGCGGGGTGCCGCCTGTGACGCTGGGTGGAGCTTTGTCTGGACAAAGCGTGGACACATCTTGGCCTGCAAAAAGCCGGGTGATGCGACGCGTCGCATATATACCGATGCTGATATACCGGCGCTTTTTGGTCAGATCAATGCACCGAACATTTCTGTGTGATTATTGTGTAGGGCCTAAGTTATATTATGTACGGTTTGTAGGTTGTGTGCGCTGCTATAGTTTTTGTGTTATGTACTGCTACGTGCATTTTTTCTTTTGTCACTGCTATATTCTGTATGATACAAGTATGTACTACTATGTAAATTTTGACTTCCGCTTCCCCAAAAATGAAAGTGAAAAATTCCTCTTCCGCTTCCTCTTCCTCTTACCGTAAGAGGAATATTCGGAAATACCTATCCAATGCACTCGGGCGCACGCAACCATAGCAACGAGCGGCGGCCACGAGTCAGAAATACTTACCTGTCTGCACGATCGACGCCCAATTATTAATGTCGTTACGGTGTCGCATTAAACGCAAACAGTCGGACATCCACGAGCTTGGGAGTTTCGGGGGCTACACCCACCACCCCTACAGGAAACTTTGTGGGTTCAATGTTAGCCCAAATGTTAGCTCTAGAGCCTAGAGAACAGTGGCGATAGCGAACAAAGTGTTACTTTAGATAGATCTTTGGTACTGAAGTCGATTAAAAATAATTATATTAAGGAGAAAAGGATACATATTGAAGAAGATGGAAAAATAATCCAAAATATTTTGAGCTGTATGGAGTATTGTTGTACTAACAATACTTATCGGCCCCTCCATCAAGTGTCTCCAGCGAGCGCCTGTTTAGTAACACTGGATTAAGTGTACGACGATATCGCTTGTCAGGCGAAACAGCTTTGAAATTGATTTTCATAAAATTAAATCTCCCCATTGTCAATTTTGATTATTAAATAAACTATTATTAAAACCTAACTTAAATAAGTACTTTTTTTTAAAATTCCGCGAGATGAGATCGCGGCCGCTCCCATGTCCATTGCTGCGGGCGTCTCCGGTGACTCCAGAAGGTATTTCTGGTGGCGACCGGCGGACTTTGGCCAGCTATGTGGCCTCTTCGGGGGTTTGGTCGGAATGAAAATCCCGCGTCGTTGGGGTTGTGTTTTATCCCGCGTCGGTGAGGGAAGCTGGTTGCTTGCTGTGAGGCAAAGGCCCCGCAGCACGCAACCCTTCTAGCCTGCTTCCGTAAGGACGGCGGGTGGCTATCCCGCCGTCCTCAGGCCCCGATCATGGAGGTCGATGGTCCTGGGCGTAGATGAGTCTGCGGCGCAATTTAGTACTTTTTTTTTTTTTTTTTTTTAATTCCGCGGCCTAAGGCCGCGGCCGCTCTAACGTCCGTTGCCGGGCGTCCCTGGTTACTAGCAGAGGGTATGTCCAGTGGCGCCCGGCGGACTTTGACCACCCCTGTGGTCTCTGCGGGTGTTTGGTCGGGACGAGAATCCCGCGTCATTGGGGTCGAGTTTTATCCCGCGTCAGTGAGTGAATCTGGTTGCGTGCTATGGGGCAAAGGCCCCGCAGCACGCAACCCTTCTAGCCTGCTTCTGTAAGGACGGTGGGTGGCGATCCCGCCGTCCTCAGGCCCCGATCATGGAGGACGATAGTCTTGGGCGTAGTCGCGTAGTCTGGGGCGGCGTGGCCGCCGACTACGGAACTCGGCGGGGAGGGTACGCTCCCTCTCCCTCCCGGCCGCCTTTCGCGAGCATGACTTGCTCGCAGAAGGACACGGCCGCGTTCCACCTACTCCCGCTGGATACCATGGCTTGAAGCATGGTCCCCAGCGAGAGGGTATCCACGCCCAGACCCACTACGAGGTCCCGGCGCTGACTCGCCCACGCTGAGCACTCCACCAACGTGTGGAGTGCGGTGTCGTCGTCGGAAACCTCGCAGTGTTGACACCGGGGTGTGACCTCACGATGCATGCGAAACAGATAGCTACCGAAGCATCCATGCCCGGCAACCATCTGCGTCGCACGGTACGTGAGGTCACCATGCTGCCTCTGCAGCCAATCGTCCATGATCGGTCTCACCGCCGCGATGAAGATGGCACCCCCCTTGGGTTGCTCAAGTCGCACCCTCCATGACTCCATGAGATCCTGGCGGAGTTGGGACCGCTGGTCCTCGATTTCTCGAGACGCAGGCCGCAATTTAGTACTGTATTTGAAAGCAATGAGTTTCCTTCTACTATACTTCAGCCACAAGTTCGACTCCTGTCGATAACATTCGTTTTTGTGATTCCTATTTAACTCAAAGTCCCGGCGAACTTTGAGTTAAATAGGAACCCGTTCATTGAATTTGTACGACTATTTCAACACAAAAATTAACCAAATCAGTCAAGCAGTTCCCGAGTTTTAGCAAGACAAACGAATGGCAAATAGATAGATCTTCCTCTTGCTTCCTCATCCTCATCCTCAAAAAAAATCATCCTCATCCTCATCCTCATCCGCATCCTCCAACTGTTTGATTTGTTCTTCCTCTTCCGCTTCCTCTTCCTCATAACCACTTCCTCATCAACTCTAATTCGGTCGAATGTAAGACTCGTACACACGGGGCTTACGTACTAACCGTATATTTCTACTGATATACCTATAGCGACTTCTAAGCTCTTGGAAACACTAGAAACATTTTAAAGCATTATCATCGGTTTTTTGGTATAAGCACTCTGAACAGACTAATTTTTAAAGGTAGATTCTACGAGAATTACTTTACTAATGCAGCTTCATTATAGAAGCACGATTCGGAAACTCATGTAATGGTGCTAATACAACACAAGAGTCATCGTGTATTACCACCAGAGCTTAAATTGTAGTCGACTTATACTATGAATTTTATGCAGTAATAGGTACTCCCCCAGGGGATTCAAGCACTCCTAGTGGACGTAGGCATATATTTTAGTATTGCATCTATCATAAAATTGCCGATATAATGAAGACCGTTTATCATGTACCACGGTTGTTTGTGAATAAATGGTAGCGCCTTGCCCCTTGCTTTATCTTTGAACTTGGCTTCATACGCTTCTACCTGTCTCAATATTTACACATAGGATGCCCCACTAGAATCGGAAGACCCGAGCTAACCTCATCTATAAGTAATACACCTGCTGATTAATCGACGAGGGTCTGGCAATCATAAATATTCCCGGTTAGTGACCATTGGTCTCCCTATCTTGTGGCATCAAGAAAGTGTTAAAATGTGAAGGTGTAATTATGTTTCTGCCTATCCGAAGACAGATATGAAAGTAGGTATGTATAGTAGCTAATAGTAATGAATTGTAGTAGACATCGAAAACAGATCCAGTTCGCATTTATCCTCACATTGACTCTTGTCTGATTAGGTACAAGTCGATCCAAAAGCATTGTTCTAAAAACTGAGACACATTCGCTACTAAGTCACTTTCTAATAGAATTGGTATCTGCCATTGAATGGAAAAGCTTTTAATCAATTAGCGAACAAACTTTAAAATACATTGGATAAAACTCTAATTAAAAAAATTAGGTAGGTACTTCAAATACTGTTCTTATAAAAGATTCTAATTGAAAGACAGGTCAAAGTACACTTTGAATGATGACAATGTATTCCGTGCTAAAATATGAATTTAGTATGAGACTAATGGTAAGTACTTACATACTATTATTATATTATATTCTGTGCTAACGGCAAACAGACTTGGGACTTTTATATTAACCGTTACTGTTTCCTATAATATAATCAGACTATACCAAGTTCTAAACGTCACTTATTTACTGATGAACGGAATGTGTACGATGAGTAGGTGTACTAGGACTTGGGTTCACAGTTGGACTGGACAGCCGACCCCATCTGCGTTGGGAAAAAGAAGCTCGGTGGATGATGAGTAGTATAATAATAGGATTAGGTGCAGTGCCAAAAGGTATGTTAGGCAGATAAACTGGAAATGCCTTCTGGTGTGTGCCAGAGACGCCCGCAGCATGGACATGGGAGCAGCCGCGGTCTCACGGTATAAAAAAAAATCCCAAAAAAAGCATATAAACTAACACTTTAAAAATCTTCCACTGATGGTCCGTCGGGGAACCCGGAATCAACTCTACGTAGACCCAAAGAGATAAAACAGTAACTGTTTCTAACGCATAAACTACAATATCCGCTTCAATCGTGTATTAAGCCTTAAAGGAAAACATGTAAGACAGGTTCAAATCGTATTCGTGCCGACTCAATTTCTGGACCTTAATGTATGTCCAAACTTCTACCCCTTCGGTTTCCTCCAATTTGCGCTATAGCCGAAACGCTTTACCCCGATTACGGTAATGTAAAAATAGTGGTCAAATGTATTTTTTCTTTCGAATTATTTGCCAAAGTGATAAAAAAGGTGTTTGAGTGTACTTCAGGTAAATGTGGACTGGAGATGGCGCCACCATCGCTACTAAACTAAATTCACCTCGGTGCGTGAAGAATAACAAATATAAAATAAATAAGTGTTTATTTGAAGTAACAGAACTTTGATTCGTGAACGTGGTGTGGTCTTACCTGGGTATACTCGGGTTCAGTGTGATCTGTGCCGTGAATCATCTTATATTAAACAACAAAAACTTTCTGTGACATTTCGTGGCTGGTTAGCAATCAGCTGACACGATCAGTGACACTAACGTCGCAAACTAATTAGGACAAAGTGATCATAATATAATTTAGTATAATAAACATAAAACAAACATTGAACATTTAAATAATAAAGAATTAAATCAAAAATAATATATTTACAATAAATATAATTAGTGGGTATTACTGCAAAACAGGCTACTTATATCTTATTTTTTCATACCTTCATTTAAGAAACGTACATCAACATGAGTAACTGCGGCGGCTGTGGTAAAATCGTTTCGTCAACAGATGGCACTAAGAGTACCAAATGTGAGAAGTGTCTTGTTACGTTCCACAAGGCTTGTGTAAATCTACGAGCAAAGGCAGTTGTGCCGCAGGGCTGGATATGCCCGGAATGTAAACGCAGCACCTTACATCGCACAAGGAATTAGAGTTGATGAGGAAGTGGTTATGAGGAAGAGGAAGCGGAAGAGGAAGAACAAATCAAACAGTTGGAGGATGCGGATGAGGATGAGGATGAGGATGATTTTATTTGTCCCGGCGAACTTTGAGTTAAATAGGAACCCGTTCATTGAATTTGTACGACTATTTCAACACAAAAATTAACCAAATCAGTCAAGCAGTTCCCGAGTTTTAGCAAGACAAACGAATGGCAAATAGATAGATCTTCCTCTTGCTTCCTCATCCTCATCCTCAAAAAAAATCATCCTCATCCTCATCCTCATCCGCATCCTCCAACTGTTTGATTTGTTCTTCCTCTTCCGCTTCCTCTTCCTCATAACCACTTCCTCATCAACTCTAATTCCTTGTGCGATGTAAGGTGCTGCGTTTACATTCCGGGCATATCCAGCCCTGCGGCACAACTGCCTTTGCTCGTAGATTTACACAAGCCTTGTGGAACGTAACAAGACACTTCTCACATTTGGTACTCTTAGTGCCATCTGTTGACGAAACGATTTTACCACAGCCGCCGCAGTTACTCATGTTGATGTACGTTTCTTAAATGAAGGTATGAAAAAATAAGATATAAGTAGCCTGTTTTGCAGTAATACCCACTAATTATATTTATTGTAAATATATTATTTTTGATTTAATTCTTTATTATTTAAATGTTCAATGTTTGTTTTATGTTTATTATACTAAATTATATTATGATCACTTTGTCCTAATTAGTTTGCGACGTTAGTGTCACTGATCGTGTCAGCTGATTGCTAACCAGCCACGAAATGTCACAGAAAGTTTTTGTTGTTTAATATAAGATGATTCACGGCACAGATCACACTGAACCCGAGTATACCCAGGTAAGACCACACCACGTTCACGAATCAAAGTTCTGTTACTTCAAATAAACACTTATTTATTTTATATTTGTTATTCTTCACGCACCGAGGTGAATTTAGTTTAGTAGCGATGGTGGCGCCATCTCCAGTCCACATTTACCTGAAGTACACTCAAACACCTTTTTTATCACTTTGGCAAATAATTCGAAAGAAAAAATACATTTGACCACTATTTTTACATTACCGTAATCGGGGTAAAGCGTTTCGGCTATAGCGCAAATTGGAGGAAACCGAAGGGGTAGAAGTTTGGACATACATTAAGGTCCAGAAATTGAGTCGGCACGAATACGATTTGAACCTGTCTTACATGTTTTCCTTTAAGGCTTAATACACGATTGAAGCGGATATTGTAGTTTATGCGTTAGAAACAGTTACTGTTTTATCTCTTTGGGTCTACGTAGAGTTGATTCCGGGTTCCCCGACGGACCATCAGTGGAAGATTTTTAAAGTGTTAGTTTATATGCTTTTTTTGGGATTTTTTTTTATACCGTGAGACCGCGGCTGCTCCCATGTCCATGCTGCGGGCGTCTCTGGCACACACCAGAAGGCATTTCCAGTTTATCTGCCTAACATACCTTTTGGCACTGCACCTAATCCTATTATTATACTACTCATCATCCACCGAGCTTCTTTTTCCCAACGCAGATGGGGTCGGCTGTCCAGTCCAACTGTGAACCCAAGTCCTAGTACACCTACTCATCGTACACATTCCGTTCATCAGTAAATAAGTGACGTTTAGAACTTGGTATAGTCTGATTATATTATAGGAAACAGTAACGGTTAATATAAAAGTCCCAAGTCTGTTTGCCGTTAGCACAGAATATAATATAATAATAGTATGTAAGTACTTACCATTAGTCTCATACTAAATTCATATTTTAGCACGGAATACATTGTCATCATTCAAAGTGTACTTTGACCTGTCTTTCAATTAGAATCTTTTATAAGAACAGTATTTGAAGTACCTACCTAATTTTTTTAATTAGAGTTTTATCCAATGTATTTTAAAGTTTGTTCGCTAATTGATTAAAAGCTTTTCCATTCAATGGCAGATACCAATTCTATTAGAAAGTGACTTAGTAGCGAATGTGTCTCAGTTTTTAGAACAATGCTTTTGGATCGACTTGTACCTAATCAGACAAGAGTCAATGTGAGGATAAATGCGAACTGGATCTGTTTTCGATGTCTACTACAATTCATTACTATTAGCTACTATACATACCTACTTTCATATCTGTCTTCGGATAGGCAGAAACATAATTACACCTTCACATTTTAACACTTTCTTGATGCCACAAGATAGGGAGACCAATGGTCACTAACCGGGAATATTTATGATTGCCAGACCCTCGTCGATTAATCAGCAGGTGTATTACTTATAGATGAGGTTAGCTCGGGTCTTCCGATTCTAGTGGGGCATCCTATGTGTAAATATTGAGACAGGTAGAAGCGTATGAAGCCAAGTTCAAAGATAAAGCAAGGGGCAAGGCGCTACCATTTATTCACAAACAACCGTGGTACATGATAAACGGTCTTCATTATATCGGCAATTTTATGATAGATGCAATACTAAAATATATGCCTACGTCCACTAGGAGTGCTTGAATCCCCTGGGGGAGTACCTATTACTGCATAAAATTCATAGTATAAGTCGACTACAATTTAAGCTCTGGTGGTAATACACGATGACTCTTGTGTTGTATTAGCACCATTACATGAGTTTCCGAATCGTGCTTCTATAATGAAGCTGCATTAGTAAAGTAATTCTCGTAGAATCTACCTTTAAAAATTAGTCTGTTCAGAGTGCTTATACCAAAAAACCGATGATAATGCTTTAAAATGTTTCTAGTGTTTCCAAGAGCTTAGAAGTCGCTATAGGTATATCAGTAGAAATATACGGTTAGTACGTAAGCCCCGTGTGTACGAGTCTTACATTCGACCGTTGCTTTTATTATTAGAAAAGTTTTCCTTTTCAGCGGTTGGATTTAGATCTGCTTAAACGGAGCATGGCGGGACGGAAATTGGGTTTCCCTGCATTTCATTTTCACAGCAGCCTGAGTGGGGTTCTATTGATCGAATGACAGGTCATTATTTTAAAATTACACGTTAAATTTTTTACAGCCTGCCTGTACTGTCTTGTAACTTATATAACTACATACTATTACATATCTATGCCTATATCTCAGAGGGCAAAGGTGAATGACATCATACCCACATATGACCAGTAGTTTTGTTGTTTTTTTTTTTTTTATTAATATTTGGTTCGCCAAATTGACGCCGCCCGCCTGGTGGTAAATCGTGACGACGTCTAGCGATTGTGGGCCACTCTCACAGCACACAATACTATAGAGAGTGGCCCTTAACTTGACGACCTACTGATGTACCTATTCACACTCCGCTTAAAGAACCCAGGCTTATATGTGGGAGGAAACACGTGCACAGGCAGGGCGTTCCAGGTATGGTCCTACATAATAGGAGGCAAACTTACCTATATTAGGTATATAGGTAAGTTTGCTAGGTATATGTAAGTAGGTAATAATAACCATATCATGATCAGAACCTAAAACTTCCCGGACCAGAATTACATAGGTACATGTAATCTCTGCAGTCCTGTAACGTGATAGCTATAAGATAGCTAGATGATGTAACATATAAGATCGCGGGATCACGGGGTCGGTAAGTATGTCAAGGCCCCTTGTTATCGAGTGCCAATTGTCAATGTGCTTGAGTTACAAACCACTTTATTATTTAACAAGCTGATCTCGGTGACTCCGTCCGCATCAAGAACTTTACTCGTACCCGACTAGAAATCTATTATGTGAATAAAACTTACCTTATAGTGTACCGAATTTATTTATTAATGCTATGGACTAAAGGTAAACAAAAGTTTTTGTTTTATTCCCACAAAGCGATCCATCTCAAAAAGGTAAAACGATATATAACAAAAGCGGATCACTATACTCTAACGCTATAACTGTTCACTATGAAAAATGATCGTGTATTCCGTCGTCAGGTAACACACGTTTTCCATTCCCATCTGACAGTTATTGACCGTTCAGGGCATACCGATCTGACAGCCGACAGTTCCGATCCTAGTGTGTAAAATCCATGCTTTTAATAGTTTCGGCGCTTTGAGCAGTGAGACAATAATACTAGCTGGATGGTTCAAGATATTTCGTATTCCAAATTTTCAGATCTACACATAATGTTTTATGAGGATTTTTATGCATTCTTTAACTGAATACCCCTCATTCTTAGGGCCTCTGGGAATCAATCATATAATTCAAAATAAGATCTTGAAATCCTGAATACTAAAAAAATACTGGCGCACTTGCCGATCAACTGATGATAGGCCCTGGAAAATATAAAAGTTTCCAGTCAGTGGTAATGGACTGGCTAGGTTACTTATTACGTTGGATGAATAAAGTTACAGATTATAGTTAAGTATATTCTTGTTGACAAAAGAGGTCGATTCTATGTAATAGATGCCAGTTTTCAATGTACAGGCCCAGGGTTTCAAATTAAATGATTTGGTTGCCACTGGGACAGTCAACAGCGTGACTAACAAATTTCGAAGGAATGGTATTTGTCAAAGCTTACAGGTAATATTTTAAGAACCTTCAAGTTGCAAATTAATGAGTACGGCAGAACAAGGGGTTCTGAAATTCAGGAGAAGACGAGACTTGATTTGAATGAAATTAAACTGAATCTAATTACTAAGTTCTGTGAGTTTAGAACGTTCGAAAGGAGTAACGAATGATTGGCGCATTTAATCTTCTAAATTAACCGTGAAATTGGGGCGACCTCGTTGTTATATTGCGAGGTGGTAACATTGACGTCTTATCTGGATTACCAGGCTTTGCTGGATTAATTAAAGGTTTATAATAAGTAGATACCTACTTATTTCACAAATACTTTCTGAAAGGAAAGTCGATGATCTTAACTAAGTTTTATCTGAACTAGAAAAATTTGCCAAGCCGGCAAAGTCGTGGGAATCTAGCATTAATCAAGCAAAGTGGCTGTGATGCGGAACTGATCAGCTCAGTTCAAATCAGTAGTTGCTCAGTATAATTACCGGAAACTTTGATGTTTAGAAACGATAGTGTTGAGTAACAGTTGTCAAGTGCAACAATAAATGTTCACAATGAATTTGGGGGTTGTCTCTAATGAGTTCCACTAAGTCCGACTGCTTCAGTGGCGTGGTCGATAGTGCACCCGCTTTCGACACCGGAGTCTCAGATTCGATTCCCGGTCGGGACAAACTTTGTGTGAAGACAGATACGTTTGTACCAAAGTCTGGATGTTTACTATGTATAATATGTATGTATTTACAAAAAAAAGTATATAAGTATTTATATCAGGTTATCTAGTACTCATATCACAAGCTCTGCTTATTTTGAGACTAAATTGCGTTGTGTGAATTGTCCTAACATATAAAAAGTGCCATCAATCGACAGTAAAATTCCTGCCCTATGAGCATATCAGTGTCGACTTTACTCGTTAACCAATGATACGTAGGTCACACTATAAGTTTTGCGTAAATTAAAAAAACAACATGTTAAAACCAAAATATTATGTTTATTGCTTTTCAAAACACTCTCCTTTACATTTTAAACATTTTTTCATGCGATTGGACCATTTTTTAAAACAGGAGGACCACAGATCTGAAGGCATGTTTTCTACGTGCTGATTGAACGCTATCACTGCCTCTTCGGAGTTGGTAAAAGTGAAACCTCTCATCAAATCTTTGATTTTGGGGAAAATACAGAAATCACAGGGTGCTAGGTCGCTGTTTCCGACAAGCGCGGAGGAGCACGTCCCTCCGCGCATGGCTCCGTCTCTGCCCGACGCGGATAGCACCAGCGAAGACGACGTACCCGAAGTCAGCGTGGGGGAGTTAGGTGCGGCAGTACTCCGGCTTAAACGCCGGAAAATCACTGCCCCCGGACCCGACGGCATTCCTGGCCGTGCATGGGTCCTGGCCCTCGAAGAACTCGGGCCTCGACTGATGGGGCTCTTTAGCGCATGCCTCGAAAGGGGCCAGTTTCCCAAGGTGTGGAGGACGGGGAAACTGGTCCTGATCCGTAAGGCGGGGCGGCCGGTGGACTCACCGTCCGGTTACCGGCCGATCGTGTTGCTCGACGAGGTGTGTAAGCTCTTTGAGCGAATTATCGCGGAACGCCTCGTCGAGCATCTCACGAGTGTTGGGCCTGACCTGGCGGATAACCAGTTCGGTTTCCGTCGGGGACGCTCCACCGTGAGCGCGATCATGCGCGTGAAGAGCCTGACGGAGGAAGCAGTCTTGCAGGGCAAGGTGGTGGTGGCGGTGTCTCTTGACATCGCCAACGCGTTCAACACCTTGCCATGGAGCTGCGTTAGGGAGGCGCTCGTGTATCACGAAACGCCTCTCTACCTCCGTCGTATTGTCGGGGCCTATCTCTCGGAGAGGGCCATAGCTTTCCCCAGCTGGCTCGGGCCAGCTCGGCGAGATGTGTCGTGCGGTGTTCCGCAGGGGTCGGTCCTGGGGCCGCTTCTGTGGAACATCGGCTACGACTGGGTACTGCGGGGTGCGTTGCCTAGGGGCGTCGGCGTAACGTGCTACGCCGACAATACCCTCGTCACGGCGCGGGGTGCAACGTACCAGGAGGCAGCACTCAAGGTCACGACGGGTGTTGCTCGAGTCGTGGGTCGGATACGGCAGCTGGGACTGGAGGTGGCATTGCACAAGTCCGAGGTTCTGTGTTTTCACAGACCTCGGAACGGTCCACCCGAAGGTTCCAGCATAAATGTGGGAGGCGTTAGCATCGGCATCAAGCCCTCGATGAAGTACCTAGGGATCGTACTTGATAGCCGATGGAACTTCGGACCACATTTCCGAAGTTTGGTCCCCAAGGTGACACCAGCATCGGTCGCGCTTTCGCGACTGATGCCCAACCTAAAGGGACCCAACGCTTCCTGCAGGAGACTGTACCTGGGGATCGTGCGGAGTATGGCCCTATACGGGGCTCCCGTATGGGCGGATAGGTTGGCGGTCAAGGGGAACGTGACTCTGTTAAACAGACCACTTCGAACCTTGGCCGTCAGAACCATACGGGGGTACCGCACGATCTCCGGAGAGGCTGCATGTCTCCTAGCCGGGACCCCTCCATGGGACCTGGAAGCGAGAGCCCTTGCGTCATTGTTCCAATGGCGCAAGGAGGCGCTGGAGCGGGACCACAGGCCTGCGTCTCGAGAAATCGAGGACCAGCGGTCCCAACTCCGCCAGGATCTCATGGAGTCATGGAGGGTGCGACTTGAGCAACTCAAGTGGGGTACCACCATCATCGCGGCGGTGAGACCGATCATGGACGATTGGCTGCAGAGGCAGCATGGTGACCTCACGTACCGTGCGACGCAGATCGTTGCCGGGCATGGATGCTTCGGTAGCTATCTGTTTCGCATGCATCGTGAGGTCACACCCCGGTGTCAACACTGCGAGGTTTCCGACGACGACACCGCACTCCACACGTTGGTGGAGTGCTCAGCGTGGGCGAGTCAGCGCCGGGACCTCGTAGTGGGTCTGGGCGTGGATACCCTCTCGCTGGGGACCTTGCTTCAAGCCATGGTCTCCAGCCGGAGTAGGTGGAACGCGGCCGTGTCCTTCTGCGAGCAAGTCATGCTCGCGAAGGAGGCGGCCGGGAGGGAGAGGGAGCGTACCCTCCCCGCCGAGTTCCGTAGTCGTCGGCCAGGCCGCCCCAGACTCCGCGACTACGCCCAAGACTATCGTCCTCCATGATCGGGGCCTGAGGACGGCGGGATCGCCACCCACCGTCCTTACAGAAGCAGGCTAGAAGGGTTGCGTGCTGCGGAGCCTTTGCCCCATAGCACGCAACCAGATTCACTCACTGACGCGGGATAAAACCCGACCCCAATGACGCGGGATTCTCGTCCCGACCAAACACCCGCAGAGACCACAGAGGTGGTCAAAGTCCGCCGGGCGCCACTGAACATACCCTCTGCTAGTAACCAGAGACGCCCGGCAAAGGACGTTAGAGCGGCCGCGGCCTTGGGTCGCGGAATTAAAAAAAAAAAAAAAAAAAAGGGTGCTAGGTCGGGCCTATGCGTAGGATGGGTGACGAGTTGTACTTTTTCGGAAGCTAAAAATGACTTGTTTTGTTGGCCGTGTGCGAAGAAGCGTTGTCATGGGCTGTCTTTAGACTATTGGGGGCCCCTATTTTGTTTTAAGCACTTAAAGTTGCATCGCCCCCTATGTCTATCTTAGAATACAAGTACGTAATATACCTATTATCTCCAAGATGTCACAGGATATAAAAACTCGAATGTTCTACCTATACAGGCATGCAGATTACAATTAGCTATCTCAGACACTAAATTATCGTACTTAATAGCACTACATACATAATTCAAATTCTAATAAAACTTTCAATAGAGCGAGAGCTGATAGACATTTTAAGGGAGATGTTTGAAATTTTAAAGTTTGTCGCAGGAAGTAGGGGGCCCCTAACCATGCGGGGCCCTGGGCAAGTGCCATTGTGCTCAAAGGGAAAGATGGCCTGTTGTCATGATGTAGGAGAACGCGGCTTTTGGGTCGTCTTTCGCGAACTTTTTCTAACACCCTGGGTAAACAAATGGTAGATTACCACTCGGCATTAACGCTCTTTTGTTCTTCAAGTGGAATTGTACAGATGGGACTAGATGGGAGAAAAAAACGCGATAATTTTTTTACCAACGTTTCTCGCCTGCCTCACTTTTGTTGGCTTGTTCTCATTTTCAAACACCCATTCACAAGATTGCTGTTTTTTTTCGGGTTCAAAACAATAAATCCACGTTTCGTCTCCTGTGACAATGTCATAAACAGCATTAGAATGTCCGTGGTCGTATTTCAGTAGCATCTGTGAGCACCTTTCCACGCGAGCCCGCTTCTGCTCCGCTGTCAGTTCATGAGGGATCCAACGACAACAAAGTTTCCGAACTTTCAATTCTTCGTGTAAAATTTTTGGATTTGACTCATACCAATCCCCAATAGTCCTCGAATTGTCTCATAGGTAATCCGCGGGTTTTCTTCAATTAACCGCTTAACAGTAGCCACATTATTTTCGTTGACGGCAGTTGAAAGCCGCCCTTCACGAAATTCGTCATGTAAAGAAACTCGACCTCTCTCAAATACAGCAAACCATCGCCTCACGGTGCTCAAACAAGATGCTTCTCTCCCAAAAGCATTTTGTGAAGACGAGCGGCACAGTCTTGCGGAGAGAGAGAACTTTTAAAATCATAAAAAATCATCGCTCTAAAATCTTTTCGACGTAATTCCATTTTCGTTGCATATGTAGAACTTTGATGTGAGATAAAAACAATGGACAAATGATTTCCCGCCAATTGTTTTTTTTATTACTAAGAAGTTTGCAATGTTTAAAAAAAATTAACATTCGAAATTCAAATAGTTCCGATTAGCTAGAAGTGCAAAACTTTTAGTGTGCCCCATGTATCACCAAAAATGTCGGTCACGTGATAAATAGATATCAATTTTTCAATTTTTTTTGCGATACCATTGGTTATCGACAAACTCTTTTGAGGGCTATGGTAAGGGGGATGTAGAGGGCTACACCTGTAGTTATGGTTCCCAATTCAAGGTTGTGTAATCAGATACTCACCCGTTATACAAAGAGTGCTATGGAAAGTGGGATGAGCCAACCATAAAAGAATTTGCCTCACTTAGCTTACGATAACAATCAGACTAAGTATTGCCAAGAACTTAATTATCTTCAAGATTATCCGAGAAGATTTTTAACCTCATAATGACTGTATATAAGTTTAATGTCAATTAAGTGAAACCATTTCAGTTGGGAAATAAATAACGTCGATAATTTCATGTCGATTTCAATTCTTACTTCTTATTATTTTATTATTATTTTGTAAGGTATAAGGAATCATTATTTATATTATCAGGTACTTATTTATTTAACTTAGCTAAACGGTCTACTCTTCTCTTTTAAGATTCATTCTTTTCCTCTTAAACACTTTAAGAAAATGTGTAATTTAGCTGTCAGTTATAGAAAAACTTTTCTTTCTCTAGTTCTACCTATCGCTTTGCGAATCTCGCAATACATGTAAATACATAAGCAATAATAGTTTTTATTTTACGTACTTACTGACGTTTGTAAGAGCCATTTATGGCCTATACAAATAAATAATTCATTTCATTTCATTTCACTAAGGTCTACTGTAAGACCAGTCATTTTAAGAACACCTCTTTGTATAATACTGTTACCAATTAGTTGCCAAGATGTTTAAAGCTCGGAGTGCAGATATCTTCTATTTAGTGGTATGTAACTTCTGTCCTGGTTGTTAGAATTTCGGTTTGAATTAAAGGGTGGTTATGTATATTCTAGAGTGCGCGGTAACGGCTACAGACATGCCCCTTATAACACCGCACTCCACACGTTGGTGGAGTGCTCAGCGTGGGCGAGTCAGCGTCGGGACCTCGTAGTGGGTCTGGGCGTGGATATCCTCTCGCTGGAAAACATGCTGCAACCATGGTCTCCAGCGCGAGTAGGTGGAACTCGGCCGTGTCCTTCTGCGAGCAAGTCATGCTCGCGAAGGAAGTGGCTGAGATGGAGAGGGAGCGTACCCTCCCCGCTGAGTTCCGCAGTCAGCGGCCAGGGCGCCGCGGACTCATCTTCGCCTAGGACCATCGACCTCCATGATCGGGGCCTAAGGCCCGTCGTCCTTACAGAAGCGCGGTACTTCCTCACCGACGCGGGATAGAACCCAAACCCAACGACGCGGGATTTTCATTCCGATCAAACCCCCGAAGAGGCCACACGGGTGGCCAAAGTACGCCGGGCGCCACTGGAAATACTTTCTGGTATCACCAGAGACGCCCGCAGCAATAGACATGGAAGCGGCCGGGGTCTCGCGGAATTAAAAAAAAAATGCCCGTTATGACGCAGGGCCAACAAAATTACAGGCAAAGCGTGGGTGTGTAATGCACCTCTGCCTACCCTTCGGGGATATAGGCGTTACATATGTCTGTCATGTTTATATACTTTTGTACAAGAAATAATCCTTAGTATCTTTAATAGTATAAATAAATCCTTGATAGTTTAACCTACATTTTGCAAAGGCGATTAGCGACTATAACAATTGGTTCCCAAAAACTACCAACATTATATTGGAACGATATCTTTCTGTTGTTCTAACCCGTTACGATTCCTTTATATTTCAGATCATCGACCTTTTTCAATCATAAAAAAGTTAGAACAAAAATAGCAACTGCGACGTCAACGAGCTTTCAATTCTAATATAATATTCGGTTAGCTTATCGATGAATATAAATTGGGTGATTCTATTAGATTTATAAAGCGCGAAATTGATTCTACATATTTGTATACATTTATAAAATAGTTATTATAACTTGGTAACATACGTCTGTATTATAATAACGCACGATTAAGCCTAATATAAAATTAGATAGTTTATGGAAATATTCTAGCGAGGTTGAAGTTTTGTTAAACGGGACGTGAAAAAATGTCTATTATTTCAATCGTTGATATTAGACATTCATCAAACATGCTATAAGATAGTTAACACTATAGGAAATCGTAAAGTAACTTTAAAAATCACCATAGTTGGACACACATTATGATAAAATTCTACTTGCAATAACAGGCTAAAGTCTTTCTACCATACAGCATTGTTGGGTTTTGTGATTTTGTCCGCCTTATTATCGATAAATTCTTCAAGTTTTTGTTTGTCAAAATGCTTAAACTTATGACTAGATAAAATAGTGTAAGAAACTAATCATAACTAGATATTAGAACACACGCACACATATATCACGCCTAAATCCCCGAAGGGGTAGCACCCACAATTTGCCAGTATTTTTAGTCCCACGTAATTGGGGGCAAGTCTATTGCCGTCACCGGGCACTCTAGAAAGTGAGTTATGTCCAAAATGGCCGAATTAATTTATTTAATAAAATAAGCAGCTATATTATAATTTTGAATACTAAATTTGAAACCCGTTGCCTTGCAATGAAATGTTGATTAAAGGCAAAACAAAATCTTACGTGTCAGCCGCTGTGGCACAGCCAATTAAAGTCCTGGGCTTCTCGGACTCAACGGACTCGGATTCGGGTATTAGAACACACGTAGAATACTATAAAGTAACTCTCCAAGGCTGGTTTCTTTAAAACCTATTCGTGTTCTTTATGCAACAGTTTCATAAACTACTATAATGGCAAAAATATAGATTGTACCTGAACAAGCTTGCGGCGGTAGTGGGAATATGAGGGTAGTGGAAGACTTGCGCCTGGCAACGGCACAGCCCAACGACTGAGGCTTGAAGCTGCGCAGCTGCTGCATGAAGTCACTGCACTCCATGAGAGCGACGTCGGCAAAATGCAGGTCGCACAGGATCTGATTCTTGAAGCGACGAGCTCGTTTCTGTGTCAAAACATATGAAATCATTACATACACCAAAGAAGCCGAGTACACATCAAGTACTTGCCACAATAATTAAATAAATAAATATTTTTGGACATTCTCACACAACGTCATCTAGCCAAAACTAAGCTATAAGCTTATGCTACGGGATCTAGACTACTGATAAACATACTTATATATTTCTAAATACATACATATTATATATAGAAAACACCTAAACTCCGAAGCAAACATTTGTGGATCACACAAATATTATTTAATTCGACCCGGGAACCGAACCCATGACTCCGGAGTCGAAAGCCGATGCACTACCGACCACGCCACCGAAGAAGTCGAGTACACATCAAGTACTTGTAACAAAAATTGAGTATAATGATTCGAAGTAAATTCATAATAACATTCTGATATCTGAACACGCCAAACAACCTCAAATTCAGCAAGCTACCGAGGGAAGTAAATACTGTTTGCAACTAGGCATTTCGTTCTCTATTCAATGATACTGCAAAAATGTAGCTTAAAACAGTTCATATTAACTCTGACGCCAGGAAGAGGAAATAAAATCACGAGCTAACAGACCTTTCACGTGTAATGGGATAAACGTTCAACAGTGTCACTGTGTGATAGCTTCGTGTGTTAACACGCTGTCACGCTACTTTGAAAGGTGAATAAGCTAAAAGCGGCAGCGACTAATGATATATGACCACAGCAGCTGTGACCATATATTATTTCCTGTCATCCGATTTGATGGAAGAAAGCCTAACGTTGGCCTCAATTTGTGAAAACCGCAAGAAAATCATAGCAGCATCGTAAAAAAGCCACCGTGTGTTGTTGTCTTCATAGAACATTCATTGCATATTACTTGGCTATAAGAGTCTTTATAGCTTAGTTTTATTGTGGTGAAAGACAAAAATAGTGCATCAACACAACAGTTAATTATTTGTTAGAATATGTTGTTGTTCAAGATCAGGCCATAAGATTTAAACTTTACTATACATAATATTAGAATTTCAATTCTAATATACATAGTTACATAACTATGTATACTAGAAGTGCATACATATATGCACTAACTATATTTACTAACGATCGTTTAAAATAACCTCTGTGTCATTGCCGACTGGGAAGGTTTCCAGAATGCTAGCTGAGTTACATAGAATATAGTATAGCTCATAGTTCATCAGAATTTAATTTGTAATTTCTACGAATCGCTCTCTCGTATGTCTTACGCCAGTCCACTGTCTTTTTTAAACGTAAATTCAGAAGTCTATATCCTACGTGACTTAACCTATTGTTCCCAAGCAGTATCAACGTTTTGTCATACGGAAATATACAGGGTTATTTTAAAAAACCCTGAAAAAAATTACCTTGGATATTAAATATTTCTATATATAAAAATGAATCCCTATTTCTCTTGGTCACGACATCACGCGTGAACGGCTGGACCGATTTCGCTGATCCTTTTTTTGTTGTGTTCGTAATTATCAGGAGAAGGATCTTATGGAAGAAGTTCGCCGGGACAGCTTGTATATGTATAAAATCTAGAATTTGTTGTGTCTATATTTTCATGAGATTATTACTTTAGAAAAACGGCTTGTAGTAAAGAAAAGCCAAATTGATTTATACATGAGGCACACTAAAAGTTTTGCACTTCTAGCTAATCGGAACTATTTGAATTTCGAAAGTTTATATTTTTTTTAAAGTTCTTAGTAATAAAAAAATACAATTGGCGGGAAATCATTTGTCAATTGTTTTTTATCACACATCAAAGTTCTACGTATGCAACGAAAATGGAATTAAGTCAAAACGATTTTAGAGCGATGATTTTTTATGATTTCAAAAGTTCTCTCTCTCTGCAAGACTGTGCCGCTCGTTTTCAAAATGCTTTTGGGAGAGAAGCACTTTGTTTGAGCACCGTGAGGCGATGGTTTGCTGTATTTGAGAGAGGTCGAGTTTCTTTACATGACGAATTTCGTGAAGGGCGGCCTTCAACTGCCGTCAACGAAAATAATGTGGTTACTGTTAAGCGGCTAATTGAAGAAAACCAGCGAATTACCTATGAGACAATCCGAGGACTATTGGGGATTGGTATGAGTCAAATCCAGAAAATTTTACACGAAGAATTGAAAGTTTTTTTTTTTTTATTTTTTTATATTTAGGTCGACAAATTGACGCCACTCGCCTGATAGTAAGCTGAGGCGACGTCTGGCAATTGAGGGCGACTCTCACAGTACACAGGAATACTATAGAGAGTGGCCCTCAACTTGACGATCCTGTAATGTGCCTCTTCACGCTTCGCTTAAAGAGCCCAGGGTTATATGTTGGAGGAAACACGTGCGCAGGCAGGGCGTTCCAAGCCACCATCGTTCGGCAGAGAAACGATCGTTTAAAACGCTCGGTTCTCGCGAAGACGGTTTCCACGGTATGAGGGTGACATCTCTGCCCGGCACGCGTTGTTCGGGATCGGAAGGGAGAGGGTGGGATCAGGTTGAAGAGCTCTTCAGAACACTCACCGTGGTAAATACGGTAGAACGCGGCCAAGGAAGCAATTGTTCGGCGCTGGGCTAGCGGCTCAAGGCTTCCCGTTACCTCCGGACAGTCTATAATGCGAACAGCGCGTCGCTGCATAGCGTCGAGTGCGTCCAGCAAATACTTCGCGGAGCCGTCCCAGAGGTGAGAGCAGTATTCAACGCAGGGTCTAATCTGCGTTTTGTACAGCAGACACCTCTGGTGCGGTGTAAAGAATCGCTTTACCTTGTTCAGTATTCCTAGTTTCCGCGAAGCTAGCCCAATACATCTCTCAATGTATTTTGTGTTGTTGAGCTCTCGACGAACGTCTATGCCAAGGATGTCTAGATTGTCCTTCATTGGTAATATTGCATTCTGAAGAGTGGGTAGGGAAAGGAAAGGGGATTTTTTCGCTGTAAATGCACACGCCTGTGTTTTGTGGGCATTGAACTCGACCAAGTTCTCGGCACCCCATTGGGAGATACTGTCGAGGTTTCGGTCGAGATCACCCACGAGATGTCGTCTCTCCTCCTCTATCACAGATCGCCCCGCCGTCGGACGAACCGAGTAACTCCCGTGCAATGTACTGTCATCTGCATAGCAATGAATGTTCCCGAGGGAAAGCATATCATTGATATGCAGAAGAAAGAGAGTTGGTGACAGTACAGACCCCTGCGGTACCCCGGCATTCACTTGCAAAAAGCGAGAAGCCTGGCCATCGCAGAGGACCCGCACTCGGCGCTCGTTTAAAAAACTGGCAATCCAGCTGCACAGTTGAGGAGGTAGACCATATGCCGGAAGCTTGGAAAGGAGCGAAGCATGCCAGACCCTATCGAAAGCTTTGGCGATGTCCAGGCTAATAGCCAAGGACTCGCCGACCTTTTCCATAGCCTCACCCCATACATGCGTGACGAATGCCAGGAGGTCACCCGTTGATCGTTTTGGCCTGAAGCCATATTGCCGATCATTGATTAGCGAGTGATCCTCCAGGTATCGCATGAGCTGCTTATTAATAAGAAGCTCGAGCACCTTGCAAATGACTGAGGTGACAGCTATGGGTCGATAGTTGCCTGGATCGGATCGATCCCCTTTCTCGGGGATCGGTTGTACGTTCGCCTCCTTCCAGGCCTCCGGCACGAGGCCTGTAGAGTATGACAGGTGGTACAGACGCGTTAATACTGGAGACAACTCAGCAGCACATTTTCGTAGCACCACCGCCGGAATGCCGTCAGGGCCACTGGCTTTCCGCGTGTCGAGTGACCGCAGCACTGCCCGTACATCACATTGCCTGATAACAATATCAGGCATAGTGTGGCCACAGTTGGCGATGGTGGGGGGCTGCAGGCCACGGTCATCGACCCGGGAATTAGCCGCAAAGAGGTCTGCGAGCATGTCCGCCTTCTCTTGGGCTTTGTGAGCCAGTGATCCATCAGGAAAACGCAGTGGTGGCAGCGAGGGTTGACAAAAATTTGACTGTACGGCTTTGGCCAGTTGCCAGTATCCACGGCTGCCCGTAGGATGGGATGTGAGCTCCTGACCAAGCCGCGCGACGCGCTGGGCATCCGCTCTCTTGAAGGCCCTCTTGCTGAACCTAGTGGCCCGATTGTACGCTGCTTTGAGGCGGTTCACGTTCGGGTCACGTGCCGCCCGAGCCCTGACCCAGGCGCGATATGCCGACTGTTTTTTCTGGACAGCCTCGGCACATTCACGCCCGAACCAGGGGCGAGCTTTGCGGATGCTGGCGACATCAGTGAAAGGGATATAATATTCTATCCCTAGACTGATCTCGCCAGCAATGGCAGCAGCGCTATCCGAAGGCGCCTTCCCTACAAAGCAGCGCTGGCTCCACGGGACGGACGCAAAGTAATCGCGGAGACCGTCCCAGTCTACCGACGAGTAGTGCCATAGTCGTCGAGTCATTTGTTCAGCACGAGCAGGCGGTGGCACTTGGAAGCTGGCGTGCACCACACAGTGGTCGGATGTGCCCAGTGGGGCGCGTACCGACACACTGTACTCGGCTGGGCTCGTCAGCAGTAGATCCAGCAAGGCGGGTGTGTGGTCTGACCTGTCAGGTATCCGGGTGATCCCCCGTACCATCTGGGTCAGCCCGTGGGAGAGAGCGAATGCATGGGCGGTTCGTCCCGCATGATCGGTCCTAAGGGACCCCAGCCACTCAACGTGATGACCGTTAAAGTCCCCCAGGAAAACCAGGTCAGCGTTCGGGAACCGCACCTGCGCATCGTCAGCCATCTCGCTGAGGTATTCGAAAAGCCTTGTTGTCCCAGTGTCCCTTGTGTGGGAGCGGTAGACGCACACGTAGATCTGGCTCATGGAGCCATGATCCACGTGCAGCCAAAGGACGGAGTAGGAGGGGTTCTCCAGACAGCGCAACCGGCGGCAGCAAACATCCGCCCTAACGAACACGCACACCCCGGCTTTATCGCGGAATTGTTCCTCAATGATATAGCCCGGGTAACAGAGGTACGACGTGTCGTCAGGGCGGCGTATCTGTGTCTACGTTAGGAACATCACAGAAGGCCGTGCCGACTCCAGGTGATGGTGGACGGTATCGAGGTTTGCATGGAGTCCGCGGATATTCGCGAACTCCACCTCAAACGAAGTCAACTTTGTGGGGTTTCTAGGGGCCGCTGTGTACCGTCTATTATCTTGTTGCACTGTCATTGTGAAATATGGGGAAGCGTGAAGACAGGGCGATATTTGGTGCGGCAGTAAGTGACAAAGTGCAGAGGCTAGCTTCGTCTAGAACCGTGTGGTTAGGTCGGAGCCGACCCGCCGGACGGAAGGGCTCCCAAACCCCCCTGATGCAAGGCCGCCGCTACCCCACACCGCACCGGTTACCACCCGGAGCGGCGACCCCACAACAGGATTATGCGCAACATGTGGGGCAGCCTACTGGGGTGGTTGGTCCCAGGCGGGCCCCATGACTATGTTGCGGGCGGCCGCGGCAACGCCGTTGCTAAGGGTCTCCCTGGCCGGCGAATCGACCCACACCACCCACACTAGACTCCGCTTCGCCCCCACTGGACCCCTGCCTGCCGCACCATACACCGCCCCGGGCCCGGCAGTGCCGCTGCTGAACCCCTAACGCAACCCAGCCTGGGCTGGGTTACTTGGGGGGCTTTAGTACAGCTGCACGGTGGTACCCCCCCGGACCAACACTGTTGTACCACCTGGTATCCACGTAGGGGCCAAAGCCACCACATGGGTACCGTAATATACGAACCTCGTCCGTTAATCAGCAGGTGCGCCACTAGCAGGTGAGGTCGCTGGGGCCCGATAGATGTAAGAAGGGCCCCTTTGCACCCTGCAAGTTCGGAAACTTTGCTGTCGTTGGATCCCTCATGAACTGACAGCGGAGCAGAAGCGGGCTCGCGTGGAATGGTGCTCACAGATGCTACTGAAGTACGACCACGGACATTCTAATGCTGTTTATGACATTGTCACAGGAGACGAAACTTGGATTTATTGTTTTGAACCCGAAAAAAACAGCAATCTTGTGAATGGGTGTTTGAAAATGAGAACAAGCCAACAAAAGTGAGGCAGGCGAGAAACGTTGGTAAAAAAATGATCGCGTTTTTTTTCTCAGCTACGGGTTCCATCTGTACAATTCCACTTGAAGATCAAAAGAATGTTAATGCAGAGTGGTATTCTACCATTTGTTTACCCAGAGTGTTAGAAAAAGTTCGCGAAAGACGACCCAAAAGCCGCGTTCTCCTACATCATGACAACGCTTCTTCACACACGAAAAAAAAACAAAGTCATTTTTAGCTTCCGAAAAAGTACAACTCGTCACCCATCCTGCGCATAGCCCCGACCTAGCACCCTGTGATTTCTGTATTTTCCCCAAAATCAAAGGTTTGATGAGAGGTTTCACTTTTACCAACTCCGAAGAGGGAGTGATAGCGTTCAATCAGCACGTAGAAAACATGCCTTCAGATCTGTGGTCCTCCTGTTTTAAAAAATGGTTAGATCGCATGAAAAAATGTTTAAAATGTAAAGGAGAGTATTTTGAAAAGCAATAAACAATATTTTGGTTGTAACATGTTGTTTTTTTAATTTACGCAAAACTTATAGTGTGACCTACGTATAATAGCTGTTATTCCAAAAAACAAGATCTGCGTGATATTTTTTTCGTACGGAATCATCGGTATCACGGAGAAAATTATTATTATGTACAAAACGCCGTTTGGGGTTGAGACACTGGGGTCAAGGGGTCTGAGTGCTCGCCGCCTTTATAGAGACATTGCTAAACGCTTAATCGATGCTTCTCAGGACCAGAAGGCTGGCTTTTTTAAGTACATATGCTCGCCGCCTTTATAGAGACATTGCTAAACGCTTAATCGATGCTTCTCAGGACCAGAAGGCTGGCTTGTACTAGCTATGTACTCGTAATAGAGTCGGACCTGTAAATACAGTGTCTGGGCACTGAGTATTCTTGCCAGAGCCACTTCCGTTTGTTTGCAAATTTACCGCGCACAGGCGGGGATGGCTTGGGCCTTGGAGTTGACGATAGGGCACCCTTAGCCCCTTATTGTACAAACGGAATTGTACAAACTAAACTACGATCTACGATCTACGGTCTTATACGCCTTATTCGTCGAAGAACGACGACAGGAGACGAGGAAGAGTAGAGGAGACAGGAAAACTTGGCATCCAGTTAGTAGTCATATAATCTTAAATAATTCATACGTTAACTTTATAATTTTAAATTTCACTACCTATGTAAATTTTTTCGCCACATTTAGTTGAGGTTTCATAAATTTGTCTACTCTCTTAACGCATTTCTACCAGAAATCTAGTTTAACCTTGAGCCCGTGGTGGCGTGTTAAGTTATATAAGGCAATAACTCATAATAAACTTCGTTGGATTAAATGTCTTTACAATTTGTACCCAAGCGGGTTTCGGAACACCAATTCGACTTTATAAGTGTCATAAGTCAGTCAAAATGTATCAACTCCTTAATGAATTAGTGACGCCCATGGCCGATCCCTACTAAATAAGGTCCTGCTAATTATAGGTTGTGTAGGGTTTCCACCTAGATCTCAGAGGCCAACGCCAACCTCACCTGGATGTGGTACATTTGTAAATCAACAGACGAGACTGGGATAAACATAAAAATGCCTGGTTAGCGGCACCAGGGCTTTTATTACGTAAGAATTACTAACGAATATTAGGCGTGTAAGATGCTACGCATCGAAAAGTCAGGCACCAGTTGATTAATGCCGTAGAGTAATGCCTAATATAGAATTTGAAAGGCGATAGTTTAAAAGTTAAATGATTATAATAAATACTTAGGTACCTACATGAATTTTGTCAATAATCTATATATTTAATACAATTTGTCTGTCTGTCCGTCCGTCGCGTTTTTCAATTTACATACATTTGCATGAAATATTAAAATATATATATTACTAGCTGACCCGGCAAACGTTGTTTTGCTTTAGGGGTGGACTAGCCTTAACATTTAGGGGGATGAAAAATAGATGTTGTCCGATTCTCAGACCTACCCAATATGCAAACAAAATTTCATGAGAATCGGTCAAGCCGTTTCGGAGGAGTATGGCAACGAAAACTGTGACACGAGAATTTTATATATTAGATTATTATTTCCTTTATTTAACTTAATTACATATTTAATACATTTTTAAATAAATCTATAAAAAAATGCAAATATATTTAAAAATATAAAAAATAGTGACCCACCGGCATCGGGTACAAGGACCAAGCTACCGGTGGTTAGGGCTCCGGAGAGAGGAATTTCCTCACGATGCGTGCCGTACGAGCAACACTGCCTTCTGCATCAGGCCCTGCACGGAAACGACTATCGGTACAATAACAGCTGAGCTTACATGCCACATGTCGACAATCTCGTGGGCCAAATACAAGTACTTTACTTGTTTGTCTTTTTCGGCTTTCACGAGATTGCCGTCATGCGGAATAGTAATATCAACTATTGTTGCACGGCGCTCTAACCGATCTACTACCACTATGTCAGGCCTATTTGCAACAATAGTCCTGTCAGTGATAATAGATCGGTCCCAGTACAATGTGATATGATCATTTTTGAGAACTGGGTCGGGCACATACTTGTAATACGGTACTTCTGAATCCACGAGTTTGTATTTCAGAGCAAGTTGTTGATGAACAATCCTAGCTACTTGGTTATGCCTATGCAAATACTCGCCGTTAGCCAAACTAGAACAACCAGAGATAATATGTCTAAGGGACTCTCCAGGACGGTGGCACGCTCGACATATGTCAACCGTACCATCCTTCAGAATATACCTCCGGTAATTTTTAGTCATGACAACTTCGTCCATAATTGCAAAGACAAACCCTTCGGTTTCTCCAAATAGATTACCGAATCGTAGCCAGGATACTGATGATTTTAAATCAATATCAGGTCCATGTAGGGCCTGATAGAAACGTCCATGTAACTCTTTACTCTTCCATACATCTATGCGGTCATTGGTACTTAGTATTATAGGTTTGCGCCAGTTCTCTTTAGCCAAACCGAGCGGGGTAAATCCGTTGTCTACCGCAGCAACATCACGATGCAAATCCTCGTCCACCCGCAGGAAGTATTCCCTAAGATTGTACACCTCACGGTTGTGAAGGGTCTTAGCATTAAGAAAGCCTCGGCCCCCACACTTCCGTGGTATGTACAACCTTATTACAGATGAACGCGGATGATGCATTCGGTATGTAGTGAGTAGCGTACGGACTTTTCTATCCAGGGCGTCAAGTTCTGTCTGAGTCCATCTGAGTATGCCAAACGAGTACACTAAAACTGGCATGACCCAACTATTGTAGGCTCGCACCTTGTTACCGCCCGATAAAAGACTCTTAAGAACTTTTTTCAGGCGGCCAAAGAAGCGTTCCCTCAATAATTGTTTCATGTCAGTCTCTGAAATGCCTAACGCTTGTGACATACCCAGATATTTATAAGTATCGGTTGCCGAAAGGGACCGAAGTTGGGTGGAATCCGAAAGTTGTATTCTTTCGGAATCCACTATCCCACCCTTCTTCACATGCATGCTTGCACATTTGTCCTTGCTTGCAAATTCCATTCTGATAGAATTACTAAAGGTTTCCGTTACCTTTAGTAATTCCATCAGTTGGTGACTGTTTGGGGCAAGTAATTTTAAATCATCCATGTAAAGAAGGTGAGACAAAACCTGGCCATCTTTCCGCAACCGGTACCCTAGACCTGAATTCTCCAGTAAAGCGCTGAGAGGATTCAGGGCCAGACAAAACCGTAACGGACTCAGACTATCGCCCTGAAATATACCACGCTCGATCTTTATCGGTCCACCATTACCACAAGTCTGTCGGCATCCTGAATAGCACAAGACGGTCTTCCATTGCTCCATGCATGCCCCTAAGAAGGCACATAGAGTTGCATCAATCTTATACAACTCCAGCAACCTCCTAAGCCATGAATGAGGCACAGAGTCATAGGCCTTCTTGTAATCTATCCAGCATGTCGCCAGATCCTTGCGATTACGGCGTACCTGTTGGCTAATAACCATATCCATAATTAGGAGCTCTTTAGTGCCACGAGCCCCACTTCTACATCCATTTTGAGAGATTGACATGATGTTGTTGTCAGTTATGTGGCGCGTTATTTTTTGTCTCAAAATAGATGTGAGAAGCTTATAGACCGTTGGTAGGCATGTAATTGGTCTATAATTTTTAGGCTCTATGGCACTACCAGATTTGTATAAGAGATGGGTCATACCAGTAGTTAGAAAATCGGGAAGCGATCCTGATTCCAAATATGATTGGAATAGAGCTGCCAACCGTCCATGTGAACTTCGGAACCATTTTATCCAAAAATTGTGCAGTCCGTCTGGACCTGCTGATTTCCAGTTCGGTAATAGACGGACTGCGTTGGTGACATCACTATCTATGAAATTTAATGGTTCCATAGTTTGTATCGGTTCACACAGACGATAAACATCCCGCGTCCAACCATCCTCTGTGTGGCAGACAGGAGCCGACCAGATGCCACTCCAGAATGCAATGGTGGCATCATCATCTGGCCGGCGCTCGCCAATCATACTTGAATCAGATCGATCCCAATCTCTGTAGACCCATCTCTCATCTCTTTGGAACATGCAGTTTTGGGAATACCGGTCCACCCTTTTTTTATATCTTTTTATACGATTTGCCCACGCATATACTTTCTGCTTCAGGTAGTCAATACGCTCTGTGACCCGAAAAGCAAATTCTTGGGATCTAATATTAGTCCCCAAGAATGCCCGGTTCACCAAGCGCATCACTCTAGGGCGAGTATTGCCCGACCTGAAGCAAATAAGTTTCCCAATGAGTGCCCTGGTCTCGGCAATACGACGTTCAATCCTATACTGCCAGGCTGGTGTAACAAATTTCGGTCGAGTAGCTTTATCATTTGATAAAAGCTTAATATTTGCTACTCGACATGCCGCAACAGCCCCACAGTACAGAATCGAATGTGTATCACCGAGATTTTCACTACTGTTAAAATGGTCTGACAGTAGTGAATCCAGTGCACACATTAGGGCTATATTTTTCTTATGCGTAGGCAAACGCGGTAGACGAGGTCTTTCGGTAGGTGTTACGTTTTAATATTCCCTCAGTGCACATTCCAAAGTGCTCCCTAATTGTACATTACAATGGGTACTCACATCTGTAATCCCGGTATCCAATAAATCATCATCAGTGGGACGTTGTGTGGAAACAGTAGGAACATGTGTACCTGATGATGTAGGTATTGTGATACCAGGATTACCCTGCAAATCTGAGCGAAGCCTCTCAAGCACGGCATCATCCAACATATGACCACGTTGTATAACCCGCACTTGATCCGATAGACGTTGCGTTGATACGTTAACAGTTGGTTCGAGTTCCTGAAACAGAGACAGCATTCGTACACGATACGCAGTGAGATTAATTCCTCCCTCTGTAGCCGCATAATATGCCCGCATGACGTTCTCGTTCATGGAAGAAGTCCATCGCATGCGGTGCACATTACCACCGGCAGCGGGGTCCCTAATCGAAGCCGGAGGGCGTCGGGTTCCCAAGCAGGTCGGTGGCCGGCCTCTCCCCTGCCGACGTTTCTAAAGTTTCCAAAGTTTCCGGCAAATGGGAGGCGGAGCTACGCGACGAGTCCGGGGTTGGTTATTGTGCAGTTTGTCTCGTTCTGACTCTAGCCCTTGTGAGCATATTTATCCTTTATCATCATCCATCCATTTCTTGATATTGTTTGTATTGGTTTGATATTTTCTTCAAGTGACATATGCCAAACATCTTTGCAATTTGGTAATTTTTCTTTATCTTGATAATATTATAGTTTGTATATGTAATTTAATTTTTTTTTCCAAATCTTGTGGTGCAATATATAATTATAGTATAAATTTAGACTGTAAAATTAAATAAAAATATTAAAATAATTTTAAGATGAAAAATGATGTTAGATGATTTCAAGGGTTGCCAGGTTATTATTATTATTCCATTTATTCAAATTATATTCTTAACATACATTTTTTTACAATATTTATATAAAAAGTTACATATAATATTATTAAAAAATCCATGTCAGACCACCACCAGTAGCGGAGCAGGGCCCAAACTACCAGCGGTAGAGGTCACAGACTGAGAAACCTCCTAACGATGCGTGCCGTGTCGAGGACGACAGCCTTCTGTATCTGACCCTTGATCCAACCGTCTAGCGAGAGTCTCTTGAGATGTTGATCGAGACTCTTCGCTATTAGTCCATTTGCCGAAACTCTTATCGGGACAATAATCGTCGAGTCTACGTCCCACATGGCGGTTATCTCGAAGGTCAGATCGATGCACTTAGAAAGTTTGTCCTTCTCTGCCTTAACGAGATTCTCGTCATGCGGGACGGCGACTATTATTTTTTTTTTTTTTTTGAGGCGATACAAAGTTCGTCGGGATAACTAGTTGCAATAATTATTGTTGGTTGATAGCTTATATTGTTCAACACATAAATTCGATAACTCATTGAAGAACACAACCGATCCGCTGTCCGCTGGCAATGATTAAAAAACTTTTTCTTTATGACTTTAACCTGCTTGAGGTGCGAATGTAATACCCGTTTTATTTATACATACCTAGGGTTGTTAACATGGGTCATGGAGACCTTATTATACCAGGATTTCGAGAAATAAGGCGGACAAGGAAATATAGTCCGGTTTAATAAGTATAAGTCCAAGTTCCTACCTCACCGATCAGAGATTGCGACGGAGAAAAGTCCAAAAGAATTATAGCATGCTACAAAAAATAAGCATGCTAAATATTGGTTGTAATCATCACTAATGCACTTTTTTGGGCCCCGTAGTTCAAGTCTCGGAACCCTTATATTTTCGTCAAGCACGTCCGTCCATCTGTCCATTCTCGGCTTACCGTCCAATGGATAGGTCTTTAAAAAAAAGAGAAGTTTTTTTTTTTCATTTTCGATTCAATTATCCTTTCGCGGCGACGATGATAGTCCATGTACCTACTTTGAAGGAAAACAAAGGATTAGATAACTCTGTTCATTCAAGAGTTATAGAGGCTATTATGAATGACTACGGAACCTTATTCTTTCGATAAAAATCGTATATAAAATCGTCCAAGTGCGTGTCGGACCACGCACTTGGACGATTTTATATACGATTTCTTTTTACATTACGAATTGAGAGGTTTTTTTTATGTATCAAAATGATAGGTATGTTTTCAGAAAACAACATCAATCCTGTCATGTCTAGAACATGGGTACGATGGGAACGAATCGGTCAGGAAGACAGGAACTCACAATCACAGTCCGTAAAATTGGATTTATTTCGAATTACTTTGTAACGGAATATCTTATCGGAAACAGAGAACATTTTAGATTGATAGACACGACACTTTCGAATGTTCAAAAAATAAATACTTAAATATTTTGAAAGTGTCTAAAAGTTATTTTTCGCCAGTTTTAGTGATCTTGCAATTTATTAGATTACTTACTAGATGATGCCCGCATATCTGCCCGCGTGAAATAGTTTTAAAGCATACTATTTTCTTCTCCGTTCCCAAAACTATCCTTATGCCAATTTGCCTCCAAATCCGCCCAGTCGTTTGACCGTGGAGAGGATACAAAGAAACAAATAAACACACGGATTTCTGAGTTTTGTTCTGGGTTCTGGGAATGGAGAAAGGTTCCTAGTCTGCGATGATGCAGAGAAGTTGTAAGACCCTTGCGCGTGAATTGAAAATTATTAATTCTAGAAAAAAGACTCTTCACTAATCTGTACCAACTGTAGGTAGTCTTAGGCGATTTACATTGTTTACACTTTTTTAACGATTCTATAATATGTACAGAAAAGGTGATATAACCAAAATTATGCCAACACCAATTCACTCGCACATAAAGGATCTCCTAAAAGATCGTCTACTTGTCACTGAGATCCTGACAAAGGCGAGCTTATATAAAACCCAATTTGGTACGAGATGTTCTGTACACACAAAGTAAATAACCGTGTTGACTCCTTTGTTTATACGAACGGTGGGAATTTTATGCAGTCTTTTGACTCCAGTCTCGGCGTCTCAAATTTAATCATGTCTCCGGCATATCTTCATAGTTTCAGAACAACGTGCTTTAAATATAGAGGTATTTTGTTTGTTTAATTATTTTGCTAAAGGTTTTGGTTTTTAATAAAGAACAACGGGCAACAAAATTACGTCAGATAAATTCCAAGAATATTTTCAAAAAAGGTAAGATTCCGTAAATTTCTCTTTTGCAATTCTTGTTTGGTTTAAGTTTACCGTATATGCATCTACTTAGTCGATTCTTTGCATCATCCTGTAGGTGTTTGGCTTGTAGAGAATGCCTGTGGCATTAACACTCGGTTGCACAAAAATTCTATTTAAAGCTCAATTAATTAAAGGACCATTAATGATAATGATCTCATTAATTTTTAGACGTTGCACGAAGCTACTTTAGCAAAATTTTAGGAGCCTTTAGGTAATGGAGACCTTAACTCGATGTTGCTATTATCTGCCCATTTGAATGAATGAAACTGAATGATTAAAAAAGAAAACGTAAACTCCTGGTTGGATCTTTGACATCTGACATTTGTCATCGTTTGATTTAATGGCAGTCCGCACTTTGTAACATATTTTTGTTGGCAAAATTGTGCTAACTTCTCCACAAAAGCTACGAATCAAGAGTTGAATTTGAATATTCGTCTCCTTTACGTCTTTTATAAAAATGTCTGAAGTCAGTTTTATGCACACAGGACGCAATTCAGCAAGTTTCCGAGTCACCTAAAATTTAATTAAGATACAAATAATTATTATTTACCTATTTCTTAGCATAGGTACAAAATATAACTAACTATAGTGGAACACAAATTTACCCTTTGAATGATTCTGCAAACTGTGGATTTATGGACATTGATAAGATCCCCTAAAACTTGTTGAAAAGTTCCTGTGGCGAAGAATCTTAAGCATATCAGCAACTGGCTTATGCCGTCAATTGCTTTATTTCTCCGAGTCATCGGCTCCAAGTTAAGAATTTCAGCTTCAGATAGCTGAAATTCTTAACTTGTGTTGTGCTGTATGCTTAACTCTAAACCGCACTCTGAAATCTTCACCATGGTATTTTTCCAAAGAATTTACTCTGTCCGGAATATCGCGTCGAACTCTTTGATCGAAATTGTCGTCAACATCAGACAATGAGGATAAACTGGAGAGAGACATCACTCAAAATTTCTAAAATTGTCTTCAATATTATTTGTATTTTCGGATTTAATGGACCATTCATGACATATTAAAATTTGAAGCTACTAACGTCAAATTAAAGGACCTTTAGGGAATAATGTAGTTTTGTGCAACACTAAAATGGCGATAATCCAATTTAATGGGCGATTTGACGTTTCTTTAATTAAAACTTAAAAAATGCCTAAAGGAGCATTAAAAATAATCTAATATTGTTTTGTGCAACACTTTATTGTTCCATTAGAGTTTAAAGCCACCTTTAAGATTTAAATGGTGTTTCTGCAACCGAGTGTAAGTCCGCAATTGTAAAAGTATTTGTTCATAAATATTAAATAAATAAATAAAAAAATCCACGGGAACACATTGCGAACAGGAAAAAATTATGTGTTTTAGTACGAGTCAAAAAATAAAATGTCTATCTGCGTACTTACTTTCATCAAAATCTACTCCACGGTTTATGCAATGTGATTAATATACTTTATTCAAAAGAATCTTTCCTTAAAATACCTTTAAACTGCTGGTAGCTTTTAAATTTAAAATATGAATTACTTAGCAATGCATGAATTTGGTTGATTTCTTATTTATGAAAGTATCTAATCGTCCAAACAACATCGATCACAGATATTGGCTGCGCGACTCTATCGATCATCTGGTCGTTCACAATTTCAAGATGACAAATTTTCATTAAGATTAAGATAATAACTTTCCCGGGACAATAAGAGTTACTTTTGATGGGTATTAAGCTGAAAGACGTTGTTATCAAGATGAGAGCATTTCTATGTCCATCTTAATAAATGCTGAAGCTTTTTAGTTTTAACTTATTAAAAAATATCAACACCTTTTTGACGAAAAACTGCAAGTCGCCATACTTCATCGTCTACCTGCCCTTATCCCAATTATTTGGGGTCGGCGCAACATGCTTTCATTTTCCAGACATCCCTGTCACACGTCATCTCCACAGTCACTCCTTTCCTGGCCATATCCTATTTCACGCATTCTATCCATCTTTTCTTGAGCCTACCTCGACTCCTCAAGCCCTCTACATTAATACTTTGCACCTTTCTTACCACGTTACTTTTCTCTGCAAGTTGCCATACTTAATTGTCGTTTTATCACACTCATTGAGTTATAATGATCGCACTGTATAATTGTGGAACTTTGAACTTTGAAATGTAAGGTATATGTTTGTTACTTCCCTTATAATCAAACGGCTGAACCAATTTCGTCAAATTGGTTATGGAGGTAGCTGACACCCTGAGTTTTATTTTCTTCGCGGTAGGTAATATGTTTCTGCGGGAATTAAAACGAGGAAACTATTCTACGTTTTCAGAGTTTCGAGCATTAACTAGTTTGTAGTAAAATAAGCTGACTGGCAATACTTGACTGAAACCTAAACGGGACGTCAGCATCATCCACTGCACTTTTTCATAACCCAGTTGGGGTCAACTTGCCAGTCTAACTGCTATGTGGCTGAATTTCGATATTTCCGGGAAGCGACTGCCATTGGACCCCCACAACCCATTGGCGATATCGAAGTTCAGATCAGACCATTTGGAATTTTTAGAGGTTCATCTTTAGATATTCTTATGGCAACCACGACCGACTGCTTATAGAGCTTTCCGAGGCCCGGAAGGATCTCAGTGTCTTAAGAAATGGTCACCCATCCAAAGACCAACCTAGCTAGTGTTTGCTTTACATTTGTAATGTCCTATACGATTACCACTTAACCATGAGCCCCTCATATCTAAACGGGACATAATCAGTGAAAATCTCTCGCAACAGATATTAATGAATAAGCTCGCTTTCCGTCGTGGAACTAATAAAGTTTCTGGCGAAAAATGGGCGTATAATATACCTTGGTCTACCTCTGAGAAACAGACCGTGATTATATGCAGAATGGACCATAATACTCGTATCTTTAATTGTATGTTCCAACGTACAGCGGTGCGCAGCAATCATTATACGGCCACGGTGATTTATTGAAAAATCCACATAACCTGATTCATTTATTGAGTAAATAAATAACATGGCGGCTTGTGTATTGGTGTGGAAACCTTACTGTTTATCCAGAGACTACATGTGCGTGTGACAGACGGTACTGAATACAAATTCAAATTGGCTTTGAGCGGACGAAAATAAATATTGATATCATCTAGACGCGAGACAAATGAAATATGAATTGGTACCTACCACAAATGAATAACTTTATGGGCATTGGGTATATTGTCACTTAAATAGGTAAATATGAAAATAATGTTGCTCTGAAGAGGGGGAGGAGGCACGAGGCGACCTGGGTTATCAACACCAACCGTGGGGCGGTCAGATAGACGAGGGATTGATACAAATATATCAGTGCCACGCCACACAGTGCACATTGCCGCAGAAAGCCGCGTACACAGTACGGCGCTAATACGAGAATGCTAGAGCGAATCTTTCTGAGCCGCGAACGCAACGCGGTGCAGCCGGGCAGTGCCGCCGGCACAGTGTGCTCACAATAGGTCCATTACTGGGTACTTTTATGTTCAAAAGAGCCTACAAAAGTTCGTGTAAAAAATCATTGCAATTTAAAATAAACTGAGTACTTGCTAAACTTTTCTTAAATATTTTACGCTGTATGATCCTGTAAGTTCAATGTCCAAGGGTTGATCGTAAAAATGTGTCCAAAGAAGAAATATGGTAGAAATGGTGTGAAAAAAGTTAGAAAATAAATAGGACGCTGTTCCATTTCAAAAACTCCGGGTATTAAGTATCCCATTCAATGCCAATATTGTTTCATTTCCGGAGCCAGTCGTCACCAAAGGTTTGAATTTGCTTTAGAGCAAAAGATGTCCATTACACATTACAAAATACGTATTTTACGTACGCTTTTTAGGGTTCCGTAGTTCAAGTCTCGGAACCCTTATAGTTTTGTCATGTCCGTCCGTCCGTTTGTCCTCTTCTTTCCTCTTAAACAGTTAGTGCTAGAAAGATTTGAAACTTTGCATGAATATGTATTTTTACCACTTTAACAAATTCTAACAAAATATAATTATTTTTTTTGGACATTCTCACATAACGTAATCTAGCCCAAATTAAGCTAATATAAGCTTATGCTATGGGATCTAGACGACTGATAAACATACTTATATATTTTTAAATACATATTTTACATAGAAAATACTCAAACTCCGAAACAAAAATTTATGGATCACACAAAAAAATTGATTCGACCTAGAATCGAACCTGGGACCTTAGGGGCGGTAGTCGCATACTCATACCACTGCGCCACCGAGGCAGTCTGAAACAAAATGTTTTACCTTTTTTTTTTTTTTTTTAATTCCGCTGCCCAAGGCCACGGACGCTCTAACGTCCGTTGCCGGGCGTCTCTGGTTACAAGCAGAACGTATTTCCAGTGGCGCCCGGCGGACTTTGACCACCTCTGTGGTCTCTGCGGGGGTTGGGTCGGGATGAGAATCCCGCGTCGTTGGGGTAGGGTTTTATCCCGCGTCAGTGAGTGAATCTGGTTGCGTTCTATGGGGCAAAGGCCCCGCAGCACGCAACCCTTCTAGCATGCTTATGTAAGGACGACGGGTGGCGATCCCGCGGTCCTCAGGCCCCGATCATGGAGGACGATGGTCTTGGGCGTAGTAGTGTCTGCAGCTCCCTCGCCGCTGACTACGGAACTCGGCGGGGAGGGTACGCTCCCTCACCCTCTCGGCCGCCTCCTTCGCGAGCACGACTTGCTCGCAGAAGGAAACGGCCGCGTTCTACCTACTCCCACTGGAGACCATGGCTTGAAGCATGGTCTCCAGCGAGAGGGTATCTACGCCCATACCCACTACGAGGTCCCGGCGCTGACTCGCCCACGCTGAGCACTCCACCAACGTGTGGAGTGCGGTGTCGTCGTCGGAAACCTCGCAGTGTTGACACCGGGGTGTGACCTCACGACGGATGCGAAACAGATAGCTACCGAAGCATCCATGCCCGGTAACGATCTGCGTCGCACGATACGTGAGGTCGCCATGCTGCATCTGCAGCCAATGGTCCATGATCGGTCTCACCGCCGCGATGATGGTGGTACCACCATCATCGCACCACCACCCCACTTGGGTTGCTCAAGTCGCACCCTCCATGACTCCATGAGATCCTGGCGGAGTTGGGACTGCTGGTCATCGATTTCTCGAGACGCAGGCCTGTGGCCCCTCTCCAGCGCCTTTGGAACAATGACGCAAGGGCTCTCCCTTCCAGGTCCCATGGAGGGGTCCCGGCTAGGAGACATGCAGCCTCTCCGGAGATCGTGCGGTAGCCCCTTATTGTTTTGACGGCCAAGGCATAATATTACTTGACAAAATTGTAAAATTTTGACATTCATATGTGCTCTTTATGTGCCTAAACTGAATAAATGAAATTGATTCTTTGATTCTTGATTCTCTTCTTTGATTCAAGGTCCTCAACGGTCTATTAAGGAGCGTTGAGTTGTTGGCCGTCAAACGCGCCGCCCATACGGGAGCCCCGTATAGGGCCATACTCCGCACGATCCCCAGGTACAGTCTCCTGCAGGAAGCGTTGGGTCCCTTTAGGTTGGGCATCAGTCGCGAAAGCGCGACCGATGCCTGTGTCACCTTGGGGACCAAACTTCGGAAATGTGGTCCGAAGTTCCATCGGCTATCAAGTACGATCCCTAGATACTTCATCGAGGGCTTGATGCCGATGCTAACGCCTCCCACATTTATGCTGGAACCTTCAGGTGGACCGTTCCGAGGTCTGTGAAAACACAGAATCTCGGACTTGTGCACGGCCACCTCCAGTCCCAGCCGCCGTATTCGACCCACGACTTGAGCAACACCCGTCGTGACCTTGAGTGCTGCCTCCTGGTACGTTGCACCCCGCGCCGTGACGAGGGTTTCGTCGGCGTAGCACGTTACGCCGACGCCCTCAGGCAACGCACCCCGCAGCACCCAGTCGTAGCCGATGTTCCACAGAAGCGGCCCCAGGACCGACCCCTGCGGAACACCGCACGACACATCCCGCCGAGCTGGCCCGAGCCAGCTGGGGAAAGCTATGGCTCTCTCCGAGAGATAGGCCCCGATAATACGACGGAGGTAGAGAGGCGTTTCGTGATACACGAGCGCCTCCCTAACGCAGCTCCATGGCAAGGTGTTGAACGCGTTGGCGATGTCAAGAGACACCGCCACCACCTCCTTGCCCTGCGAGACTACTTCCTCCGTTAGGCTCTTGACGCGCATGATCGCGCTCACGGTGGAGCATCCCCGATGGAAACCGTACTGGTTGTCCGCCAGGGCTGGCCCCACCGTCGAGAGATGCTCGACGAGGCGTTCCGCGATAATTCGCTCAAGGAGCTTACACACCTCGTCGAGCAACACGATCGGCCGGTATCCGGACGGTGAGTCCACCGGCCGCCCCGCCTTACGGATCAGGACCAGTTTCCCCGTCCTCCACACCTTGGGAAACTGGCCCCTTTCGAGGCATGCGCTAAAGAGCCCCATCAGTCGAGGCCCGAGTTCTCCGAGGGCCAGGACCCATGTACGGCCAGGAATGTCGTTGGGTCCGGGGGCAGTGATTTTCCGGCGTTTAAGCCGGAGTACTGCCGCACCTAGCTCCCCCACCCTGACTTCGGGTACGTCGTCTTCGCTGATGCTATCCGCGTCGGGCAGAGACGGAGCCATGCGCGGAGGGACGAGCTCCTCCGCGCTCGTCGGAAACAGGGAGCCCATGACCCGCTCCAGCTGCTGCGGCTGGAGACTCTGAATCAGGGGGGCGCCCTAGGTCGGAGTTTCTCCCTGACCTGTAGGTACGGGCGCCCCCATAGGTTCTGCTGCAGGGTCTCCAGGAGCTCCTCGCGGGCTGCCGTGTTGGCCCGCTTTATTGTCTCCTGGAGATTACCTTTAGCCTCCCTGTAAGCCTGATAAAGCTCCGCCTCTCGGGTTGCCGCGTCGTCTGGGCGGCGATGCCTCCGGAGAAACCTGGTGTACTGGCGGCGGGTGGAGATGCATGCTGCGCACAGCTGTGCAATCTCCGGCGACCACCAGTACACCTGCTTCCTTGCCGGTCTGTAACCCTAGGCATCGCCGCATCACAGATTTGCGACATGGCTCTCCTGAACCACTCCGCCTCGGCATCCACATCGGCAGGCCGGTCCGGTGCCGGAATCCAGGCCTGCACGATGGATGCCTCCAGGAGAGCCTCCCGATCCAGATGGTGACGTGCCCAACGCGGATCCGGGGATTTTCTACCGGCTGCGGGAGGTCAGGTGGGACGACGACATCGAACCGGATGTACCGATGGTCCGGGTGCGTCTCCTCACCCTCCTCCACGTGCCAGCCAATAATACGGACGGCGAGGTCAGAAGTCGCGAACGATACGTCCACGACTGAGCTGGTCCCCCGCCGCCAGAAGGTGGCGACATTCCACCGGTTGAGGACCTGCAGACCACGCGTTCTGGTCCAGTCCTCAAGAAGCCTCCCCTTGTCCCTGGTTTCCCGGGAGCCCCACGCCACACTTCAGGCGTTGAAGTCTCCCAGGAGCAGGACAGGGTCAAGGACGGCACGCAGCGAAGACGACGTCGAGCTCAGTGAGCCATAGCTCAAACTGAGTCTCGTCCAGTATCGGCGAGATGTAGGTGGCCACGACTGCCAACCCATCATAGTCCGCCGCAACACACCCGCGGCCCCTTGCAATGATCGCAAGGCGCGAGCTGTCTGCGGCGGACCCCCCGAAGATAAAACAGGCCGAGCCGTCCTCGTCCACCGGGCTTCCCGGGTGGACGTAGTACGGCTCGGCGACCACGGCCAAGTTTATGGACCACTGCCGGATGCTCTGGTACAGAAGATCCTGAGCAGCGCGGCAGCGGTTTAAATTCATTTGCAGGATGCAGATATGGGCGTCAGACATTAATGGACGTCCATATCAGCATCCCGCCGCGAAACAACTGGCCGTGCAGTCACCGCCACCGCTCTCAGCGGACGGACGAGACTTTGGCCTCGAGGCGGCGCAGGTCGTGCTGCCAACCCGGTGGTCCGCAGTCTTGCCCTCCGCCTCGCATCTAAAGCAGCGAGGCGGGGCGTCGCAGGCACTTGCCTTGTGACCGGGCTGGCTGCAGCGGAAGCACCGATCGTCTACGGTGACTTCCGCTGTGCACTGCACTCTAACGTGACCCATCACCATGCACCGGAAACATCTTTCAGTGCTGCCGCGACGGGGCACTGGACGACTGTCGTGTCATGGCCAGTGAGGCTGAAGGAGATCTCTCCAGCCTTCACTTGGTCACGGGGACAGCCGCCCGCCTCCACGACGGCGGAAATAACCTCCTCCGTCGTGGCCACGTCATCCAGACCGGAGACGCGCAATGCAGCGCATTTGGTGGGTCTGGTGACGCGGACGGCTTCTTCGTCCAGCACGTCCCTCAGCTGAGCCGCTAGGGCATCAGCATTGTGGCCGCTGGAGGCGCCGGATACCTCGAGGAGGCGAGCCCCGGTGCGTGTCGTCTTGCACCGGAGACCCCCCTGGATATCGAGGGCTGAGAGGTCGACTGAGGCTTTAACTTGCCTCAGGACATCAGCGTACCCCACACCCCTATCCACACCCTCCGTCGTCACCGTAAGGACGACGGCAGTGGAGCGAGGAGCGCGGGGCCTCTTCGGCGCCTTCACCGCGGCGGCTTTGGCCGCTTTCTTTGCGGCCTTTGTCTTCTTCTTTGCTCCCACTACTTCCCATCCCTCCCGTCTGGAGGGATGTGAAGAAGCAGCGGGGGCAACGTTGGAGGAGGCGGGGGTGCAGAAGTTCCACTCTTCTTACCCCGTCCCTTCCCCTTCCTCGCTTGGGCCGCGGTCTCGGCCGGCATCCGAATCGCTGGGGAAGCGAACGGGGGCGGAGCGGGACGACGGACAGCGAGTGGCATGCCGCTTGGACCGGGAGCGGAAGCACCGCCGACAGCCGCCGCGTATGTAAACGCGGGACGCGCCAACGGAGGGCGGTACGCCCGGTCCTCGAGAACCGCGAGGCGCCTCTCGATCGCCGTCAGGACCTGCACCATAGTCGGCACAGGCGGTGGCGGCGATTCGGGCGCCGCGGTGGGCACCGTGGTGGGCACCGTGGTGGGCGCCGTGGTAAGTGCGGTATTGGCCGCAGGCTTTTTCTTCGGTGGTGGTCCAGCCGTCGGAGGAGGCGGCATAGGAGCTGGAGCTGGAGCTGGAGGCCCTTTGACCACCCTGGTCAAGTCCGTGACCTCCCGTCGCAGGGCTTCCATCTGCCTCCGCGAGGCGGTGAGCTCCGCCTCCAGGCTGTCCACCTGCAGCCGGAGCCTCACCTCCTCATTAGTAACGCTCCGCGCGAGGAGCTCGTCGAGCGAAGATTGGGCATCAGCCACCAACGATGCCACAATCCTCTTCTTGCCCTGCATGCCCTTGTTACCTTTCAAGGCTGCGTTCATCAGGGCAAGAGAACTCAGGAGCTCCCGCGCGGGCGGCACGCCGATATCTCTGCGACTGGGCAGGGGTGGTACAGAAGGATGGAGCGTTGGCGGCATCTCCTTCTCCTTCGCCAGTAGAAAGTCGCCACGTGTCCGTGGCGTCTTTTTCGGCCACCCTTCCTCCGACTCACTGCTCCCGGAGCAGCTAGTGCTCCGGTCCCACGAACGTCCCTTCTTTATTTCTTCGTGGACCCTCTTCGTAGGAGGGCCCATTGTGTTCACACTGCTGGGACCTGACTTGACGTCAGACCCAGCAGCAACATTTCCTGAAGGCGTCGACGTCACGCTGCGACTGGGCAGCGTGGCGCGAGCCTCCCTTTCGCTCGGCATCGGAGTCCGTTGGGATAGCGTGAGGTCGTCTTCTTGGTCCGACTCCGCCCAGAGAAAGGTGGAGCCGAGACCGGGGTAATCGGTTTGGTCGGGATGATCCGACATAACAATTTTATTGTCGCACTTAATGGCCACAAGTTCGGATTAAGAAGTTCAGTCACCCAACCTGCCACTGCGTTACCGGAAGCAGGTTGGGGTCCAGGGCGGACGGCGAGGACGTAGACTTAATCACTTGGGGCCCCGCCCCTTTTTGGAGTACCTCGCTTACACGTACTTTCTTACGTCGACAGCATTGTGTGGGGTACCATTAGATAGGTATATTTAATATAAGCCAATATTACAGCTATTACGCAATATAACAATTACGTAGCCCTTTGTACCCTACCTGGTACCCGCTGCTTCGTTCGACAATCTACAATATAGAGCTGAAGAGTTTGTGTGTTTGTACGCGCTTACCTCAGAAACTACTGATTCTATTCATTTTGTGTGGCATCGTTCATTAGTAGAGGGAGCCTATATATATATATTAGATGTACATATTTATTTATTTCTCTCAAAAAGGTACTTAAATAATTACAGGAAATCCTACTAATATTATAAACGCGAAAGTTTGTGAGTATGTAAGTATGTAAGTATGTAAGTATGTATGGATGGATGGATGTTTGTTACTCTTTCACGTAAAAACTACTGAATGGATTTTAATGAAACTTTACAATAATATAGATTAATAACACATAGGCTACAATTTATAAAGATATTGTGTGAATTGTTCAAAATATGACGCGGTGCGACGGGAACGGGAATAAATTCAAATTACCACGCGGACGAAGTCGCGGGCGACCACTAGTGTGAAATAAATTAAACATAAGAAAAGTTCAAGTTCCTGATCGAGAGCTGGAGTCTGTACTAGGCTCAAAGCTTGTATGACAATATCTATACTACGAGTACTAAGAGAAAAGATTTGTATTTTTGTATGTTTGTAATGAATAAACTCAAAAACTACAGTGTCGATTTCAAAAATTCTTTCACCATTGGAAAGCTACATTCACCCTGAGTAACATAGGCTACTTTTTATCCCGGTAATGTGTTCCGGGATAAAAAGTAGCCTAGTAATGTCAACCGGAAACGAGTAAATTAAATCACGCGGGCTGTCGGCTAGTGTTATATAACATCTCGCTACGACCAATTGTAGCGGAGCAGCAATAAAAAATGTTACAAAATTCGTCATCGTTGGTATCTGCCACACCTATTATTTTTAAGACTATTACTTTTTCCATCAATATTGATTACATAATCAAGACGCATAATACCTTATTATATTACCCCAAGGTAAGCCTAGTCCATCTATAAAAATCGTTTATCAGTCTGTAGCTTGCGCTGGGGATATTATTTCCTTTCTAAGGTTTCTTAATAAACGATATCGTCACCTGATGGAAAAAAACTAGCAAATTGTGTTTAACGTTCAAGGCAATCTTCAGTCGAACAGTTTGCAATCTGATTGGACAATATACCCCTATTGATCATAATGACATCATATTACGCTCCATAAAAATAATAGAGGAAAGCTTTTATCCCTACTGCAGCAAAATTGGTAGTTACATTAATGTTGCATAAGATTCAATAGACTGATTCGATAAGATGGAAAAGAATCATTGTCGTATAGGTTCGTAAAGAGGGATACATTGTTAGGACAAAAAATGTTGCATTCAGTGACACTGTGACACCATGCCATTATTTATTCCCGGACTACTATCAGTGTTGCTTGTTTATTTGGGTGTTAGTGAAGAAAGTTAATTTTCTACAGTCAGTTGAAAAAAGTAATTATAGAAATTACTTTTTTTATCTCAAGAAGTATTTTATTAAAATTAATAAACTTCAACTTGGTGTTACTAATATTTATCTCTGTAGTATATTGAGGATTATGTACAAACGTTCTTCTCGCACAGAACATTACCTAATAAGAAACAGATTAAATATCAAAGTCAAAGTCAAATTACATAGGTATCTATAATATAAAACTACCAACGCCATGTGTAATCAATATAAATCTATGTTACCCTGGGAAAACCTCCAGATAAATATGTATAGTATAGGTTTATTTCTCAATCGAAACGAGAAAAAAATGTGTTAGTTTTACGACAGTGATTGATTCGACTTCCCGACTCGGTAATAATTCGATGTTGGGCTTCCCTAATCGTCCTTTGATTAAAATCGATTAGATTTCGTGCTTTTGTTATACAAGTAGCATAACACATTCTACACTATCCGAGTTACTATAATATATACTTACATGAACTATACTTTATTGTGGCACCTATGGCTACTATTCTATGGGTACAAAGGGATCACGTCAAGATAGAAACACAACTTAACCTGTGGCGTACTTGACGTGCAATTGTTGTACCTACTGCTTGAGGTTCTGGCAAAGTTCCCGGTAAGCTCAACGACGAGAGATGATATTAAAAAATCATCATTCACCGACTGTCAAACTTGTCAAACTTGTCAAACTGTTCAAAAATTGATACAACAACCGACTTCAAACTACCGAAATGGGACTACTTCGGAAGTAGTAGCTATCAATTAAAAATTACCTAGTTGAAAGATCTCATATCTTAATGACTCGAATTTAAAAAATATATAGTCGAATTGAGAACCTCCTCCTTTTTTGGCAGTCGGTTGAAAAGATAACTAATTAAAAAGTAATGGTAAGTATGATGTTCAAACTTTTTAAAATAATTGCATTATTTTCACCACAAAAATAGAGAACAGTCGTTCTCTCTGAGACAGTCTTGAGAATGCCTCGTTTAGAGGTGAAACATTTGTCAACGTTTTAATGTCTTCTATTTTTGTGAAAATAATGCAATTATTTTAAAAAGTTTGAACATCGTACTTACCATTACTTTGTCATGGATTTTCGCCAGGTAACGCCTGATTCTATCCAATATTTGAGATAGCTAATTCTCTTATCCTTTTATTATGTGATATATTTGTACAAATTAATGAAGAAAAACAGTCTAGCTGCCCGAATAGATTGGACAGCATCCAAATTCGATTCGGAGTAATAATTATTTCATCAGTTCACAACTAACCCTTCTTAAAGTAGCAGTTCGTATAAACAGTAACAGTTTATTTTGATTGGCAGGTCGATAATGAGAGTCACATTCGACACAATTAGGGTATCGGCGAATTGTTTCGTTGGATTGAAAACAATTGCGTCGTAATGTTGAGTACCTATATTTGAGCCTCGTTGACGCCTACGAAATACTTAATTCTGTTAAATCTATTCAGCGATTAGAGCGTGATGGAGCAACAAGCAAACATCCAAACTTCCACATTTATGGAACTACTGGAAATGCCTGTGCACTCCACACATTTCATAATGTATTACTATATGTTCCACCAAGTACCGACAATCGAAAGCATAAATTATATTTCTCTGATAATTTTTTGCCGTTAAAGCAGTTGGCTTATTGTATGCTCTGACGCAACAAAGAAGACATAAAAAATTACACTTTTGACATGTATACTCTAATATATTCATTATATCATGCACACTTTGGAAGTTACTATATCAAAATAGTTATAGTAGGTATGTAGGTACATTAGCGCCGGTGGTAACAAAATTATAAAGCCATTAAAGTTGTAAGTTGTATGAGTTTGTGATGAAACTCACTTTCAAATTACAGTGATAATTTGTTAAACTTTGGACTGTGGCTTGTAAGTTAGGAGTTTGATAAATAAGATATCCATATATTATTTAACAATAGTGCATACCGGGTGTTACGTAAGGGTTCATCAACCCGAAGCCAGTCCCATCAGCTGGTCGACCAGAACCCGTTTCGATATGTGGCAACCGCCAGAGAAGAAAAAAAAAGTTCATAAAAAAACATTACCGAATAAAATACACACTTGTTTAAACAACACTAGCTAAAATCAGCTGCTTCGGTCATCGACATCAAATAGGTACAAATAATAGGTACAAATAATGCGCGCCTGTGAAAAGCCTTCCGTCTCACTCCTGGTAGGAACATTTTGTCTCTGTTTCGCATCAAGCGAAGCTGCACGAAGCGCTCGGTCGGCGTCGGTCGCCGTTTGAAGTTTCCTAGAATTTTATTTAAAATAATTTAGCAAGGTCAGAGGTCAGTTTAGTTACATTCTTTGCTTTGTGCAGTGAGATAGCGAAATAGTTGTTTAGTGTGTTAATTTGTGAGTTGTGTCAAGTTGTGTGTGATAGTGATTGTGTTGTGTAGTAATGGCTCTGAGTAACGAAGAGTAATACGAGATGATGCTTTGTGTAGGACCATCAGAAGGCAATTTGAGCGCTGCCCGGGAGTTGTACCGTGAGCGTTGATACCTAAAAATACTGTGTACGCAGTCTAGTCGAAGCCGCATTTAGCACTGTTACACAAGAAATGCTACGAGCTGTGCGGAGCAATATGCACCGGCGAGTATCTTTGTGCATCGGGCGGGAAGGCGGCCATTTTTAACCTTTCCTGTAAACAGGTAAGATTTATCTAACATTGGGGACAGAGATTTTACTATCACTTGCACGCGGTGCACCTGTCGAACCGCGGACGAGGATCTGGGGAAACATAACTATGTGTTGGTCAAAATTTTATTTACATTAACAAAAATAATCCTTTAAGGACACTCACACCGCCGCGACGCCCGCGCCACCGCCAAGGGCATTGTACATACGTACCACGCGCTCATTGTCTAGTTGTAGCTACGTCAAGCCGTAGCGTTGGGACACGTTTGTTTTGATTTGAAATGTCTTTTTAATTTTTTTGATGAACTTTTTTTTCCTTCTTTGGCGGTCACCATATATCGAAACGGGTTATGGTCGACCAGCTGATGGGGCTGACTTCGGGTTGATATAACTCTTTCGTAACACCCTGTATAGGTAGATTATATACTGAAAGGGTTCCTCTGCCAATCCACTAGCATTGATATTTATGAAGTTTATTGTTTTCTATTTAGGTATTTTATATATAAATTTCAAAATAATTTGTAAGTATTTGTGTATCTATATTTTTCATAGCATAAATTTGACGCTAGATGGCGTCAAAGAGTGTCGTATAGTTGGTTATTTATTATTATAAAGAAAAATCACGCTAAGCCGTTTGGTACCGGTGGCCATGCAAACATCTGTAGCAGTCGTTACGGGTAGTTGGAGCCCTTTTTTTTTAATCCGCGAGGCCGCGGCCTCTCCTATGTCTATTGCTGCGGGCGTCTCTGGTACGCACCAGAAGGTATTTCCAGTGGCTCCCGGCGGACTTTGGCCACCTGTGTGACCTCTTCGGGCCTTTGATTTGTTTAGTTGGAGCCCTAAATTAAACCCGACTGGTACAACGACAGAACTTCGATATCGCCCATGGGTTGTTCGAATCGAAGTTCAGGAGGCACGCAGTTAGACTGGAATGCCGACCCCAACTAGGCTGGGAAAAGGCTCGGTGGACTATGATACAGAAAAAAAGGTAAAAATTTTAATAATAAGTACCTATTTCCAAATTATTACAATGGAGATCTGTGCTGACTGAGAAGGTCTTATAAAGTTAACACTATCAGGCGTTACTTTTCGGAAGTCCATAGTTAAATTAAATAAATCTAACTACTTTGCAATATTCCGCCATATGCAATTTACCCAACTCTCGTCGGTCGCCGTGCGCCTATCCATCGACATCTCCTGATGATGCCCCTGGTTGGGGGCGAAACACGTGTCGAGGTTTTTTATTTTTGCACGATAACACCACTCTCATATTTATTCTATTTTCAAAATTATTTCTGTATTCTTTCGGCCTAATTTTAAGTGGGTTTGGAGGGTGGTCTTGTGCATGAATAAATACGAGAGTTGGGTAATTTGCATGTGGCGGAATATTGCAATGTAGAGATTTATTTAATTTGAAAAGATCTTGTTAAAACAATAAGATACCTAGGTGCTACAGACGATGTTACGTGGTAATTTTAATAGTAATTACGGATCTAGTTCTTCGTATGCCAATCACTGGCATTATAATACGAGTATTATAATATTTATTATCGTTAGGTATTGAATAACTATAGTACATCATTGCAAAGGCTGGGAAATAGACAATTGCAGGTCGAGTATAAGTTGAGTAAGCCGTAGGCGAGGACTTCAAATGCGAAACAGGCAATAGCCATTTCCACCCAGGCATATACGAGTATAGTGCTTTTCTCAAAAGAATGCAGGGAAATAAAACATACTTTTTATATTATGGCTTCTGATCTTAAATCTGGTGGAGTACAATCCATCTACAGTTCACAATCTGAACTGTTGGAACTCTTTTATTTTTAAATTTAATTTTAATGTACGTAAATAACAAATCAAGGCGAATTTTCAGCTTTACGGCCAATTTTCGATTAATAATTTGTACCGAAAGACAAATATATTACCTATTACGCTATACAGCCACGTGAACGCAATATTTTCTTTTAATTGGGCGCTCTCACTTCCGTTCACGTTCACAGGCAAAAGGTATTTCCAGTGGCGCGCGATGAACGCAATATTGTACTAAGCAAAGAGACTTGAAAAAGAGATCCAATCAAAGAGTGTTTTAACCCGTGGGCTGTCTGAGAATCTTGCAAGTTAAATTTAATTTATTTATTTTTTATTTCTTTTTCATTGAAAGTTTGTTGTAATGTGCTAAATCCAAAAAACCATAGCTGTCCGTAAAATTGATACTTCCCGTGTTCTTTTTTTTTAAATAATGACGACATTTTCATGCATGTTGAGTAAACTTATTTGTCTTTGAATATAAAATCAAAGTTACTTATTTTAATTCCGAATTTCAGTTTATTTAACTATCAAAACAGTTAGTGGTAGAATTTCAATTAAAAGCTGTAATTTGGTACACTTGCCAATGGTTTTCTCTAAACCACAGCTGAAACGTTTTTAGGAAGCATAAATAGTTGTGGTGTGGCCCTCAATTAACGGTCCATTACCAACTTCTAATTCCTTTAAACCCCTGTGTATTTGATGAACCCAAGAAGAGTGAAGACCGTTCCTGTGTTTATATTTGTATAAAATACTATCCAAAGAGATTTAGTACAATTAGCATCAGCTTTTAACGTACCTAGCCGTTTATTGTAGCAACGACGGGGAGGATTATTTACCCGAATATACAAATATATTACTACTCGTAGCGGACGCCCGCTTGATTAATTAAAATACACAACAAGATCTAAGAAACGGAAGCGATTTTGTTTTATATTATGTTATGATTATACGAAAATATTGTAAGTACCTTCTAATTATTTTGAAAAATTTAATATCATCCTGAAAGACCGCCTTCTTGAATGCCAGTCGGACGACACTAGTTTTGGTGAATTATAATAATACTTAAGAAAAAAGTATATTTAAAGCCATTGTCATTCACACAAATGGAGTCAATATATTACGCAATCCGTAATACTACTTGTACAGTATCTTAATGTAAAGTATGATTAAACTAACCTGATTGGGTCCAGTGAGGTTCAACCCACAGGAGTTGCAGCGGAGACATTCCTCGTGGTAGTGGTGGTTGTCATAGAGCGGTGATGGTTCTGTAAGTATTGTGGCACGTTAATCTCAATTCGCTGAGTGGTAATGGTAAAAGAGTAACTTAACACAATGCAAAGGTTAAGCAACATCTAGCCAGGCCGGCTTTAGGGTGGGTGACCATTTCTTAAGACATTATGAGACCTCTCCGTGCCTCTGAGAGCACATTAAGCCGTCGATGCCAGTTGTCATAAGAACATCTATGGCATAGTTAGTAAGTGATAATTGGAGCCCTAAAACAAAAATCCGACCGGTCTAACTACAGAATTTCTATATCGCCCATGGGTTGTGAAGGTCACAGTCCCTTCACAGAAAATATTGAAAATTAGCCGAATCGCAGTTAGACTGGAAAGCCGACCCAAACTGGAATGGGAAAAGGCTTGGTGGATTAAATCTCAATTAAAATACCGCCTGTTTCTTTCTTCAAAGCGATAGCACTTTTCGCCAGTAATATTAGGTAAAGGTCTCATGTTTCTCGGGGCGAGCATATTGCCGCTAACTGGGAACTTTATAGTTACCAGGGCTTCGATCATTGTTCGGTAGGTGCAGGTGAGAACCCTAAAAGCTCAATTAAGGTGTATCTTTTTTGATCAAGCGGGCGAAACGTCCACATTGGACAATTTTGCATCCGTCTTTCTGTCTGTATGTATGTATAATCCGGGCTAGCAGCTAAAGTTTTTATCCGGTCTTCAGGAATTGGCACAACTTTTCCTTGGTTTATTTTTTTTACCTTGAGCTTTTCGGATTGGGGGAAATGGGATATAGATATAATATTTTTAAGGGTTTACGGGCTACAGCACAGCCTACATTTTTCTAGGCAATTTCTTCGAGATGGGCAGAATCGTGTGCATTAACTAGTTGAGAATATTTAAATGTTTCTTCTAATTCATTTTCATGAGCATAATAAAGCAAAAAACGAAGTTGCGTATGGGTTTCGTTCAAAAGAAATCTTACAATTGAATAATAAAAATTCAGAACCACCAAAACCGGTAAGTAGGAATAATGAATTTGAATATATTATAACAAAAGTATAAAATGTATAGCGATTCTAGACTAAAATTCTTGAGGTTTAAATGCCCAAGAGTATTATCGCATTTTTTCATAGTTAAGGTTTTTCAACGGAGTTCCAAAAAAGGAGGTTCTCAATTAGACTGTTTGCTTTTTTATTTTTTTTTTAATATTTGTTACCTTTTACTTTTTAATCATATTACTTTATTATTTTACTTTACTTTATTTGTTACTGGGTGAGCCGATGTTGAATTTTTTTTAATAAGTGCGAATACTTCCCAAGTTTTAGTATTTAAAATAAATTAGTAATTATTTAGTCCCATTTCGGTAATTTTAAGTCGGTTGTTGTGTCAATTTTTGACGTGTATTTTATTTCAGATCTATACGGTTTTACTGTTAATGAATAGTAAGAGCAAAGTGAAGACTTTTAGGTTACTAGTAAAGCCGTTACGAATACCCATTTTACTTTAACCCTTGGCATGCCTGGTAGGGTCCCACAGACCCATCACTAAACATATGTATATATATTTTTTTTTTTATTGGGTTCGTCAAATTGACGCCGCCCGCCTGGTGGTAAGTCGTGACGACGTCTAGCGATTGTGGGCCACTCTCACAGCGCACAATACTATAGAGAGTGGCCCTCAACTTGACGACGTTCGGTTCTCGCGAACATGCTATCCACTGTGTGGGGGTGGCATCTCTGCCCGGCACGCGTTGTTGGGGATCGGAAGGAAGAGGGTGGGATCAGATTGAAGAGCTCTTCAGAACACTCGCCGTGGTAAATACGGTAGAATGCGGCCAAGGAAGCTATTGTTCGGAGCTGAGCTAGCGGCTCAATTTAGCTCAAGTTACCTCCGGACAATCTATAATACGGATAGCCCGTCGCTGCATAGCGTCGAGAGCGTCCAGCAAATACTTCGCGGAGCCGTCCCAGAGGTGAGAGCAGTATTCGACGCAGGGTCTAATCTGCGACTTGTATAGCAGACACCTCTGGTGCGGTGTAAAGAATCTCTTTACCTTATTCAGTATTCGTAGTTTCCGCGAAGCTAGCCCTATACATCTTTCGATGTAGTTTTTATTATTGAGCTCTCGACGAACGTCTATGCCAAGGATATCAAGGTTGTCCTTCATTGGTAATAATGCATTCTGAAGAGAGGGTAGGGGAAGGAAAGGGGATTTCTTCGCAGTAAATGCACACGCCTGTGTTTTGCGGGCATTGAACTCGACCAGGTTCTCGGTACCCCATTGAGAGATACTGTCGAGGTTACGGTCGAGATCAGCCACGAGTCGTCGTCTCTCCTCCTCAATCTCAGATCGCCCCGCCGTCGGACGAACCGAGTAACTCCCGTGCAGTGTGCTGTCATCTGCATAGCAATGAATGTTCCCGAAGGATAGCATATCATTGATATGCAGAAGAAAGAGAGTTGGTGATAGTACGGACCCCTGCGGTACCCCGGCATTCACTTGCAAGAAGCGAGAAGCCTGGCCATCGCAGAGGACCCGCACTCGGCGCTCGTTTAAAAAGCTGGCAATCCAGCTGCACAGTTGAGGAGGTAGACCATATGCCGGAAGCTTGGAAAGGAGCGAAGCATGCCAGACCCTATCGAAGGCTTTGGCGATGTCCAGGCTAATAGCCAAGGACTCGCCGTGCCTTTCCATAGCCCCACCCCAGACATGCGTTACGAATGCCAGAAGATCACCCGTTGATCGCTTTGGCCTGAAGCCGTATTGTCGATCATTGATTAGCGAGTGATCCTCTAGGAATTGCATGAGCTGCTTATTTATAAGGAGCTCAAGCACCTTGCAAATGACTGAGGTGACAGCTATGGGTCGATAGTTGCCTGGATCGGACCGATCCCCTTTCTTGGGGATCGGTTGTACGTTCGCCTCCTTCCAGACCTCCGGCACGAGCCCTGAAGAGTATGACAGGCGGTACAGACGCGTTAATACTGGAGACAACTCAGCTGCACATTTTCGTAGCACCACCGCCGGAATGCCGTCAGGGCCACTGGCTTTCCGCGTGTCGAGTGACCGCAGCACTGCCCGTACATCACATTGCCTGATAACAATATCAGGCATTGTGTGGCCACAGTTGGCGATGGCGGGGGGCTGCAGGCCACGGTCGTCGACCCGGGAATTAGCCGCAAAGAGGTCTGCGAGCATATCCACTTTCTCTTGGGCTTTGTGAGCCAGTGTTCCATCTGGGTAACGCAGCGGTGGCAGCGAGGGCTGACAAAAGTTAGATTGCACGGCTTTGGCCAGTTGCCAGAATCCACGGCTGCCCGTGGGATGGGAAGTGAGCTCCTGACCAAGCCGCGCGACGCGCTGGGCATCCGCTCTCTTAAAGGCCCTCTTACTCGACTTTGTGGCCCGGTTGTACGCTGCTTTGAGGTGGCCCACGTTTGGGTCGCGCACAGCCCGGGCCCTGATCCAGGCGCGATATGCCGACTGTTTTTGTCGAACAGCTTTGGCACAATCTCGCCCGAACCAGGGACGGGCTCTGCGGATACTGGCGACATCAGTGAAAGGGATGTAATAATCCATCCCTAAACTGATCTCGCCAGCAATAGCAGAAGCACTATCCGAAGGAGCCTTTCCTACAAAGCAGCGCTGGCTCCAGGGGACGGACGCATAATAATCGCGTAGACCATCCCAATCCGCTGACGAGTAGTGCCATATTCGTCGTGACGTTTGTACAGGACGTGCAGGAGGTGACGCCTTCATGCCAGCGTGAACAACACAGTGGTCGGAACTACCCAGTGGGGCTCCTACCGAAACACTGTACTGGGCTGGGCGACTCGTCAGCAGTAGATCCAGCAGAGCGGGCGCGTGATCTGACCTGTCTGGTATCCGGGTGATCCCGCATACCATCTGGGTCAGACCGTGGGAGAGAGCGAACGCATGGGCGGCTCTACCCGCATGATCAGTCTTGAGGGACCCCAGCCATTCAATATGATGGCCATTGAAGTCCCCCAGAAATACTAGGTCAGCGTTCGGGAACCGCACCTGCGCTTCATCAGCCGTCTCGCTGAGGTACTGGAAGAGCTTTGTTGTCTCAGAATCCCCTGTGTGGGATCGGTAGACGCACACGTAGATCTGGCTCATAGAGCCATGGTCTACGTGCAGCCAAAGGACGGAATTGGAGGGGTTCTCTAGGCAGCGCAACCGGCGGCACCAAACATCCGCCCTAACGAACACGCACACCCCGGCTTTGTCTCGAAATTGTTCCTCGATGACATAGCCGGGGTAACACAGGTAAGACGTGTCGTCAGGGCGGCGTATTTGTGTCTCCGTGAGGAACATCACAGCGGGCCGTGCCGTCTCAAGGTGGTGGTGGACGGTATCGAGGTTCGCATGGAGTCCACGGACGTTAGTGAACTCCACCTCGACATGTGAAGTTGTGGGGTTTCCTAGGGCCGCTGTGTAACGTTTATTTCTTTTTTGTTGCACTGCCATTGTAGATTTTGAAGAAGAAGCGTGAAGACAGGGCGACATTTGGTGCAGCAGTAAGTGACAAAGCGCAGGGGCTAGCTTTGTCTAGAACCGTGTGGTTAGGTCGGAGCCGACTCGCCGGACGGAAGGGCTCCCAAACCCCCCTGATGCAAGGCCGCCGCTACCCCACACCGGTTACCACCTGGAGCGGCGATCCCACATCAGGATTATGCGCAACATGTGGGGCAGCCTCCTGGGGTGGTTGGCCCCAGGCGGGCCCCATGACTGTGTTGCGGGCGGCCGCGGCAACGCCGTTGCTAAGGGTCTCCCTGGCCGGCGAATCGACCCACACCACCCACACTAGACTCCGTTTCGCCCCCACTGGTCCCATGCCTGCTGCACCATACATCGCCCCGGGCCCGGCGGTGCAGCTGCTGAACCCCTAACGCAACCCAGCCTGGGCTGGGTTACTTGGGGGCTTTAGCACAGCTGCACGGTGGTACCCCCCCGGACCAACACTGTTGTACCACCTGGTACCCACGTAGGGGCCGAAGCCACTCCATAGGTACCGTAAATTAACGAGCCTCGTCCGTTTATCAGCAGGTGCGCCACTAGCAGGTGAGGTCGCTGGGGCCCTATAGATGTTGGTAGAGCCCCTTTGCACCCAAATCGCTTTACCTTATTCAGTATTCCTAGTTTCCGCGAAGCTAGCCCTATACATCTTTCGATGTAGTTTTTATTATTGAGCTCTCGACGAACGTCTATGCCAAGGATGTCAAGGTTGTCCTTCATTGGTAATAATGCATTCTGAAGAGAGGGTAGGGGAAGGAAAGGGGATTTCTTTGCTGTAAATGCACACGCCTGTGTTTTGCGGGCATTGAACTCGACCAGGTTCTTGGTACCCCATTGAGGACTGTATAGTCGAGGTTCCTGTCGAGATCAGCCACGAGTTGTTGTCTATCCTCCTCAATCTCCGACCATTGAAACCAAATTGCTGCAGTTCATTCAAATTGGAATTTTGCACGCAACCGTCTTCAGTAGCTGACCGTTATGAGCCTCTAGAAGTCCGACACCCGCCATTTTAGTCCAGGGTACGGTTGTTATGGGCGGCGAGGTTGACGGGCAACAACTCAACGCTCCTTAATAGACCGTTGAGGACCTTGGCCGTCAAAACAATAAGGGGGTACCGCACGATCTCCGGAGAGGCTGCGTGTCTCCTAGCCGGGACCCCTCCATGGGACCTGGAAGCGAGAGCCCTTGCGTCATTGTTCCAATGGCGCAAGGAGCCGCTGGAGCGGGACTACAGGCCTGCGTATCGAGAAATCGAGGACCAGCGGTCCCGACTCCGCCAGGATCTCATGGAGTCATGTAGGGTGCGACTTGAGCAACCCAAGTGGGGTTGGTACCCCACTTGGCACGCTGCGATGATGGTGGTCCATCATCGCGGCGGTGAGACCGATCATGGACGATTGGCTGCAGAGGCAGCATGGTTACCTGAAGTACCGTGCGACGCAGGTCGTTACCGGGCATGGATGCTTCGGTAGCTATCCGTTACGCATCCATCGTGAGGTCACACCCCGGTGTCAACACTGCGAGGTCTCCGACGACGACACCGCACTCCACACGTCAGTGGAGTGCTCAGCGTGGGCGAGTCAGTGCCGGGACCTCGTAGTGGGTCTGGGCGTGAATAGTGTGAATATCCTCTCGCTGGAGACCATGATCGATGACCGAGGTCATAAAATATGATTACCAGCAAGCTGACTTTTTTACTGTTGGTTATTTAATATTTATATGATATAACAGTTACTTTGTCTTCAAATTTGTCTGGTAGGTTATCCGAGTCCGACGCTCAAAAGTTGTTAACGCGACAAGACTATTTTTTTTTTACCAAATCTAGGACATTAATATTACATAATAGGTTTTTGTGTTCTCTGTTCAAATAAAACAATGTCCTACAAGATAACAGGTATAATATCACTTGTCCGACAAGAATTAGAAGGCCTTAGTCGTATTATAACCTAAAGTGAAAACATCTTTTTCGAAATGTTATTAGAACAACTTACTTTTAATTAGAATATAATTATAATTATTACAAATTAAATTCAGTGGTTACGAAAAATGAGCCTGCTGTTAATCAATAAGTTTCAATGTTCTACGGCCTACGTACTATATATTCTATTCCATTATTAAACGTATCAAAACACACCTGTGTATTTTTTTAAAACAATTAATTGTTACACAATCAATTATATATTTTATTGTTTCTTTTAAGCTAAATTTTAGGGTTTCTCTCAAATGATTATTTTGTGACAATTTTAGTTCATGACCATGAGGAAAAGCAATATTTTTGTTATAGTTTAATAAAAACTACATAACTTGAAATTATTTAAAAATATGATATGAAAATTGCGTGGGTTTGTATAGTGATATCACTGGAGAGTAAATACAATGCCGTAAAGTAGCTTTATTTTGCTTTAGTAAGGAGTAGGGTGGGGACGAGCACTATCATCTGAAATCCTTATGAAACTAAATACATGATTGAAAAGATGTAGATTAAAATTTACTCAGTATCTTAAGGTACAGTACAGATTATACTTACCCATTCTTACCGCTTATATAGGCTTTGTAACATTTATAAAGTTAATACTATCAGGCGTCACTTTTCGAAAGTCCATAGTTAAATAAATAAATCTAACTACTTTGCAATATTGCGCCACATGCAAATTACCCAACCCAACGGCGTATGGCGACCGAATGTCACCGTGCGCCGAGCCATCGACATCTCCTGATGATGCCCCTGGTTGGGGGCGAAACACGTGTCGAGGTTTTTTATTATTTTTTTGCACGATAACACAACTCTCATATTTATTCTATTTTCAAAATTATTTCTCTATTCTTTCGGCCTAATTTTAAGTGGGTTTGGAGGGCGGTTATGTGCATGAATAAATACGAGAGTTGGGTAATTTGCATGTGGCGGAATATTGCAAAGTAGTTAGATTTATTTATTTGTAACATTTAACTATCGTTATTACAAGTAGGGGTTCTTTGTAGTATTGAAGATTACAAGTTGGAGGTGAGTCATTGAGGTTGATAGTGACCTGACATTATACTTCGTTAGGCACAGAGGGAAGATGCCTTAGAGGCATCTGGTAAGTACTTCAAAAGTTTCAACTACCCAATTTATGAAACCAAAGTAAACCTGCCTAACGGCCTGGCCACAGGTTTCTGCGGCGGCGGTGGCGGAAGCGGCAGCGACCATCGTTCAATAGAATTCAGACATATTCGTCTAACTTTAATTTGATAAGCATTATGAAAAATTAACTGAGTATTTAATACTCAAGATTTCGGACTCGTAATCTTTGCTATTAAAGTGTCAAACATCACAATCTATGATCAGATAAAACATTGAGTTGTACAAAGTTTTTCGTCGGGAAATGAAATGAACGAACTTTCAAAGAAAAGCTGAGAGCGCTCTATCTGTGATTATTTTTTTAAAGAAAATACTCCTTTGCCTGTAGCTTCTGTCTGTACCTTTGTTTATCACAAGAAGTATATTTATAATGCATTTTCTTCGAAAGTTTTGCAAGTTTGCTAAGAATAGCTAAGTAAGCTGTCGGCCATATGACAGAGATCGTCAATAATTGTAAAGTTTTACGAAAAGTCTGGATTCTCGATAAATTTTCAGGACGTAGAAAAAAAACCAATATCGTCGTAGTGAATAACTTTCCATTTATGTTTAAAAGGCAAAATGTTTTATAATAGTATCTCAAGTTGTTGTTTACCAAAACTGTTGCGCATTATATAACTGCTTTATATTATAATTATATAAATTTAATGTAACCAAATACCATAAATTTATTGCGGAATAATGATGCCTTAACGCATCATTATTCACTTTCTTTTAAAACTCAAGCTTAATTAAGTAATTATAGATTTTAATATTACTTTCGTATCAATGTGTTTATGAGTTGAATCTCAAATTATTTATATTTGAAATTTATGTAAATTTTTTAACCAGTGAACTTTTGGTGGCCTTCAAAATTACAAAACCTCGAAAGTCAATTTTGTTCTCGCAATCTCTCTGGGGTAATTTTCATAAATTCATTACTGATTTTACAAGTAATTGAAAACTTTATGCTACGCTATAAAAATGAGAAGTTATTTGAAAAACTGAATCGCTTTTACATTAAATATTAAGTACCTACCTACCCATTATCATTAGAAATGTTTCAGACAGAAATAAAACATAGTCGGTAGAGATTCTTTATTGAAATGTGAGACATTTTCCTGTGTAAACTGAGAGTAATTAATGTGAAAACGGTAGGCGCCATAAAATAGGTACTAAATAAGTGCTTTCATCATTTTATAGCGAACGAAGCTGATAATATTAACGTTACGAGTCGTCGTAATGATCTTGTTTCAATATTCTATCGCGTTTATCGTTTTCGTCAGTTATATGAAGGCTGTTATTGAAATATTCCACTAAGTTAAGGTTAATTTTTATTGGCATATTTTGTATTAGGTATTTACTTTTGAAATTACTTATATAGCTCGGGTTGGTATGCCCGTGGATATAGATGCTCAAGGCTCCTGTGCAAGTGGTGCATTTGCCGATGAAGATTCGAGACAAAGACGAAGGAAATGGATAGTCCGATAAGTGGCGATAGACTCACACCCTACTCCATGGGACTGACAAAACTAGCTCTTGACTATTTTTATTATACTCAATTTACATAATTATAGACTAAAAATATTTACATTACAAAATATCGTTTAAAAAATCCTCCGCGTCATTGCCGACTGGGAAGGTTCCCAGAATGCTGGCTGTGTTTCCACGTTGGATGGCGATACTTATTCTTTGGGCCAGAAAATAGCCAGCCTTCTGGTCCTGAGAAGCATCGATTAGGCGTTTAGCAATGTCCCTATAAAGGCGGCGAGCACTCGGACCCCATATCCCCAGTGTCTCAACCCCAAACGGCTCAAATATGTAATCACCTGCTAGGTTAGCATATTTACGCCGTTTTTAAGGCCTTCAGCCGATGCATATGGTATACTTAATAAGTATCCAGAGAATCTCATTAAAAACTTTAACACACTGTACCTAAGCACTTTTTTATGGTAGTAAGGCATCGCTATGGGTTTTTAATATAATTCCGTAGCATCGTCCATTGGCTTTGTAATGATGTAAAATAATGTAAACAAAACTACATTAAAAAGAAAATGGATAATCTATCTGAGTTTCTTGCTGGTATCTTCTCAGGAGAACCAACTTACCGAACCAGCGTAAGAATCATTTTCAAATGGTTATTTATGTACTTAATTTAGTATTTTTATATTGCTTGACATAAAATTTAAAAATTTTGACATTTATATGTGCTCTTTAGTGCCTAAACTGAATAAACGAAATTGATTCTTTGATGCTTGGATTCTTTGATTCTTTATTTTATTTTATTTTGCCATTTTTATTTAATTTTACTTCTATTTTTAAGTTTTTAATTTTTATAACCGGGTGCCTCCGGGAACACATCCTAGGAAACCAAAGAATAAGTGGCAATTTTGTTCATTATTCAAGGAATAAATAGGAGTAGCTCAAACGACAATGTTGACACATTGCAAAGGTTTACACATTGAAAATCAAGTCAGGCCGGTCTTAGAATAGGTGACCATTTTTGAAGACGTTGAGACCCCTCCGTGCCTCGGAGAGCACGTTATGCCATCGGTCCCAGTTGTCATACAAACATCCATGACAGTCGTTGGGGTAGTTGGAGCCCTAAATAAAAAAAACTATCGAAGTTCAGCCGAATAGCGAATCGAAAATTTAAAAAAAAAAAAGATAATCCACTCAACCAAAATATTATATTCAAAGCACCGTTGCCGTCGTCGTTCTTAAACTACGAATACATGCCCTAGACATTATTAAATGAATGAATGAATGAAGACGTCGAAATTTGAGTAAAAAATCTGTATTATTTTACCAGTACCTACGCGTGTTTTTGTTTATGATAAGCCATTTTTGTCTGTTATTTGTATGTGAGAGATACTTACCAATTTAAAGTAAGAAATCTATAACAACGCTCTAAACGGAGTCTGCAATAAATTTTAATTGTCAAGCTAAAATTTTATTAACTAACTAAGGTTTACGTCAATCCTCATTATCAAAGGCTTTCACCTCTCTCATCAGTAGGGCGAACAGTTATATCAAAGGGACTGAACTTGATTGGATGAAAGGAAGTAAATGGACTGGCGCAGGGCCCTTCTTGGATTTGTTTAGATTTAATCTATTTCTTTCGGCTGTGGATTCTGGTATTTGAAAAGTGTTAGTGAGTAATACCGTTGTAGTTTATAGCTATATAATTCTAAAAATTTAGAGCATGAGTGTTAAAAAGTACTCTCCTGAAAAAAAACCTAAGTTTATGCAGCTATATACGTATTTGAATGAAATTATTTTGATAATTTTATTGTTGTCAGGTGTAATAGTAATTAAAAAAATAGGTGCAACGTCGTACTCACCATAATTTCCAGCAAATTAATCACGAGCGTGAAGATAATAAATTTAACTTTTAATTAAATAGCAATGTCGAGATTATATATTTTTACTAACATTTATTTTCTACACAGTGACTACTTAAGTATTTGATGTTTGTTTTTATCTGTACACAAATTTTTATAGGTTATATTTTGTCTCTTGTATAACTATCGCACGATTACTGTCGAGTGTTCTATTAACTACTATCTCACAATTTAAAACTTTTAAATCACCGTATAAAATATACTGTAATCCTCAAAATATATTACTCGAATAGTGCAAACTGGATTTTCCTTTATAAAGTTTCAATACAAAACGATATATCTCACCCCTATTGATGATTAAACCTTAAATATATGAAAATGGGATTCGTTGTCACGTCTAACAAATACCGAATAATAATATTTCGCGATTTAGAACTGTCAATGTAATAAAATTTGAGGTTATTCGTTGTGTACGGCACGTCACTTTCGTTTCAGTAAACATGGCAGTATTCGGCAACAGATGACAGGGCGCGGGCGGGCGAGCCTGCGCCTGGCACTCGCGTTCATCTCATCTCGATCAGTCCGCGCGATCGGGCTGCTAGTTTAAAGTGGCCAGTCTACACCTCTTACGAAAGGCAGTGGCGCCACTACAGGCTTTACCACTCTCTGTACAGAGTTTTCCAACCACCACCCTCTCCTTCGTGTCGGTAAAACAGGACTGAGTAACAGAGACAAACGAACAGCGCGTGAATCGATTGGCTGATGAAAAGGGGTGGGGGCCGAGCACGTGGCCTGGCTTTGACTATTGTCAGTCAGTAGTAGATGTGTAGCTGAGTTTGTTGTTGTAATGCTTTTACACGTTGCGCAAAAGCTCTTCAGTGGATGTTAGCTCAAAGTTTGTCATACGCTCTCAACAAAGTTTAAGTACCTATTAGTGCTAATGTTTCACTGGATGGGTTCTGTTTTATTTGTGTTTTTAATGTTTCCTACAATAATACTAGGTACCTATGCAATGCATGCTGCTAATTGCAAATGTTGAGCGGAATAAATATTTTTATTACATATCAGAATTGAACATTTAAATTAATTAATCGAATGAAAATTAATTATATTTTCATTGTTGACGCACGCGTTTCCATGGCAACCATTTAATCATCTGGTTTTTCGGTGATGTCCAGGACATTTTCGGTGATTATTCCTCCGTGGTCAGCTCTATTTTCATGATTTCAGAGAAAATGCACTCCCGGGTATGATGTCGACCAGCATACCAAATTTGGTCAAAATCACTCGAGCCGTTTCGGAGGAGATGGCACACAAACGATTTACACTTGTCGCCTAAGATTGAGCTCCGCTTCGCTCCCTAATATATTCGGAAGATTGTATTTAGTATTACACGCCTTGGTAAAAAATTCGACGGGCCACAAGAGTGAGGCTAGGACTAATAAAGTCAATTTTTTATCACGCTACCTATTTGATTAGGTTGGAAGATTTTATAATAAGAAAATATAGAGCAGTGGATTTGTTTGAAAATACGCAAGCTAAGTTTTTAGCAATTAACTATTACGTTGCAGATGAAATGTATTTTGTTTGGCATGGTAGAGTTTGGCAAAGCAGAATTTATATGGGTCCAGATGAAATTGTATGCTTAAAACTATGAAAGATAAATAGACACACTCACCGGTCTGTGTGCTGGAATCAAAGAACGTGCTCGTAGTTTCAACAGTCATGGTCCCGATAGTTCCATCGAGTATTTGCGTAGATGAGTCACGCCGCCCCCTGGCACGCATACACGCATCATCACTTTGCGAGCTTTGTCTACGGAAATTCCTACATCTAATCATTTCTTCGGTCGTGGACTGACGTCGGAATCCACGAGCTATGAGTATTTCTTCAGTCGTTGATTGCCTTCGTATCATTGTTCTCTCGGGAGGTCTGGCACATGGACTAGGATCACGACTTGAACAGGAACTGGACTCGGGACTCCGAGCTCGTCCCATTCTTACACAAGAAACTTGCCTTCTTAATCGGCTTCGTCTTCGTGCAGCTGAAGGACTCAAATCTCCACCTCCAGCGCGATCCGGACTTAGCTGTGAACGGTCACGTCGAGGTCGAGCGGCAGAATCTGGGCTTAATGAATCTCTTCGAGCTCTTCCTTCGTCATCAGGCCCTAAAGACTGACCTGAATCTCTGCGTCTGGTCCCGGGTGGTCCGGTAGGATCATCAAACGCAGTGGCTTGTCTTTGAAGTCTACCCAATCGTCGTTCAGGGCTGGCAGCTGCTCGGGAATCTCTTCTGGTCCTACCACACTGTGTAGTAGAATCTCGGCGGGCCCCTAAATTAGGCGGAGTTCGACCACCAGGTGTTGCTTGAGTCATTTGAGATGTTTGACTTGTAGCTGTTTGAGCACTTTGTGTGTTATTATGAGGTGGGGTGGGGGAAGTAGGCGAGGGTGTCACGGCGGATGTTATTATTGTGGGCATGGTCATTGTTGGCTGACATTCTCCATCTGAACGGCTTGGTTCGTGAATAGCTACGATCGTGACTGATGGCATTGTTGACGGTCCTGGATCGGAGGATGCATCTACGAACGATGGGGGTGCGGGTGTGGGAGGTGAGGCACGCCTCTTTCTATGTGCGGCAACAATACGTGGACCCTGTGCTACTACTGAGTCCCGTCGATGACGGTGTCCGTCTATAGAATCTCGACGTTCCTTGTTCTCATCACTAGACCCACGTCTTTTGATACGACGTTCCCTTGTAGGCATTGCGGTTGTGGAATCTTTACGGTCCAAGGGTAAATTTGGAATATCTGAACGAAAATCTTGTGTAGCGACTTTTGAATCACGGCGTTTGGAGGCCATAGATTTTATTCCAGAGTCAGCAGAAGAGTCACGTCTACGACGCGGTGGTGGTTCGTGACGTGTCCAGGGCAGCGACCGAGCCAGGTCCGCTAAGGTTTCTCGCCGAGAGAGAGGTGCTCGCTGACGTCGTTGAGCGCTACCACCCCACTCGCGTAGAATGTCTGTCAGTTGTGCCAAAGATGATCGGCGACGGCGAGGTCCACCTATGAACAAATAGTTACGTATGTTATTATTTCATGAATCCATCAGAATAATTCTAGTTAAAGCAATGGTAAGTATGATGTTCAAACTTTTTTTTTAAATAGTAGCATTATTTTTCGCTAGCCTCTCTCAGCCGCCGCTGTTCTCTCTGAGACAGTCTTGAGAATGCCTCGTTTAAACGAGGCATTCTCAACAACAGGTGAAACATATGTCGACGTTTTAATGTCTTCTATTTTAAGCGAAAAATAATGCTATTCTTAAAAAAAAAAGTTTGAGCATCATACTTACCATTGCTTTGTCATGGACTTTCGCCAGGTAACGCCTGATTCTATCCAATATTTTTAATTCTAGTTGTTTCCTATTGCTCCAAAACCCGGGTTTAAGGGGTCACATAATTGTAGATGACGTATTGAAAAAAATCCGTGTGCATATTAAATTCTAAAAATTCATATTAACTAAAAATTCTATCTCAGTGCAAATAAATAACTTTTACTATCACTGTTTGTAAGGTTAATCAGGTAAAAACTATCAATAACCACATTACGAGATGTTAGAGACATCCCAATAACTAACTTACCCCTTGATTGATTTTCGTCTGGTTCTGGTGGTGACAGACAAGAGACTTGAGCAGCGGAGTCTCTCCGACTGCCAAGTCTCTGCCTTAGCGTTGACTCTTCTAATGTGGACCTGGTGAGTTCGTCCCAGCCGTTGCCTCCAGCCCACACCAGTCCCACTTGATGAGAGAGTATCGGTAGGTTGCAGACGAAACATATTGCTGTCATGGTCCTGGTTAAAGTAAAATATAGTTATTTTATATATATGAAATGGAAGTGAACTTTAGTTGGCACTCACGCTTTATTATTGCCAAAATTGATACCACGAAGCATGACTAAGGCTTGCCCGACCGGTAGTCAATGTGAATAAGCGTGATGCGACGTACTCGTATCGTGCCCTTGTGCTCGCATCAGCGGTCTGATAACCGAACTACCGATATTAAGTACTATAGCCACTCCCCATTCTGTCGATGCGTATTATTAATAAGCAATTGATGTGATACCTTCTGTAATATTCTTGTCACATTATAATTGTATTGATTATCACCGACGGACGATGAAAGCATTTTAACTTACAAGTTTTAGGGTTCCGTACCCAATGGGTAAAACAGGAACCCTTTTACTGAGACTTCGCTGTCCATCCGTCCGTCTTAGGCTGTATCTCATGAACCGTGGTATTTGTACGTTGTCTACGTTGAAATTTTCACCGATGATGTATTTCTGTTGCCTCTAAAAAACAACTACTTAAAAACAGAATATAATAAATATTTAAGGGGGTTCTTATACAACAAACGTGTTTTTTTGCCTTTTTAGTACGGGACCCTTTGTGCGCGAGTCCGACTCCCATTTGGCCGGCATTTCTTTTATTTCACAATGTAAGATTATCTTAGAACACCAACTTATAAGATTGTAGATACAACGTGAATTATTTCGGCAAATACTAATACAATAGTCCCTGTAATGAACTAATACACATTGTGTTTCAATAAGGCCTATCTACCGGTTATACGGATGAACGAATATTTCCTATTTAGTGCCACTGACAAGAGTGCGTGGAACATTGTTATCATTACTGAGGTGGAAACGGGGAATGTGCACACTCGGTTTGAAATCTCTCAACAATAGTATCCAATTTACTGGTAAACTTAGAGAAGATACTTTGCTATAATAGACACGTTATATAATTATGTTGTTAACTAAGGTACATGAAAATGAACACTTCACAAACTTGAATTATACTTTGAAATAGATGTAAATTGAAAGACCGAAGAATAGGAGAGTTCTGTTTTTCAGTTCTGTTACATGATAATATAATAATGAATGATATAAGGTGTGTCACACTAAAACTACTGTTAACAGACTAAAATTCCAACTCTATTACTTTTCTAAATAAATTGTAGATTTTCTGTTTATTTTATTACTAGCGGACGCCCTCTGTTTCACGCGCTTGATAAATTATATAGGTACACAAAAACCAGTTTTGAGAACTACACCAATTGGTGAAAACCCCATCAAAATCTGTTTCGTAGTTTAAAAGATTTAAGCATAAGTACATAGAGAAGGGAAGCGAGTTTGTTATTTGAACCGACTTCCAAAAATGCCATTCCGACAACTATTTGGTCCCATTTCGGTACTTTGAAGTCGGATGTTATGATTTATCCCCCGCTTCGTCACCGGTGTAATTACTTCTCGACTTGTATTCTAAATATATAGTTTAATACCATATTAATTTACCTTTTTTCAAACGTCAAGTCTACAGTGCATACCTATTTATACGTCTAATACTAAACCCTATAGATACTTATCTTTGCTACCTTAATTCTATTTCTACAAAATGTTAGTGAATTATTGCTTTTATAACGTGTCTTAATTATGGTTTCAATGAATTATTTTGAAAAATGTGCTTCACTAAGTGCAAGTTAAGAAAAAAAAAAATGTACTTTTATACAAATAATAATGAGTATGTATCAAATAATTACTTCGACGGTAATATAAAAGTAACCTATTATGAAGACTATGTTTAAAAAATATCCCTTAATATTATGAGACAATTTTATGAAAGATTTTGGAACTACTTATAAGTAGTTCCAAAATCTTAGTATACTAAGAATCTAGGTGTAATAATATGAAAAAGCATAGAATTTAGAAATCATGCATTACCCATATTGCCGGATTCTAGTTCAATCAGAAGTAGGTATAACAGATTCCGAACAGATATAAATTCCGTGCGAACACAGTTAAAATTCCATGCTTGAATTGAAATTGTGTCATGTATTTTTTCATTTGGCTTTCACATTTCTCATGCTTGGTGTACACAAAGTCATGCTTGGTAATGTTAAATCATGCTTGGTTTTCCAGGGACCTGTAATGACGCAGACGAGGTGAAGGGGACTGAGGCATGTCGAAAGCCGGGTCATTTGGGGACAAGGCGCTAACTGAGTATAATTCCCACATAGATTATCACATCAAACACTTTGTACATCTGAAACAATGAGTAAAACAATATTAGTAGCAGGGTAATGACCGGTTTACAATTTCGGATATAAAAATGAAAACAAAAATAGCTCACAAACAACCGTTAGATCTTAGAATGAGATTTATAATTTATTTATTAGTACAAGTAAAAACAGGTTAAATGGTATGTATTTTTACTAAATTACATGACGATCTCCTAATGCGAAACCAAACTAAAATACAGTTTTTTTTCTTGAAACGTGAATTGAGAAAAATATTTGTTATTTACTTAATATCGCAGGAAAATTTGTTTGCAAGGGGAAAAAGGTTTGGCAGCTTGCCGTTTTAACAAAAGCAGAAGGCGGCGTGCGACGGCCACCTTTGGGAGAGGCCGCTAACGTGCTAATGCCGCTAACCTGCCGATATCCTTCCTAGAGCATACCCAGGGTGAGTGGCATTGCACGGCGAGAGTTCTTAAAATATAAATAAATTTTTCTCATCTCAAATCTCATTCGGAAACCTAACGCTGCGTAATAAATTAACAAAGGATATTATAAAAACAATAAATTTACACTGATAGATAATAAACACTAATAAGAAATAATAGAACACATAACTCTATAATATAATTGAAACATTATTATACTGTTAGAGTTACTTTCAGGCCATAAAGATATTCAAAATTTCAGGCATCCACACAAATGACTACTAAGTACAATAAAAGCCCTAGAATAAGTTTTGTTGTCCGATTGTACACCTCCAATGTTCGCAACCACAACCAAAGCAAAACACAAAAAAAAAATCGAAACACACATTCAAATAATAATATTATAAGAAAACATTTTGATGTCATCCATAGAAGGACAATGGAGGAGCTCTGATTAATCATCAGTCAACTGAAGCTTCTTTTGTTTTTAAATGTGATAAAATGTCAATACTTTTTTTTTTTTTTTTTTTTTTTTTTTATTTATTTTTTTTTTTTTTTTTTTAAGATATAAATATAATATAATATAAATATTTTTGGACATTCTCACACAACGTCATCTAGCCCAAATTAAGCTAATATAAGCTTGTGTTATGGGATCTAGACGACTGATAAACATACTTATATATTTCTAAATACATACATATTATACATAGAAAATACCCAAACTCCGAAACAAACATTTGTGGATCACACAAATAATTCGAATCGACCCGGAATCGAACCTGGGACCTCAGGGGCGGCAGTCGCATACTCATACCACTGAGCCACCGAGGCAGTCATACTTTGTTACTACCTACATGATTTATTTTTTTGTTAATATTCATAGTGGGCATCGTAGTCTAGTGGGAACAGACTATATTAACACATTGCTAAAAGTTAAGCAACATCTAGCCAGGCCGGTCTTAGGATGGGTGACCAATTCTTAAGATATTGAGACCCCTCCGTGCGTCGGAGAGCACGTTAAGCCGTTCGTCCCGCAAATATCTATATGGTAGCCGTGAGGGGTTAGTTGGAGCCCTAAAACAAAATCCGACCGGTCTAACTACAGAACGTCGTTATCGCCCATGGGTTGTGGAGGTCAGATGGCAGTCGCTTCATGGAAAATATCGAAGTTCAGCCGAATCGCAGTTAGACTGGTAAGCCGACCTCAACTGTGTTGGGATAAGGTTTGGTGGATGATGATTTATAGGGGCTTCCCACCAAGTTCTTAGAAAACCCAACCCACCCTCACCTGCAAGTGGTACCTGCCAATAAATAGGTACAACCTAAGAGGCTATTGATATATCAAAGCTCCAAATCTAACGCGGTGAGCCTATTGACGCTTAACGGGAACTTTTATCCTTGAACAGGCGCATCACTTGAAGATGAGGTTTACTCGGGGTCCTAAGATCTTGTTAGAACGTGGACCCATCCATCTAAGTTTGAAATAAACTATTATGAAACTGGTAAAGCTACTCGAACGTAACGAACAGCTTTTAATTGCATTACAAATAGGTTGTACAATTTGTTTCACTACCTAGCTACTCCTATTGAGCTTCAGTAGCAGCCTACCTACAAAAAAATGGAAACCTATGTCACCCTTTCTTAGCGACTTAAAAATGTATAGTGTAAATGGAAAATACCTACATGTACATATTTCCTTCGAATGTAATCCATAAAATAAAATGTCGACTTCCCAAACCACTTTAGATTTCCGTAATGTTATACAGCAAATAAGCTTTTACGTAAAGTAGCGACACACAGGGAAAAGTTTCGGTACAAATGTTTCTGAAGCTTTCAAAGAGTGGGGAACTTTTCAAACAGTTTTTAATACATCACATAGATGGCAGCACCAGCGTGGAAAACCTTAAAGAAAACTGTTGATGTGATTTGCTTCGTGGTGTATAGATGGCGTTTAGTATTGTACAGATATTTTGATTGAAGAATATGTGAATGTGTGAATTTTGATTGAAGATTTATGGTACTTTTGATTAGTTATAAAACATTTAGTTGAGCAATAACAGTGATTTTACTGAGCCAATATTACCGATCTATGCTGTATTTGTGATAAAGTAACATAATGAGTTTTACCTATTCCAAAATTAGACAATAAATATATGGTGGCGTGGTCGGTAGTGCATCCGCTTTCGACACCGGAGTCTCGGGTCCGATTCCCGGTCGGGACAAACATTGTGCGATGACGTAAACATTTATTGTGCTGAAGTCTGGGTGTTTCCTATGCATAATATGTATGTACTACAAATGTGTATAAGTATTTATACCAGTTTATCTAGTACTCATATCACAAGCTTTGCTTAGTTTGAGACTAGATGGCGTTGTGTGAATTTGTCCTAACATATTTTATTTATTTAATTTTATTTATTTTGAGTTATTAGGTACCTAAGTACTACTATTTTATAATTTAAGTTATGAAATACTGCATATAACTTGACCGATAAATTTAATAACGTTTTAAATGGAAGATTGTAATAAAGAAAAAAAATCATTCGATATTCAAGCTACGATATGCAAGTTATGAAAATGCTTGGTATGCCAGAGATTCTGTTCAATTAAATTTTCATGAAAATTTAATCTTTTAGTACCCGTCACAATCAAAATTATAAAGGCACCTTATACAATATTTTCTCCCTCGTAATACCAATATAATGAATGGCATTTAGTTCACAAAACCGTTCCCTCAAGTCCCACTTTTAAGTCGTTAATATTTTTAGAGAGTAATTCCGAGAACAAACGGCGATGTTGTTTCATTTAGATTGGTTTTTGATTGATGAGGACGGGTAAAGTTTAAACGAATTTCATTGCGTGGGTTCCGTTTACCCCGCATTGGTTCGACCAACCCCGCAGCTGTTTCATTCAATTATGCCTCTACGTAAACACTTTGTAGCGACACATTTTGATGATGATTTTATCCCTTTTTTACTCGGTAAATAGTAAATAAATAAATAAACGTTTACCTATTCCATAAGTTTTTAACTTTATATTTTTATATAGGGTTCAAGTATCCATAGAAGCCGAAAAACTATAAGCCACCACAGTGCTGTGTAGGTCTAATTATTATTAATGACATCGGTTGTTGTAAATGTTATTATTCGAAGAGATAGTTTCCCGGTAACCTAAGTAGGTATTAAGATTAAGATCAGGTATTAAGATCAGGCATTCGATTTTAATGTAACGATCACTGACTTTATAAGAGGTTCGTGGTCTAGTGGTAACCGACAATGCTAACACATTGCAAAGATTAAGCAAAATCTAGTCAGGTCGGTCTTAGGATGGGTGACCATTTCTTAAGACATTGAGACTCCTCCGTGCCTCGGAGAGCAAGTTAAGCCGTCAGTCCCGGTTGTCATACAAACATCTATGGCAGTTGTTAGGGGTAGTTGGAGCCCTAAATCATTATCCGACCGGTCTAACTGCAGAACTTAGATATTGCCCATGGGTTGTGGAGGTCAAATGGCAGTCGCTTCATGGAAAATATCGAAGTTCAGCCGAATCGCAGTTAGACTAGAAAGCCGACCTCAACTGGGTTGGAAAAAGGCTCGGTGGATGAATGGATCACTGACTTTATAAAAAATGTCTTTATTCAAGGTCCTACCTACATTATCTTTGTTAAATGATCTTTTCAACAGGAATCTATACCGAAAAACATAGAACTAAGTATCATATTAATTGAGTCCTTTTTATAAAGATGATTGTAAAATTTAACCTCACTAACATTCTTTACAGGTATTATAAAACATCTAGAATCTGAGATACCCCGACCCTAGTAGCCTAGATTATCTTGCAAAAATCTAGGCTGGAGACAATAAATTTCTTGTGAGGTATATTAGCATTAGTATGCGTGAAGAGTCCCGGGTCGATTCACATTCTCGGAATACTAAAGCCACTCACAACAACTTTATTGTTACACTTATCATGTGTTGTAAGTGTACATGTTATGAATATAAATGGATATGTCTTGATCGTGAAATAATATTCGAAATAAAAGGATCATTAAATCACACAAAACACTTTAAGCCCTTGTTCTAAAATAAAGCCAAATCATTGGACGACTAGATCAGCTTAGCTTGACTGCTTCAGTGGCGTAGTTTGCCGTACCCAAGGCCTATATTTAATCCTTTAGTTGTAGGTACCAAACCTTGGGTGTTTTATATAAATCGTGTAGGCATTGCAAAAGGAAACATGTATTCGAATTCTAATTTTTTTTTCTTTTTTTATATTTGGTTCGCCAAAATGACGCCGCCGGCCTGGTGGTAAGTCGTGACGACGACTAGCGATTGTGGGCCACTCTCACAGCACATAATACTAAAGAGAGTGGCCCTCAACTTGACGACCTACTGAAGTGCCTCTTCACGCTCCGCTTAAAGAACCCAGGATTATATGTGGGAGGAAACACGTGCACAGGCAGGGCGTTCCAGGCCACTATCGTTCGGCAGAGAAACGAACGTTCTCGCGTTCTCGCGAACATGCTATCCACTGTGTGGGAGTGGCATCTCTGCCCGGCACGGGTTTTTCGGGATCGGAAGGACGAGGGTGGGATCAGATTGAAGAGCTCTTCAGAACACTCGCCGTGGTAGATACGGTAGAATGCGGCCAAGGATGCTATTGTTCGGCGCTGAACTAGCGGCTCGAGGCTTCCCGTTACCTCCGGACAATATATAATACGGATAGCCCGTCGCTGCATAGCGTCGAGAGCGTCCAGCAGATACTTCGCGGAGCCGTCCCAGAGGTGAGAGCAGTATTCGACGCAGGGTCTAATCTGCGTCTTGTACAACAGACACCTCTCCTCATAACACAAGCTCAGTATTGGTTGAGACTAGAAGAACGACACCCTATACTTAGATAGACATTACCCATCACGTTTTACACCGGTAATGTGTTCCTTTGAGAATTGGTAACGCCAAAATCGATTTCATGGTGTTTGTACAACTGTTCACACTTTTCTAAAGATTACTTCAACTTTATAAATGTTCGCTTAACACTTTGTATTGATAGAATGATAACTGTGGAAGCTAAATTTTAACTGACTTCAGAAAAGAAGAGGTTCTTAGAACTTTCGACTTTGTAAACTGATTTTGATGTTGCGATTTGTATTTTAGGTAGGTATTTTCGGGTGGTACCATTTCAATTTAGTCCAGTTTGGAAATTTCCGCCGGGCGCCACTGGAAATACCTTCTGCGTGTAACCAGAAACGCCCGGCAACTGACGTTAGAGAATTAAAAAAAAAAAAGGTTTGGAAGTTTATATCGTATTTTTTTTTTAATTATGTTGACGCCTTATTTCCTAAGTTAGCGATAAAATTAACCTAACGTTCTGTAAAAATATTGGTGTAAACAAGATGACGGTTACGTTTTTACAGTGCTAAAGATCTATCGTCATTATGAATGACTCCACACTTAAATTTACTGCCAGATTAGCAAAGCAACCGGTAGAGCATGAGAGTTAAATGGTGGTGACGAGAAAACTCTTTTCCAATCAAATACCACATTGTTAAAAGAACAAAAATACTACGTATTAAGCTGCACCATAACAATTAAACAATTTATTTGTTTCTGAACCATTTAAATAATCGTGTTAATATTGAGACGTTATGACTGCCCAATGTTCCGATAGTCACAGGTTAGCGGGTTGACTGATGGATTTGGAAATTGATAAATAATTAAGTTACTTATTGGAAACCGCGTTAAATGTACATATCATATTATATTCATTATAGTTGGTATGGGTAAAGCTTTCAATTTTTCTTTTATCAATATTGAAAACATTATAGTTGGTAAGGTATTTTTATTTCGAGAAAAATATCCAATTTTGATTTGGTCAGAACGTATTTTGCGTAGAATTTCAAATAAAAATATGTTACAGGGCAGAATTTTATACAAATCTAACTCAATTACCAATAAAGTGATAACACACTCTACATATATAGATATTCAAAACTCTTGTTGTACTATGATTTTATAAAATTTAATATAATGTTCCACAATTCAAAATGTTCGATAAATTCTTGCCATAACCACAACTAACCAGGGTCGTACTGGAGCTGGAGCCAGGTACAATACCGTGTTTAGCGGTTACCAACAGCCTTTGTAATAATTCAAGGATCAGCCAAATTGGATCAAAATTATTACTACATAAATTGAAATAGACAGCTGTCAATTAGGAAAATACCTTTAATATTGAAGATATTAAATAAAAAATGCTGTGGTAACCCCGTGTTACGTTCTGATTAGGGTAAGACAAGTATTATATTTTATTATAAGGAAAAGATGATTTTATTAAACTATACCAGTGTATATGACAAAGGATCTTGTAAGTACCTAATTTAGACGATGTTCTGGCTTGAAACATAGGCTATTAATTTGTGTCAGAGGGTCAGGAACTTCACGAGGCACACTTGACCTTATACTCGTTTAAATGTCAAGTTCAGAGAGCCTTTTAGCGTATTTCTCGCTCGTGAAAGAACGCCACCCCTCTTCTTTATCGTATAAGCAACACGTGATAGCCACTTTTACGTTTAAGCAGTAAGTAAAAGGAATATTACAACTTGTACGCGAAAGCAAGTAAGTAGCTTTTGCGTTACAAGTTGAATTTTAGAAGGGTTAATATTTCAAAAGTATGGTAGGTAACTGTATTAATAGTTATATCAAGTGTTGAGGGATAGGTATTTTATGTTTCCACGAAGTTTTCCTTGAAGAATTTAATGGATACTTGTCAGGAGGCTGTGCGAGCAATTATTTGTTCTTTTTTTCTATATTTTCACCTACTAAAACATTTTTTATGTAGGTACGTAGGCATGGGCGAGTTAGCGCCGGGACCTCATAGCGGGTCTGGGCGTGGATACCCTCTCGCTGGAGACCATGTTTCAAGCCTCCAGTGCGAGTAGGTGGAGCGTGGCCGTGTCCTTCTGCGAGCATGACGTGCTCGCGAAGGAGGCGGCCGAGAGGGTGAGGCAGAGTTCCCCCCCGCGGAGTTCCGAAGTCAGCGGCGCTGGCGTCGCAAACTCATCTACGCCCAAGATTATCGACCTCCATTATCGGGGCCTGAGGACGGTGTGATAGTCACCCGCCGTCGACGAGGGAAAAAACCCTACCCCAATGACGCGGGATTCAAATTCCAACCAAACCCCCGATGAGGCCTAAGAGACTACTCTCACTTATTCAGCTCTATTCAGCCTTTGTCCATAGAAAACAACGATTTTGTATGGAGACGCGTACGCATCCATTCAGCTTTCCGCGTCTATTCTCCTTTTGCGGCAAACCAGTATAAAATGAGGATAAATGTGTTTTTATCATGCGAATGCTATAGGGAGCGAGAGAGAATGCTAGCGACAAGTTACGACCCGTATTGTTCCTGCATTGATTTGATTTATTATTGCGTAATCATTACGCACGCAGCGATCAAAGAGTGCAGACGTGTTTCTAAGTAATTATAATTATTTTATTTATACAAAAAAAAGATCGACGAAGAGAAACTTATATTGTTAGTTCGAAGAAGAAATTGTTCGTTAGAAGCGTTTCAGCGGAGATAGCACGCTATGACGGTTTTTCTCATTCTTACGACGCCGTACGCGGCTGATAGAAGCAGAGCTGTATAAGTGTGACCAAAATCGTTCAGCGAAACGCGAATGGAGCTGAATAAGTGTACGTAGTCCCTAAGTCCGCTGGGCGCCACTGGAAATACCTTCTGGTGCGTACCAGAGACGCACGGCAACCGACGTAGGAGCGCCAATAGGATAGAACTAAAAAAAAATAAAGGTACGCAGTCAAAATGGTAGCTCCATTTTGTTTTCGACAGAGGTGTTGTTGTACGAGAAATGTAAAAGTTGAAACATTGAAAATGTAATTATCAACGTATTCGTTAATTATATGTATACTAAGGGTCTTGCACGTATTTCAAAATAATAATTCACGCAACAAATTATATAACTTTGCGATTCTATATTTTGGAACACAAACATCCAAGTCACATCCTTTTAGTATAGCTATATGTGGCGCTTATATTGAAATTAATGACTTTAGTTTCAGCCTAGCCCTTTTTGCTTTTACGACTTATGTTTGAGTATTAACAAATGTTTTTATTTTCAGTTCAGTTAAATAGAACCATTAATGTGTATTTGTAGTAGTAGCTGTTGTAAATGAAATTGAGTATAATGAAATATTTTCAACAGTAAAAAAATTCTTAAATAGGATGTTTGTCGTTTTTTACAAGACATTGAGACTATCATGACGACATGTCTAGGGTTCGAACCAAGGTCTTATAGGTAAAACCTGCCCCACTTGCACCTGCCCACACAGCATAGACATACCTACATAAAAGTACCCTTTTGGTGGTTATAAACTCACTCTATTTCGTGACATCAACATGGACCTGCGTACCCTTTCGGACATACGGGTGTGTAAGTATACCTATGTATGTCAATATAGAGATGTAGAATCAACAGAGACGCCTAATACCCTAATACCCTAATTTTAGAAATAAGCCTTCCATTAAATCAATGAATATGTAGGACTATTTTAAAAGGCAACCTACTTACTTATTATTTTTGAAATGAAATTAAGGGCAGTTGCTTTCTGTTTCAGGTAGCCAAGAACACGCTTACCAACGACTCAATTGCTTTTATAAACAACTATGTACAAAATTAATTAAAACTTGACCAGACTCCCAACGTTAACATTTTGTTAATGGTTTACGGATGTTTGGCCTTGGTAGAACTTATATTGATACTCGTAATGTAACATTTAAAAATGTTTTCTTCTGTCGATATTTTTAGTCCCTGCACTATGTCAGTTGCTTGGTGACCAAAGTGGAATACTTTCGGTGAATAATGTTTGGGTGACAATCAAATCGGTGACCATCGAGGAAAGGAATACCTCATTTTAAATATCATTGCAGTGCTAAGTTTGAGTGCAAGTGCAAAATTATATGTTAGCACTTTGTCGGCGTAGTAATACATATTCATGTTAAGTGTCATGTTTCTAGCACTAACCGTTTCGGAGGTAAGTCGAGGCCTGACGAACGGACATGACGAAACTATAAGTGTTCCAAGACTTTTACTACGGAACCCTAAAAATACTTTTAAAATACAATACAAATACTCTTTATTGTACACAAAAAAGAAAACATACAATTAGGAGACTTAACTTAAAGATAATACAAAAGGCGGCCTTATCGCTAAAAGCGATCTCTTCCAGACAACCTTTGGATGGATAGCGAGTTAAAGAAATTAAAAGGGTAGTGTACAACACGTGAAAGAGAAAAGAAAAATAAAGCTTTTAGTGACTTATCACTAAAAGCTTTATTTTTCTTTTCTCTTTCACGTATTGTATCACGTATTGGCCTTAGCCAACATTAGAACATGCCTGTTTACTATAAGATTCCTAACTTTTAAATAAATGTATTAGCACTGTTTGGTAACTAATAAACTTATAACCCTTTAGTGTGTGAAGTGAAGACGTGCGTGGGGTGGGGCCCCACAGAACGCCGTCCTTCTAGCCTGCTTCTGTAAGGACGGTGGGTTGCTAGTCCGTCGTCCTCAGACTTTATAACTCTATCTTACTTTATTTTACTTTTACGTGGTTTTGAAGAAGATTGAAAATAATTCCAAAACAATTAAATTGGGCCCTGATTATTTCAACCCTTAGAACTTTACCAATTTTAGAAGATTCCCTAACGTTTACCATCCATTTGCATTCATTAGCACTCGCTTGTCCCTTTTCAAATACCCAAGTTCTTTAACAATGCAAATACATGAATGAATTAAGGTTGGTAGAAGGATATCTAATACATGTACTTTGCATTCCATGGATTCACCGGTTGTCGGGTTCATAGCGTGTTAGAAGAGGGACAATCTGTTGGTATTTGGAACTTGCGAGTCATAAGTAGGTTAAGGCAGTGATCGCTGTCTGAATTGACAACAACGTGATTTAGGCTGGATACGACCAAACTCGAATGTTAAACTGTCACGGTAATAAATTTTACTCCGACTAGAATATGTGGGATATAATATAATAATAATATGTTACTCGACACGGCACGCATCGTGATATTTGTTTTTTTTGTAAAGATTTATTTAAAATATACTAAGTAAGTATTTATTAAATTTAAAAAAGGAAATAATAATATAATACTACGTCAACATTTTATACGTTTCACTGTATTATCCAACAAAATATTTTTTTATAACATTTCAGGTAGAATAGTAGAAATAATATTCCAAAGATGTTAGTAGGAGTATTATTATAACCGTGATAGTTGAACACCAGTGTGACTTTGAGTTTGGTCGAATCCGGCCTGAAGTCTCAAACTAAGCAGAACTTGTAGTATTGTACTGTGTATTCGGTACATTTGATGATTCTGTATAAACTAAGGTAATTTGTGAACCGTTTAATTACACTATCAAATATACTTGAGTTTAACTAATACAGTGTGCTTTTTGTTTGTTCACACAGAGTTGGCGCGTGGTAAATTTCTTAAACGATTCTGCACTAAGTACTAAGTTAATGAAATCTATGGTAATTTATTCTCGCTAATGACTCCTACGAGGGAATAATAATACAGTATACTGTGAACTTTTTGTAACATAAATATTGTAAGCTCACAAAAGGTAATATATTTTTTCGTGTCGTATATTTAAAGTATACTGCCATATATATGACTGCCTCGGTGGCTCAGTGGTATGAGAATGCGACTGCCGCCCCTGAGGTCCCAGGTTCGATTCCGGGTCGATTCGAATTATTTGTGTGATCCACAAATGTTTGTTTCGGAGTTTGGGTGTTTTCTATGTATAATATGTATGTATTTAAAAATATATAAGTAATGTTTATCAGTCGTCTAGATCCCATAACACAAGCTTATATTAGCTTAATTTGGGCTAGATGACGTTGTGTGAGAATGTCAAAAAAAAAAAATATTTATTAAAAATATATTTAAATATTTATACTTTTAAAAGAATGGCTATAAAATAAATTGTTACTGTAAAAGTATGGAAATTGAAATTATAAATATCATATTAACTTTTAAACTTTCGCGTTTCTTAATCTAAGTAGGGGTATAATTAAATAGGTTACACTGGCCATGGTCACAGGCTGACTGTCAGCCTGTAACCACGGCCGGACGCTGCTGGTCGAAACGTCAGGCAATTAAAAATCGAGGGATTCCCGATAGGTGACACTAATGTCAAGTTAATATGTAAACTCACAATTTCAATTTCTTCGGCTTTGGTAGCCAGTTAACCAGAATTGATCACTGAATATTACTATAAAAGCTATTTAGAATTTAACCTAATATAAAGATCTATACTTCTTTAGATTTATATTGTAAAAATATTGTGTACTAGCTGTTGCCTGCAGCTACACCTGCGTGTTATAGTTTTCTTGATCACCAGTTACTGATTAATTATGTATACCTGTTGCCTGCAGCTCCGCCTACGTGTTACTTTAGATCGACATAACTTCTTTATTTATGAACCGATTGAAATAAAACAAACCTTAAATGTTAAGTTGAAAAAACCACAAACCGCATTAAAATCGGTTAAGCCGTTTCTGAGATTAGCGTGTTGAAACATTCAGACAAAAATTCTAAAAACCATTGTTTTGGGTTCTACTGCGTTCATAAAGTTACAACAGTTTATATCTTCGATGTACAGACATCGACCACTTACAATTTTATTATATGTATTAATTTAATACCTCAAATCAGTGTGTATTACACAGTAGTTCGAAACTTTTCCCATGTGTATCTTTACTTTGTTTTCCCATTTATACTACCTAAAGCATAAACAAAACTTCATATCTATACAAAGATTGTTATTAGGACGTGTATTAGGGAGCATGCACGGAGAAACTTTCAGTTTTAATGTAAATAGACTCAGATCATCGTTACATCTTGGTCTAGTAATTCTTCTTTTCGTATAGTGAGTTATTAACCTTTAGCCAAAGTTATTCATGTCGCCCTAGTGGGCCTAGTGGTTTATCACCACAAACCATCAGCCACAAAAAATTACAATATTATTATGAAGTAAATAATATCCTAATCTTAGGCGATAATGCTCAGCCATTTTTTAAGCGTGTCAGGAAAAACAAGGCGATCTGACAAATTCCTAATTATTTAGTTTTTACACGTCTCAACTCTGGGCATGAAAGAGGCTATTCTCTTTCTCTGAATGGCATTAAAATTATATGTTTCATTATTAGTTTTACTGCTGATATAATGTTTCCTAGTTAATATTCCTAATATTATTAAATAATTGGTTGTTGCACTAATGCAACTGATAGCAGTGGTTGGAAAATTAAATTGTACGTTAATTGGATGACCTGTGCTAATTAACCCAAGTGATTGTGCCAAAGTGATATTAATTTAATAAATTATACTTACATCTTGTTAAAAATATCACCAAACTCCCTTTCTCCTGTATTGTCAGCAACTGTAACAAAGGAAAAAACACGTCAAAAATTGACACAAAATCCAACTTCAAATTACCGTAATGGGACCAAATTGAAATGGGACCACTTGGGACGTAGTAGCTTTCAATAAAAAAAATGTATCAAATCAAAATCAAAATCAAAATATCTTTATTCATGTAGGTCACAAAGTAACACTTATGAACGTCAAAAAAAGAAAATGCTTCTACATTTACATTTACCGCCAGATTCGCAAGGCAATAGGTAGAGCCTGTGAGGAAAGAATCTGGCAAGAAAAACTCACGACCACTCTTTTTATTCGCCAGTAAATACAATGATTCTGTTACAACAATAAAAAGAGGGCAAGGGCAGTACGTGACCATGGGGCGGGGCCCCAAGAGATTAGACTACGTCCTCGCCGTCCGCCCTGGACCCCAACTTGACCACGGTAACGCAGTGGCAAGTTGGGTGACCGAACGTCGAAATCGAAACTTGAGTGGCCAACACAGAAGGAATTGTGCTTACTATGAAGCCTGAAGAGACCCCCGGTCCTGACACTGCCCTTCCCCGGGCAGTCTCAGCCGACGACATATTGCGCGTACAACGGACTTCGATGCCTTTTGATTTGGGGGCTCGCGTCGCGCCGCCTAGTTGCAGCGCGACGTCGACGCCCCAAGGAAATGTTGCTGCTGGGACTGACGATGGGTCAGCTCCCAGTAGTGTGAGGGGTAAGGGCCCTTCTTCTTCGCAGAAGAGGACCCTCGAGAAGGGGGGGCTGCCGCGCGACCGGAGCACTAGTTGCTCTGGGTGGGGGTCCCTCCTCTCCAGCGATTCGGAGGAGGAGGTGCCGGTGAAGACGGTGCGCACGCGTCTCGACGCCTACAGAAAGCGCCCGCCAACACCACCCCCGTCATCTGTGCCGTCCCTGCGCAGTCGCAGGGATATCGGTGTGCCGCCCGCGCGGGAGATAATGAGTATTTTCTCCCGCATGAACGCGGCCATGCGGGGGAGTAAAAACATGTCGGGGAGGAAGAAGATTGTGGCTTCACTGGTGGATGAAGCCCAATCCTCCCTCGACAAGCTCCTCGAGCGGAGCGTCACAGAGGAGGAGGCGAAGCTCCGCAAGCAGGTTGCGAGCCTGGAGGTGGAGCTCACTGCCTCCCGAAAGGAGATGGAAGATCTCCGTCGGGAGGTCGCTGAGCTGACCAAAGCGGTCAAGGCACCTCCAGGTCCCATGCCGCCTCCTCCTCTGACGGCTGGACCAGCGCCGAAGACGGCGCCTAGGACCGCGTCCACCATGGCGCCCGGCTCGCCGCCGAAGCCTGTACCGACTACGGTGCAGGTCCTGACGGCGATCGAGAGGCGCCTCGCGGTCCTGGAGGACCGGGCGTACCGCCCTCCGCTAGCGCGTCCCGCGTTTTCATACGCGGCGGCTGTCGGCGGTGCTCCCGCTCCGGGTCCAAGCGGCACACCCGCTGTCCGCCGCCCCGCTCCGACCCCGTCCGCTTCAGCGAACCGGATGCCGGCCGAGACCGCGGCCCAGGCGCGGAAGGCCAAGGGGCGCGGTAAGAAGAGTGGCACCCCTGCCGCCTCGTCTACCTCTAACGTCGCTCCCGTTGCTTCCTTACATCCCTCCAGACGGGAGGGATGGGAAGTAGTGGGAGCCAAGAAGAGGAAGACGAAGGCTGCCAAGAAAGCGGCCAAAGCCGCCGCGGCGAAGGCGCCGAAGAGGCCCCGCCCCCCTCGCTCCACCGCCGTCGTCCTGACGGTGACGACGGTAGGTGTGGAGAAAGGGGTGGGGTACGCCGACGTACTGAGGACCGTGAAGTCCTCAGTCAACCTCTCGGCCCTCGAAATACAAGGGGGGCTCCGGTGCAAGACGACACGCACCGGGGCTCGCCTCCTCGAGGTCTCCGGCGCCTCCAGCGGCCCTAAAGCTGACGCCCTAGCGGCTCAGCTTAGGGTCGAGCTGGACGAAGAAGCCGTCCGCGTCACCAGACCCACCAAATGCGCCGCATTGCGCATCACGGGTCTGGATGACGCGGCCACGACGGAGGAAGTTGTCTCCGCCGTCGTGGAGGCGGGCGGCTGCCCCCGTGACCAGGTGAAGGCTTCAGATATCTCCTTCGGCTCCACTGGTCACGGGATGACAGTCGTCCAGTGCCCCGTCGCGGCGGCACTGAAAGTGGCGGACGGACGAAGCCTCCTCGTAGGGGGCTTCCTAAAGGCGCAGGTGCACCTCCTTCGTGCCCGGGAAACCAGATGTTTCCGGTGCATGGTGGTGGGGCACGTCGGAGTGCAGTGTACAGCGGAAGTCACCGTGGGCGATCGGTGCTTCCGCTGCAGCCGGCCCGGTCACAAGGCAAGTGCCTGTGACGCCCCGCCTCGCTGCTTTAGATGCGAGGCGGAGGGCAAGACCGCGGATCACCGGGTCGGCAGCACAACCTGCGCCGCCTCGAAGCCAAAACCTCGTCCGTCCGCTGAGAGCGGTGGGGGTGCCGCGCTTGCGCGGCCAGTTGCTTCGCGGCGGGATGCGGTTATGGACGTCAATTAATGTCTGACGCCCGTATCCGTATCCTGCAAGTGAATTTGAACCACTGCCGTGCTGCTCAGGATCTTCTGTACCAGAGCATCCGGCAGTGGTCCATAAACTTGGCCGTGGTCGCCGAGCCGTACTACGTCCACCCGGGAAGCCCGGTGGACGAGGACGGCTCGGCCTGTTGTATCTTTGGGGGGTCCGCCGGCAGACAACTCGCGCCTTGCGATCATTGCAAGGGGCCGCGGGTGTGTTGCGGCGGACTATGATGGGTTGGCAGTCGTGGCCACCTACATCTCGCCGAACATTGACGAGTCTCAGTTTGAGCTATGGCTCACTGAGCTCGACGTCGTCTTCGCTGCGTGCCGTCCTCGCCCTGTCCTGCTCCTGGGAGACTTCAACGCCTGGAGTGAGGCGTGGGGCTCCCGGGAAACCAGGGACAAGGGGAGGCTTCTTGAGGACTGGACCAGAACACGTGGTCTGGAGGTCCTCAACCGGGGGAATGTCGCCACCTTTTGGCGGCGGGGGGGGGAATCGATCGTGGACGTAACGTTCGCATCCCCTGACCTCGCCGCCCATATTACAGGCTGGCGCGTGGAGGAGGGTGAGGAGACGCACTCGGATCATCGGTACATCCGGTTCGATGTCGTCCCCCCACCTGACCTCCCACAGCCGGTGGCAAATCCCCCGGATCCGCGTTGGGCACTTCACCATCTGGATCGGGAGGCTCTCCTGGAGGCATCCATCGTGCAGGCCTGGATTCCGGCGCCGGACCGGCCTGCCGATGTGGATGCCGAGGCGGAGTGGTTCAGGAGAGCCATGTCGCAAATCTGTGATGCGGCGATGCCTAGGGTTACACCCAGACCAGCCGGGAAGCAGGTGTACTGGTGGTCGCCGGAGATTGCAGAGCTGCGCGCAGCATGCATCTCCGCCCGCCGCCGGTACACCAGGTTTCGCCGGAGGCGTCGCCGCCCAGACGACGCGGCAGCCCGAGAGGCGGAGCTTTTTCAGGCATACAGGGAGGCTAAAGGTAATCTCCAGGAGACGATAAAGCGGGCCAAGACGGCGGCCCGCGAGGAGCTCCTGGAGACCCTGCAGCAGAACCCATGGGGGCGCCCGTACCTACAGGTCAGGGAGAAACTCCGACCTAGGGCGCCCCCACTGACCCAGAGTCTCCAGCCGCAGCAGCTGGAGCGGGTCATGGGCTCCCTGTTTCCGACGAGCGCGGAGGAGCACGTCCCTCCGCGCATGGCTCCGTCTCTGCCCGACGCGGATAGCACTAGCGAAGACGACGTACCCGAAGTCAGGGTGGGGGATCTAGGTGCGGCAGTACTCCGGCTTGAACGCCGGAAAATCACTGCCCCCGGACCCGACGGCATTCCTGGCCGTGCATGGGTCCTGGCCCTCGAAGAACTCGGGCCTCGACTGATGGGGCTCTTTAGCGCATGCCTCGAAAGGGGCCAGTTTCCCAAGGTGTGGAGGACGGGGAAACTGGTCCTGATCCGTAAGTCGGGGCGGCCGGTGGACTCACCGTCCGGATACCGGCCGATCGTGTTGCTCGACGAGGTGTGTAAGCTCTTTGAGCGAATTATCGCGGAACGCCTCGTCGAGCATCTCACGAGTCTGGGGCCAGACCTGGCGGATAACCAGTTCGGTTTCCGTCGGGGACGCTCCACCGTGAGCGCGATCATGCGCGTGAAGAGCCTGACGGAGGAAGCAGTCTCGCAGGGCAAGGTGGTGGTGGCGGTGTCTCTTGACATCGCCAACGCGTTCAACACCTTGCCATGGAGCTGCGTTAGGGAGGCGCTCGTGTATCACGAAACGCCTCTCTACCTCCGTCGTATTGTCGGGGCCTATCTCTCGGAGAGGGCCATAGCTTTCCCCAGCTGGCTCGGGCCAGCTCGGCGAGATGTGTCGTGCGGTGTTCCGCAGGGGTCGGTCCTGGGGCCGCTTCTGTGGAACATCGGCTACGACTGGGTGCTGCGGGGTGCGTTGCCTAGGGGTGTCGGCGTAACGTGCTACGCCGACGATACCCTCGTCACGGCGCGGGGTGCAACGTACCAGGAGGCAGCACTGAAGGTCACGACGGGTGTTGCTCGAGTCGTGGGTCGGATACGGCAGCTGGGACTGGAGGTGGCCTTGCACAAGTCCGAGGTTCTGTGTTTTCACAGACCTCGGAACGGTCCACCAGAAGGTTCCAGCATAAATGTGGGAGGCGTTAGCATCGGCATCAAGCCCTCGATGAAGTACCTAGGGATCGTACTTGATAGCCGATGGAACTTCGGACCACATTTCCGAAGTTTGGTCCCCAAGGTGACGCAGGCATCGGTCGCGCTTTCGCGACTGATGCCCAACCTAAAGGGACCCAACGCCTCCTGCAGGAGACTGTACCTGGGGATCGTGCGGAGTATGGCCCTATACGGGGCTCCCGTATGGGCGGATAGGTTGGCGGTCAAGGGGAACGTGACTCTGTTAAACAGACCACTTAGAACCTTGGCCGTCAGAACCGTACGGGGGTACCGCACGATCTCCGGAGAGGCTGCATGTCTCCTAGCCGGGACCCCTCCATGGGACCTGGAAGCGAGAGCCCTTGCGTCATTGTTCCAATGGCGCAAGGAGGCGCTGGAGCGGGACCACAGGCCTGCGTCTCGAGAAATCGAGGACCAGCGGTCCCAACTCCGCCAGGATCTCATGGAGTCATGGAGGGTGCGACTTGAGCAACCCAAGGGGGGTGCCATCTTCATCGCGGCGGTGAGACCGATCATGGACGATTGGCTGCAGAGGCAGCATGGTGACCTCACCTACCGTGCGACGCAGATGGTTGCCGGGCATGGATGCTTCGGTAGCTATCTGTTTCGCATACATCGTGAGGTCACACCCCGGTGTCAACACTGCGAGGTTTCCGACGACGACACCGCACTCCACACGTTGGTGGAGTGCTCAGCGTGGGCGAGTCAGCGCCGGGACCTCGTAGTGGGTCTGGGCGTGGATACCCTCTCGCTGGGGACCATGCTTCAAGCCATGGTATCCAGCGGGAGTAGGTGGAACGCGGCCGTGTCCTTCTGCGAGCAAGTCATGCTCGCGAAGGAGGCGGCCGGGAGGGAGAGGGAGCGTACCCTCCCCGCCGAGTTCCGTAGTCGGCGGCCAGGCCGCCCCAGACTACGCGACTACGCCCAAGACTATCGTCCTCCATGATCGGGGCCTGAGGACGGCGGGATCGCCACCCACCGTCCTTACAGAAGCAGGCTAGAAGGGTTGCGTGCTGCGGGGCCTTTGCCCCATAGCACGCAACCAGATTCACTCACTGACGCGGGATAAAACCCGACCCCAATGACGCGGGATTCTCGTCCCGACCAAACACCCGCAGAGACCACAGGGGTGGTCAAAGTCCGCCGGGCGCCACTGGACATACCCTCTGCTAGTAACCAGGGACGCCCGGCAACGGACGTTAGAGCGGCCGCGGAATTGGGCCGCGGAATTAAAAAAAAAAAAAAAAAAACACGAAAAACGACGCCGACGCTAAATTTCAAAAAATACGGACCATATTTTCACTTCTGCAGGACCACCTCTTGGGAACCACTGATAAGCGTAACGTGCGATTTCTACTATACTATAGCAATACTCGTTAGAGAACTTCATTCCAAAAATAAATAAATTCGTTTCATCCTGTCCAAAGATACAGTAACAATCATAAAAAATACAAACATTCGAATTGAGAACCTCCTCTTTTAGAAGTCGGTTGAAAAGACAAGATTACTATTTCAAATGTTTTGAAACTTTTAAGCGTAGGTGGTAGGGGCTGGCTCTCCCGCCTGCGGAAATAAATATTGTTTTAGGGAAAATTCGTCTTTATTGTATTTCAAATGTTTTTAAGTGTTCGAGTTGTTAAATTCTGTTGTATTCGAATTTTCTCTTCGCTGCTGGTTCTGATTTTGATAAATATAAGTGAATAAATTTTGTTGGACACCAAAACAAATAAATACGCATTCAAAAGCGTGATATGAATCAAATAACAGTAATTTAATAAAAAGCCTTTTTTTTTACAAAATGACAAATATTTTTTTACTCTTTTCAGCTAACGTAATCCTACGCTTATATTATAAAACCTATGTGGCCTTTGACAGAGGCCAAAGGTGGCCAAAGTCCGCCAAAGTCCTGAGGTTATCCTTATGAGGATAACCCGGACGCCCCACAAAAGACGATAAGGAGATATTTAATAAGGAAGAGTAAGACTTATAAAATGAAATAGAATAAACAATAGATAATCTATTAATACTCGTAAATAAAGGACGCCCTGGGCTTCACCCTCGTGGCAATAATTTTCCGCTTTTGTTTTCTATTATGGTAGATATAAATCGTATCCAATATCTCCTCCCAGATTGCTTGATCTACCGTTCTATGTACAGAACTTGTGCGACATTGTTCTATTCGCCGATGATACGAGTACATCACTTATTTTTAAAGTTGATCGCAAGCTGAGGAATTTCGACGAAGTGAATAGTTCACTTGCACTAGTTCTGGATTGGTTTACAACCAACAATTTACTTCTGAACGCACATATTGCAGAAACTCACTTATTATTGCTAAACTATTATTATTATGATATTGTTAGGTATTGCTACTTTGAGATTATGTGGCACCTATAACTAGTATTTGACTTTATTGTGAATAACAGAGATCCATAATTTGTAAGTTTACATGGTCACGTACTGCCCTTGCCCTCTTCTTATTGTTGTAACAGAATCATTGTATTTACTGGCGAATAAAAAGAGTGGCGGTGAGTTTTTCTTGCCAGGTTCTTTCCTCACAGGCTCTACCTATTGTCTAGCAAATCTGGCGTAAATGTAAATGATGAAGCATTTTCTTTTTTGATGTTCATAATTGTTACTTTGTGACCTACATGAACAAAGATATTTTGATTTTGATTTTTTTTTGATCTTATGCATCAAATTTCATCGGTGGTTAGAACAAGATCGAGCAAAAACGGAACAGAATAACATTAAGTATATATTCATTATATAAAATATTTCCTCCCAGATTACTTGTGCATCAAATTTCATCATTGGTTAGAACAGATAGAGAAAACAAATTAACAAAATAACATTCAAAAGGAAACATTGAAATCGTCGTATGTTTATTTGTCGGATAATATATTAATTATTCAAGATTTCACATTTTCATCATTTCGGCCCATTTGATGCCCACTGCTGGGCATAGATTTCCCCCAAAGAGGGGGGATTTCAGCTTACATATACCACGCTGGCTGAACATGTTGGTTCGATTTCTAATACCAGAGGTATTTTCAAGATTTCGATGAGTTAAGAAAACAACTACGTACCTACTTAACATGTGTCTAGTGCTCTCATATTATTATCGTAATAGCGAATAGTTAGAATTAAAAAATTGTTTCTCTTTAAATAAAACCCACTGACCAAGCCCTTGAAGCGTGCTGTAGTAGCTGCAGCAGGTTGCTGGATACAACCAATGCAATATTTTAATTAAGTAGAGGTGATTACAGAAAAGTGGCCGTGAGTTTTCATTGCCGGGTTTTTACTCGCAGGTTCTATCTTACGAATCTGGCATTAAATGTAGAATCGACATACATAAGTTATACTTTATAAAAGGTTTAAAGAGACACAATCACACACACGTAGGTACATTTACTTCATACTTACCAAACATTGTCATCCAGAAAGTTCTGTTTACACAATTTTTTTCACGTAATTCGTTTGTTAGCAGCACTGACGAGTTTTTGAACGAAGCCCTCGTCTCGTCTGAACTTTACCATTTTTGGCAAGATGTGAAAAAATTATAATTACGTTGCAAAAGTTCGTAAAGTTGGTGAACCATATCTTGAAGAGTTTTTATTTGACTGTTTATTTTCTTCAAGTATTTTCCCATTAACGTCTATTAACGTTCTGTTTTCTAGAAAACCTTAAAGATCTTCATTCAATTCTTCAAGTTTTACCTAAAGTATATAGGTCTTGAATCGAGTAATTTTTAAGTAGGTTTTTGTCCGCTATGCTTGTTTGATATGAATATGTTTAATCACGTTGTTTTTACGAAGGGGCAAGGAGAGGCGTATAATATTACGGCCACATGTCCGCATGGTTCCAAGTTAAAGGGAATGAGCCTATCGCCGCTAACTTTACTGGGTGGCATAGTCGGTTACATTTACATAACAAACGCAAATATATATAGTAATGTTAATGTTTGTAAGCTTGGGGTTCTGCCCCACAGAACGCAACCACATTCACTTACCGACGCGGGATAAAACACAACCCCAAGGACGCGGGATTAAACCCGACCACAGCGAGAGGCCACACGGGTGGCCAAAGTCCGCTGGGCACCACTGAAAATTCCTTGTGTGCTCACCAGAGACAAAAAAAAACAAATTCGAATGGGCACTAAATATCTATACTCTATACCACATTTTGTAGGTAGGTATTCACACTGTTCAGGAATATAAATATTTCCCTATGAACCTGTAACCCTAACATAGGGAGCAAGTCTAACGCCATCAGCGCAGCTCTGAGTTATTTATTAGTTTGCCAGTTTCAAACTAGGTCGTTAAATAATCCGACTGAGTAAATCTGAGACTCAAAGACCATTTACTTAATTGGAAATAGTACTCAGACATTAATTTGTCTTAAGAAGCAAATTATTAGACGTTCATAGCTGCTATTAGAGTGCTATGGAGCTCTATCAAAATCACTAGGGCTTGAAGTGGTTGTTGGGAGTGTATTGAAACGCTTAGTAACAGTATGTGAATTGAATTATTTTATTATCGAAATGTATTCGTATTTATATCATACAGGTATAATATCCCCGGCGACACAAACAGGTTTAGATGGGCGTGGATCTAAAAAATAGAACGACTATAAATACCTATATGTTTGTAGTACATATAATTTATTGCTTATACCTAATTGGCTAGTTCATTTATAAGAAGGTGTGACTTATGGCGTACGCGTGCCTGGAAACTGGTAGAAGCTTGTCGCAGGGACTAGAAACGCCTTCTCGCATGATCTAGACGTTTCGTATATATGACGTCAGAGGTGCCTCGTTCAGTTGCTTGCCTACACGCCACAGGCTCAAGTGATCCTTCCGTCAACGGACAAGGCTGTGGCAATAAGTTTGCCCCCTATTACGTGGGACTTGCATAGATGGGGAAATATGGGCGTGTTAAACGCCAATGTACCCCAATTTTGTATATGTGTGTGAGTATTTGAGTCATAGTTGCCATCATTAAGTTTTCTTAAAATAATGTTATTATATCTAAATCTTGTGAAAGATTGTAAATCAAATATTCGGTCTAATAACGGAACTTTGAAATAAGAACAGATATGCAAACATTTGCAACGTCATTTTCCTATCGGTGCAATTGAAATAGGATTTCCAATTTCCCGCCAGCGAGGAAATAATCATAACCTTTTTTACTGTCGTATTTGCTTTTCTCGTCGGTACCAGCAAACTTGTTGGTATTCGTTAGGTATTTTTTAAAACTTTGAGGTGTACGTAGGTCACACTATAAGTTTTGGGTAACTTAAAAAAACAACATGTTAAAACCAAAATATTATGTTTATTGCTTTTCAAAATACTCTCCTTAACATTTTAAAAAATTTTTCATGCGATCGAACCATTTTTTAAAACAGGAGGACCACAGATCTGAAGCCATGTTTTCTACGTGCTGATTGAACGCTATCACTGCCTCTTTGAAGTTGGTAAAAGTGAAACCTCTCATCAAATCTTTGATTTTGGGGAAAATACAGAAATCACAGGGTGCTAGGTCGGGGCTACGCGCAGGATGGGTGACGAGTTGTACTTTTTCGGAAGCTAAAAATGACTTTGTTTTGTTAGCCGTGTGTGAAGAAGCGTTTTCATGATGTAGGAGAACGCGGCTTTTGGGTCGTCTTTCGCGAACTTTTTCTAACACCCTGGGTAAACAAATGGTAGAAACTCGGCATTAACACTCTTTTGATTTTCAAGTGGAATTGTACAGATGGGACCCGTAGCTGAGAAAAAAAACGCGATCATTTTTTTACCAAAGTTTTTCGCCTGCCTCACTTTTGTTGGCTTGTTCTCATTTTCAAACACCCATTCACAAGATTGCTGTTTTTTTTCGGGTTCAAAACAATAAATCCACGTTTCGTCTCCTGTGACAATGTCATAAACAGCATTAGAATGTCTGTGGTCGTACTTCAGTAGCATCTGTGCGCACCATTCCACGCGAGCCCGCTTCTGCTCCGCTTTCAGTTCATGAGGGATCCAACGACAACAAAGTTTCCGAACTTTCAATTTTTCATGTAAAATTTTCTGGATTTGACTCATACCAATCGCCAATAGTCGTCGAATTGTTTCATAGGTAATCCGCGGGTTTTCTTCAATATTAACCGCTTAACAGTAGCTACATTATTTTCGTTGACGGCAGTTGAAGGCCGCCCTTCACGAAATTCGTCATGTAAAGAAACTCGACCTCTCTCAAATTCAGCAAACCATCGCCTCACGGTGCTCAAACAAGGTGCTTCTCTCCCAAAAGCATTTTGAAGACCAGCGGCACAGTCTTGCAGAGAGAGAGAACTTTCAAAATCATAAAAAATCATCACTCTAAAATATTTTCCATTTTCGTTGCATACGTAGAACTTGATGTGTGATAAAAAACAATTGACAAATGATTTCCCGCCAATTATTTCTTTTTATTTCTAAGAAGGTTGCAACGTTTAAAAAAATATAACATTCCAAATTCAAATATTTCCGATTAACGAGAAGTGCAAAACTTTTAGTGTGCCCCATGTATAAGGGTCACACCAAGATTTTAAGGGCCCAAGCTACTTGAAAGTAGAACACCTGCGGACCAGTCGACGATGTTCTATAGAAAACAGTAAATATAGGACCCAGTACAAACAAGGGACGTCATGTCGTCCTTGTTCTATAGAACTTGTTACATCAATATTTAATCTATAATCAATGATAAATAAGGTGGTCAATTAAAATATACCAGAAAAGTACTTACAAATGGTTCGAGTTTTGGCTCTGCCAATATTAATTTAAGCTGGCTCGTAATTTTCTCTTTCATCAAATTCGTTTGAGTCAAAGTTAGTAAACTTAGTAAGTTGCGAATTTTCTTATGAGGAGTTCACGGTCCGTGATTGCTACGTAGTTTGTCCAACAAAAATAATTGCTTTCCGCCCTGTCGTTACCACAAGGCCTTGTAAGTTTTTATGTTTTCCGGACAATCTACTTTGTTAGAAAAGGGAACGCTACAAAACTTTTCCATCGTACAATGTATGACATATTTTATAGATGTTTAATTGCTTTATAGGAAAATGATGGACATTAAAAACTATGAACCATATTATTACTATTAGCATATGCCCGTACCTTTGCTTGCATGGAATAGCTTTGACGATACCTTACTTTGTTTTCCTGATATCCATTCCTGATTTTAATGAAACAAAGCCTATAATAATATGTTAACAGTCTATCCGTATATAATGTTTTTATAGAATGATTTGTTTACCGTATTATGTATAATTTCCTTTTTACCTATACTTGTACTCTATTTACTCTTGTAATTGCACCATCATCCACATGTGCGTAACCTCATTCCAGTCCATCCAAAGGTTGCCTGGAAGAGATCGCTTTAAGCGATAAGGCCGTCCATTGTACATTAATTGCTATAATCAATTGTTAACTTTGTTTGTTTACTATTATGTTGGTGTACAATAAAGAGTTTTCTATCTATCTATCCATCCGTGAAAACAATATAAAAATTCGTTTAGTAACTTCGGAGATAAGTAGATTCAGATAAGACTGAAATAAATACTGAATTTGTGTTAATGAGCGATACAAAAAGTTGTATCGCTCACACTCACTTAGTTAATTTTATTAAATGTAAAGACTATTTTCACAGTTTTTCACAGCAATTTTTCAGTGCTACTATTGAAAGTATTTGACTTAAACAATAAATACAATAGATAGAGCTTTACATAATATTATTTGAACGAAAACTGTAATTTCTTACGCTCCGAAGCGTCTCTGTGATTTACCTTAAATTAACCATGGACGTATTAAATAAACTACCTTTTGTGGACACAATAATAATAATATTATTACACTCTCGGATATCAAAGTACCTGGTTGATGTTAAGTTTGACCCATTTACGTAAGATAAACAAAGATAAAAGATAAACATAGAAAATGGCGAATGTTAAACGTATGATAGTCAAGTGAACATCTCCAGGACCCAAGTCATCATCATCTGCAAGCGGTACACCTGCTGAAAGAGGCAGGCCTATGTCACTCGCCTAACAATTGCAAAAAATACGTGACGTCAGCGACAACTTGAAGTTGTAAATAAGTAAGGGTTGTCTCTTGTTTGTGACACGGCATTGACCATAGAGTTGATATTGAGGCATTAACGTCATAATTATTCGTCAAATTATACTGGTACTTTCCTGACAACCCTAACGTTCGATTATGTTCACTGTAAACAAAAGAATGTGCTTTAATTAACGTCGGAGTGCAAGTTCTGTATGTAAGTACTATTCCCTATTCTCTGACAGAGGCTCTGTCAATAAGGACGTCAAAAATTGACACAACAACCGACTTCAAATTACCGAAATGGGACCAAATTGAAATGGGACCACTTGGGAATTAGTAGCTATCAAATAAAAATAAATTCTAAATCGGTTCACCCAGTCTATAAAGATATGTCCATATCTTCCGGAACGGCAACGGCAATAGCCTAGCCCCCTAATATGTGTAACCATTTAAGTGAGCTGTATGTTGCTTGGATTGCCCTCTTTTTTGGGGAGGCCTGTGCCTAGCAGTGGGCGCCAATGGGCCAAGATGATGATGAAGATTTAAGAGACTGGCAAAATGTGGGTGTAATAAACACCTCTGTCCACCCCTTAAGGGATACAGACGATCAAAACATCATCAAACAAATAGAGCCTGGTACGTCTGTCCACAGCTGCACTGCTTGTACGAGAATAACTTACTTACATGAAATTATCACTGTTCGACCGCTCTACGAAGCACGAAGCCAATGCAAAATATTTATCATCGACTATTATTGCTATATATATTTGACTGCCTCGGTGGCTCAGTGGTATGAGTATGCGACTGCCGCCCCTGAGGTCCCAGGTTCGATTCCGGGTCGATTCAAATTATTTGTGTGATCCACAAATGTTTGTTTCGGAGTTTGGGTATTTTCTATGTATAATATGTATGTATTTAGAAATATACATATAAGTATGTTTATCAGTCGTCTAGATCCCATAACACAAGCTTATATTAGCTTAATTTGGGCTAGATGACGTTGTGTGAGAATGTCCAAAAATATTTATATTTATTTATTTATATTTATATTTATTATTGTACTCTTATATTATTGGTTGACACGGAATGTCAAAGTCAAAGTCAAATACTCTTTATTGTACACAAGAACATAAACAAATATTTACACATATTTTTAAAAAGAATGTACATCAGGCGGCCTTATTGCAAAAGAGCAATTTCTTCCAGACAACCTCAGGATGGAAAGAAAATTGTTGAAATTGATGGAATGCTTTGTTCTGTCATATAAATTATCAAAAAAGTTGGGGACAGGAGGATAGATACTTTACGACCGATCAAAACGGCCAAGTGCGAGTCGGACTCACGCACAAAACATTCCGCCAAAAAAAATCAAGTTTGTTGTATGGGGGCCCCCTTATTGTATTCTGTTTTTTAGTATTTTTTATTAAAGAGGCACCCAAAATACATCATCTGTGAAAATTTTAACATTCTAACTCTATCGGTTCATGGAAGCAAGATAGTGTTCTTTCTCTCTTTTCTTAATACACAGTTTGCAGTTACAGGAAGAGCGTTCCACATTTTGACAGCATTAACGGTAAATGAGTAGGAAAGGAAGTCAGTTTTGTGAGAAGGACGGTTGAGGCACAATTCATTCGATACGCGCATCAGTGTAAATCGCTCCCGCAGGTAGGAAGGGCATGAGGGATTGTGTAGGACATTGAAGAGGAGACATAATAACCGAGTATTCCTACGAAGGCGGATCCTATTGTTTTATCATGGACTTTCGCCAGGTAACGCCTGATTCCATTCAATATTTATAAGTTGTTACGATCTTTTCAAATATGGCTTGGTAAAGGGGGAGCACGTCGTTTGGTGAAGGTGAGCGCTGACATGTCGTAAGGTGCCCAGCCTAAACCTACAACTGAGTCGCAATTCTCATTCGCCCACGATGTATTCCCCATTTTACCACACGTGTGCTTAGTATTGGATCTCGCGAATTCTCGAATTTAGCCAACGTGACACCAACCCTTATTAACAAATGACAAATGATTTCCCGCCAATTGTTTTTTTTTATTACTAAGAAGGTTGCAACGTTTAAAAAAATATAACATTCGAAATTCAAATACGTAGGTCACACTATAAGTTTTGCGTAACTTACAAAAACAACATGTTTAAACCAAAATATTATGTTTATTGCTTTTCAAAATACTCTCCTTTACATTTTAATCACTTTTTCATGCGATCGAACCATTTTTTAAAACAGGAGGACCACAGATCTGAAGGCATGTTTTCTACGTGCTGATTGAACGCTCTGGAGTTGATAAAAGTGAAACCTCTCATCAAATCTTTGATTTTGGGGAAAATACAGAAATCACAGGTCGGGGTTATGTGCAGGATGGGTGATGAGTTGTACTTTTTCGGAAGCTAAAAATGACTTTGTTTTGTTGGCCGTGTGTGAAGAAGCGTTGTCATGATGTAGGAGAACGCGGCTTTTGGGTCGTCTTTCGCGAACTTTTTCTAACACCCTGGGTAAAAAAATGGTAAAATACCAGTCGGCATTAACACTCTTTTGATCTTCAAGTGGAATTGTACAGATGGGATCCGTAGCTGAGAAAAAAAACGCGATCATTTTTTTACCAACGTTTCTCGCCTGCCTCACTTTTGTTGGCTTGTTCTTATTTTCAAACACCCATTAACAAGATTGCTTTTTTTTTCGGTTTCAAAACAATAAATCCACGTTTCGTCTCCTGTTTGTCATAAACAGCATTAGAATGTCCGTGATCGTACTTCAGTAGCATCTGTGAGCACCATTCCATGCGAGCCCGCTTCTGTTCCGCTGTCAGTTCATGAGAGATCAAACGACAACAAAGTTTCCGAACTTTCAATTCTTCGTGTAAATTTTTTTGGATTTGACTCATACCAATCCCCAATAATCCTCGAATTGTCTCATAGGTAATCCGCGGGTTTTCTTCAATTAACCGCTTAACAGTAGCCACATTATATTCGTTGACGGCAGTTGAAGGCCGCCCTTCACAAAATTCGTCATGTAAAGAAACTCGACCTCTCTCAAATTCAGCAAACCATCGCCTCACGGTGCTCAAACAAGGTGCTTCTCTCCCAAAAGCATTTTGAAGACGAGCGGCACAGTCTTGCGGAGAGAGAGAACTTTTAAAATCATAAAAAATCATCGCTCTAAAATCTTTCCGACTTAATTCCATTTTCGTTGCATACGTAGAACTTTGATGTGTGATAAAAAACAATTGACAAATGATTTCAAGCCAAATGTTTATTTTTATTACTAAGAAGATTGCAACGTTTAAATAAATATAACATTCGAAATTCAAATAGTTCCGATTAGCTAGAAGTGCAAAACTTTTAGTGTGCCCCATGTAGTTCCGATTAGCTAGAAGTGCAAAACTTTTAGTGTGCCTCATGTAGTATATAGATTACATTACTTTAATTAGTAAAACGAAAAATATGTTCTCGCTTTTCATAAATAGCAAGTCTTTGCGTATGGGGCGGGGCCCCAAGAGATTCGACTACGTCCTCGCCGTCCGCCCTGGACCCCAACTTGACCACGGTAACGCAGTGGCAAGTTGGGTGACCGAACGTCGATATCGAGACTTGTGTGGCCAACATTGCGATTAATTGTGCTATCATGGATATGCCTGACGAGACCCCCGGTACTGACACTGCCCTTTCCCGGGCAGTCTCAGCCGACGACCTACCGCATGAAACACGGAATTCGATGCCTCATGATTTGGGGGCACGCGTCGCGCCGCCTAGTTGCAGCGCGACGTCGGCGCCCCAAGGAAATGTTGCTGCTGGGACTGACGATGGGTCAGCTCCCAGTAGGGTGAAGACTAAGGGCCGTTCCTCTTCGCAGAAGAGGACCCTCGAGAAGGAGGGGCCGCCGCGCGACCGGACTAGTTGCTCTGGGTGGGGGTCCCTCCTCTCCAGCGATTCGGAGGAGGAGGTGCCGGTGAAGACGGTGCGCACGCGTCTCGGCGCCTACAGAGTGCGCCCGCCTACTCCACCGCCGTCCTCTGTACCGTCCCTGCGTAGTCGCAGGGATATTGGTGTGCCGCCCGCGCGGGAGATCATGAGCATTCTCTCCCGCATGAACGCGGCCATGCGGGGGAGTAAGAATATGTCGGGGAGGAAGAAGATTGTGGCTTCACTGGTGGATGAAGCCCAATCCTCCCTTGACAAGCTCCTCGCGCGGAGCGCCACAAAGGAGGAGGCGAAGCTCCGCAAGCAGGTTGCGAGCCTGGAGGTGGAGCTCACTGCCTCCTGAAAGGAGATGGAAGATCTGCGTCGGGAGGTGGCTGAGTTGACCACAGTGGTCAAGGCACCTCCAGGTCCCATGCCGCCTCCTCCTCTGACGGCTGGACCAGCGCCGAAGACGGCGCCTAGGACCGCGCCCACCACGGCGCCCGCCTCGCCGCCACAGCCTGTGCCGACTACGGTGCAGGTCCTGACGGCGATCGAGAGGCGTCTCGCGGTCCTGGAGGACCGGGCGTACCGCCCTCCGCTAGCGGGCCCCGCGTTTTCATACACGGCGGCTGTTGGCGGTGCTCCCGCTCCCAGTCCTAGCGGCACACCTGCTGTCCGCCGCCCCGCTCCGCCCCCGTCCGCTTCGGTGAGCCGGATACCGGCCGAGACCGCGGCCCAGGCGCGGAAGGCCAAGGGGCGCGGCAAGAAGAGTGGCACCCCTGCCGCCTCCTCTTCCTCTATCGTCGCTCCCGCTGCTTCCGTACATCCCTCCAGACGGGAGGGATGGGAAGTAGTGGGGGCCAAGAAGAGGAAGACGAAGGCCGCAAAGAAAGCGGCCAAAGCCGCCGCGGCGAAGGCGCCGAAGAGGCCCCGCCCTCCTCGCTCCACCGCCGTCGTCCTGACGGTGACGACGGTAGGTGTGGAGAAGGGGGTGGGGTACGCCGACGTACTGAGGACTGTGAAGTCCTCAGTAAACCTCTCGGACCTCGATATACAGGGGGGGCTCCGGTGCAAGACGACACGCACCGGGGCTCGCCTCCTCGAGGCCTCCGGCGCCTCCAGCGGCCCTAAAGCTGACGCCCTAGCGGCTCAGCTTAGGGACGCGCTGGACCAAGAAGCCGTCCGCGTCACCAGACCCACCAAATGCGCCGCATTGCGCATCACGGGTCTGGATGACGCGGCCACGACGGAGGAAGTTGTCGCCGCCGTCGTGGAGGCGGGCGGCTGCCCCCGTGACCAGGTGAAGGCTGGAGATATCTCCTTCGGCTCCACTGGTCACGGGATGACAGTCGTCCAGTGCCCCGTCGCGGCGGCACTGAAAGTGGCGGACGGACGTAAGATGCGAGGCGGAGGGCAAGACCGCGGATCACCGGGTCGGCAGCACAACCTGCGCCGCCTCGAGACCAAAACCTCGTCCGTCCGCTGAGGGCGGTGGGGGTGCCGCCCTTGCGCGGCCAGTTATTTCGCGGCGGGATGCGGTTATGGACGTCAATTAATGTCTGACGCCCGTATCCGTATCCTGCAAGTGAATTTGAACCACTGCCGTGCTGCTCAGGATCTTCTGTACCAGAGCATCCGGCAGTGGTCCATAAACTTGGCCGTGGTCGCCGAGCCGTACTACGTCCACCCGGGAAGCCCGGTGGACGAGGACGGCTCGGCCTGTTGTATCTTTGGGGGGTCCGCCGCAGACAACTCGCGCCTTGCGATCATTGCAAGGGGCCGCGGGTGTGTTGCGGCGGATTATGATGGGTTGGCAGTCGTGGCCACCTACATCTCGCCGAACATTGACGAGTCTCAGTTTGAGCTATGGCTCACTGAGCTCGACGTCGTCTTCGCTGCGTGCCGTCCTCGCCCTGTCCTGCTCCTGGGAGACTTCAACGCCTGGAGTGAGGCCTGGGGCTCCCGGGAAACCAGGGACAAGGGGAGGCTTCTTGAGGACTGGACCAGAACACGTGGTCTGGAGGTCCTCAACCGGAGGAATGTCGCCACCTATTGGCGGCGGGGGGGGGGGGGGGGGAATCGATCGTGGACGTAACGTTCGCATCCCCTGACCTCGCCCGCCGTATTACAGGCTGGCGCGTGGAGGAGGGTGAGGAGACGCACTCGGATCATCGGTACATCCGGTTCGATGTCGTCCCCCCACCTGACCTCCCACAGCCGGTGGCAAATCCCCCGGATCCGCGTTGGGCACTTCACCATCTGGATCGGGAGGCTCTCCTGGAGGCATCCATCGTGCAGGCCTGGATTCCGGCGCCAGACCGGCCTGCCGATGTGGATGCCGAGGCGGAGTGGTTCAGGAGAGCCATGTCGCAAATCTGTGATGCGGCGATGCCTAGGGTTACACCCAGACCGGCCAGGAAGCAGGTGTACTGGTGGTCGCCGGAGATTGCAGAGCTGCGCGCAGCATGCATCTCCGCCCGCCGCCGGTACACTAGGTTCCGCCGGAGGCGTCGCCGCCCAGACGACGCGGCAGCCCGAGAGGCGGAGCTTTTTCAGGCATACAGGGAGGCTAAAGGTAATCTCCAGGAGACGATAAAGCGGGCCAAGACGGCGGCCCGCGAGGAGCTCCTGGAGACCCTGCAGCAGAACCCATGGGGGCGCCCGTACCTACAGGTCAGGGAGAAACTCCGACCTAGGGCGCCCCCACTGACCCAGAGTCTCCAGCCGCAGCAGCTGGAGCGGGTCATGGGCTCCCTGTTTCCGACGAGCGCGGAGAAGCACGTCCCTCCGCGCATGGCTCCGTCTCTGCCTGACGCGGATAGCACCAGCGAAGACGACGTACCCGAAGTCAGGGTGGGGGAGCTAGGTGCGGCAGTACTCCGGCTTAAACGCCGGAAAATCCCTGCCCCCGGACCCGACGGCATTCCTGGCCGTGCATGGGTCCTGGCCCTCGAAGAACTCGGGCCTCGACTGATGGGGCTCTTTAGCGCATGCCTCGAAAGGGGCCAGTTTCCCAAGGTGTGGAGGACGGGGAAACTGGTCCTGATCCGTAAGGCGGGGCGGCCGGTGGACTCACCGTCCGGATACCGGCCGATCGTGTTGCTCGACGAGGTGTGTAAGCTCTTTGAGCGAATTATCGCGGAACGCCTCGTCGAGCATCTCACGAGTCTGGGGCCAGACCTGGCGGATAACCAGTTCGGTTTCCGTCGGGGACGCTCCACCGTGAGCGCGATCATGCGCGTGAAGAGCCTGACGGAGGAAGCAGTCTCGCAGGGCAAGGTGGTGGTGGCGGTGTCTCTTGACATCGCCAACGCGTTCAACACCTTGCCATGGAGCTGCGTTAGGGAGGCGCTCGTGTATCACGAAACGCCTCTCTACCTCCGTCGTATTGTCGGGGCCTATCTCTCGGAGAGGGCCATAGCTTTCCCCAGCTGGCTCGGGCCAGCTCGGCGAGATGTGTCGTGCGGTGTTCCGCAGGGGTCGGTCCTGGGGCCGCTTCTGTGGAACATCGGCTACGACTGGGTGCTGCGGGGTGCGTTGCCTAGGGGTGTCGGCGTAACGTGCTACGCCGACGATACCCTCGTCACGGCGCGGGGTGCAACGTACCAGGAGGCAGCACTCAAGGTCACGACGGGTGTTGCTCGAGTCGTGGGTCGGATACGGCAGCTGGGACTGGAGGTGGCCTTGCACAAGTCCGAGGTTCTGTGTTTTCACAGACCTCAGAACGGTCCACCAGAAGGTTCCAGCATAAATGTGGGAGGCGTTAGCATCGGCATCAAGCCCTCGATGAAGTACCTAGGGATCGTACTTGATAGCCGATGGAACTTCGGACCACATTTCCGAAGTTTGGTCCCCAAGGTGACGCAGGCATCGGTCGCGCTTTCGCGACTGATGCCCAACCTAAAGGGACCCAACGCCTCCTGCAGGAGACTGTACCTGGGGATCGTGCGGAGTATAGCCCTATACGGGGCTCCTGTATGGGCGGATAGGTTGGCGGTCAAGGGGAACGTGACTCTGTTAAACAGACCACTTCGAACCTTGGCCGTCAGAACCGTACGGGGGTACCGCACGATCTCCGGAGAGGCTGCATGTCTCCTAGCCGGGACCCCTCCATGGGACCTGGAAGCGAGAGCCCTTGCGTCATTGTTCCAATGGCGCTGGAGGCGCTGGAGCGGGACCACAGGCCTGCGTCTCGAGAAATCGAGGACCAGCGGTCCCAACTCCGCCAGGATCTCATGGAGTCATGGAGGGTGCGACTTGAGCAACCCAAGGGGGGTGCTTTCTTCATCGCGGCGGTGAGACCGATCATGGACGATTGGCTGCAGAGGCAGCATGGTGACCTCACGTACCGTGCGACGCAGATCGTTGCCGGGCATGGATGCTTCGGTAGCTATCTGTTTCGCATGCATCGTGAGGTCACACCCCGGTGTCAACACTGCGAGGTTTCCGACAACGACACCGCACTCCACACGTTGGTGGAGTGCTCAGCGTGGGCGAGTCAGCGCCGGGACCTCGTAGTGGGTCTGGGCGTGGATACCCTCTCGCTGGGGACCATGCTTCAAGCCATGGTATCCAGCGGGAGTAGGTGGAACGCGGCCGTGTCCTTCTGCGAGCAAGTCATGCTCGCGAAGGAGGCGGCCGGGAGGGAGAGGGAGCGTACCCTCCCCGCCGAGTTCCGTAGTCGGCGGCCAGGCCGCCCCAGACTACGCGACTACGCCCAAGACTATCGTCCTCCATGATCGGGGCCTGAGGACGGCGGGATCGCCACCCACCGTCCTTACAGAAGCAGGCTAGAAGGGTTGCGTGCTGCGGAGTCTTTGCTTCATAGCACGCAACCAGATTCACTCACTGACGCGGGATAAAACCAGACCCCAATGACGCGGGATTCTCGTCCCGACCAAACACCCGCAGAGACCACAGAGGTGGTCAAAGTCCGCCGGGCGCCACTGGACATACCCTCTGCTAGTAACCAGAGACGCCCGGCAACGGACGTTAGAGCGGCCGCGGCCTTGGGCCGCGGAATTAAAAAAAAAAAAAAAAAAAAGTCATTGCGTATACAGTAAGTTCACTAAGTAAACTACGTCATTAATACAGTAAAAGCAACTTTTACTTCAATAATTTGACCGCAAGTCTCGACCCATGTTAATAAATGAATAAGCTACCCTTTCGGTAACATTACGAGAAAAGATATCTTTTGTGGTAGTTTCAATTACAAAAAGGTTGAAAACCACGTTGAGTTGAGGTACATTTACAGTTTGTAAAATGAAAAAACCATACTCGGGTGTGGTCATTTATGTTTCAACTGTCCTTTGTTTCGCTTTGGTTTTTTTAGATTTTATTAGATACTAGCGGATGTCCACGGCTTCAGCCGTGACAAATTATATACCAAAACCTTCCTCAATGACAATTCATGACAATCGGTGCAGTTATTTTTGAGTTTATCACGTACATACCAGTTTGTAGATAAACTGGCACGCGACTATATTAACTATCGTTAGTTTTTGGTCATGGTACATACAATAACTGAAAACAACTTTATATACCGACAAGCTGGTGTAAACTGGCAGCTGGTGGTTGTAAATACCTATTTTTAGTACATACTTCTGTATATTTCTTTAAACTTTCGCGTTTTGTACACATTATAAACTTAAGACTAACGGTCTTTTACGCGATTATTGAGATAATAAAGAGGTATGTATATATCTCAATAATCGCGTAAAAGACCCGTTAGTCTTAAGTTTATAATTCTGTATATTGTAAATAAAAATTATGTATTTCGCATTACAGTTCATTACAATAACTGACGACGGATGCCAGTCACTTCGTTAGCGTCCCCAACATTATTCTGTGCTGCTCCGCTCCTATTGATCGAACCTTCGGCTATGTAACATCATAGCCGAAGGTTCGCCAATCCAGTAGTATCTACTTGAGACAAACAAACACTTCAGCTTAATTATATATGTATTGGTAGGTATTTCTGCAAGTCTAAGTATTGCCCCAAGCTGGGATACCACATCTGTGGAAAACAACTATATAAAAAACCGGCCAAGTGCGAACCGGAATCGCGCACAAAGGGTTCCGTACCAAAACGGTAAACAAATTACATTTGTCGTTTGGGAGCCTCCTTAAATATTTATTATATTCTGTTTTTTAGCTGTTATATAAGCAACAGAAATACATCATCTGTATAAAAAATCAACTTTCTAACTATCACGGTTCATTAGATACTGCCTAAGAGAGAGTTGGACGGACGGACGGAAAGCGAAGTCTCATTAATAGGGTTCCCGTTTTACCCATTGGGTACGGAACCCTAAAAGTTTTAGCAATTTTCACAGATAGCATTAGCTCAGCCTGAGGCAATATTAGGGCTTTATTTCATAAAAATCGGATGGCCAAAGAGTTATTGCTGTATTGAAGTTATTACTGCAATCTAAATTGGACGCTTACCAGAGAAATATTGATATATTTTATTGAATTACTTACTCTATTACTACTCTTTTCACGACTCCTTTGCACGACTTGGTGTACGCCTATTCAATAAAATCCCTGTAGATATTATGAACCTTCCTTTGCATAAATTCAAAAAGGTAATTAAAGCGCATCTTTTGAAAAGGGCTTATTACTCCATTACTGATTATTTTGAGGATAAAGAGAAATGGAAATGAGTTGGACTCTATAACGTCGCTTGATTATTGTACTTGTTTTTTTTTGCTTTGACAAGTATGTATGTTAGCTCGTTATGTACTTAATATTGTAATTTCATACTATTGGAAAATAGTGGCTGTGAGTTTTATTGCCAGGTTCTTTCTCTCAGGCTCTACCTATTGTTTTGCGAATCTGGCAGTAAATATAAATTTAGAAGCAATTTAGATTTCAATTGTAACCTTTACAACTGACTGACTTTCAAAAGTGTGACCTTGTAGCCCACTTGAATAAACATATTTTTCATTTTCCGTTTATTACATATTTTTTATGAGAAATCACAGTAGCCATTCTAAATACCCCGAGTATTTAGAGTAGTACTACGTCAGAGCACAGGATAATATAGTATTCAGAGCTCAGAGGTAATTTAACTTTCCCAGAATCGGCTTTACTTCATAAACTAACTTTACAACATGAAACAACGTACCTGAGCTTTTAAAAGCAACTTTTGGGCCTCAGTTCCGAATATATCAAAGCATTTTCAATATGAGCGGCACTTAAATAATGTACTAAAATTTTATCTGTCTGTGTGTCTGTCTGACTGTCTGTTTATTCGGTATCAATATCTGAAACGACTGAAGCTCTGGCAGATCACATGACATTGATGACATTATCTGATTTTACTTTTCAACACAACAGGCACGGCACACGGAAACACGGCAGGCTAACTCAGCCTGCCGTGTGCCTACCTATGCATATCTATGTCGATTTTTGCGGGTTAATACCCGTGTAAAAAGTTAAGTACAGATAGATAATGTTATAATGAGCAACTTCAGCTTTCATTCAGTTTTCCCGTGGGAATTGGAAACCTTAACGCGGCTTACGAGAGGTTCTAGCGTAGCGCAATTTAGTAGAAATCGTCACGTAACGAAATGCCTACGCGGTATGTATGTGTGCTTGCGTGTATCGAGCCTATTACAAGCAAATGAGCACATCGGCGCTCAAGGGTGTGCACGTGCTCGTGTATTTTTTCTTAGTCCGTGACGGGGGTGTGCCGACCGCACAACTTTTTTATCCCCAGTTTCCCATGGGAATCGTGAACGAGAAAATTATTCCAAACGCACAAAAAATTTGCTAGCGTTCCGCTAGTCAAGTTCGATCATTATCTTTTCGTAGCATATTACTGTAGTGTCCTCGACCTGTCGTAGCATCATAGCATCAAATGACTACGAGCTACGAATAAAAATTTGCTTCATTTGCAGTCTTCTTAAGTTCAGCATAATTTCAAAGGAATTATTTTACTTGACATAAATTAAGAGCAAAACGCCTAATGCTCTCTTCTCAGTTAGTTGTGTAAAATAAACAACGTTTAGTTGCTCATAACGACCTTGGCGTTGATATTTTAAAGCAACGAGTTTTGTTTGACATATAGTTCAGTTTAAGTTACTAATTGCAACTGTAAGTTTGTACAGCTAATTAGAGGGAGCCACTTGTTGTTTTCAAGTTAAATTTAGCGGTTGTTAACTAAATAATGTGGATACTTACAAAGGGGACATAGTAAATCTCACTGAGATCTTAAAGCCTTAACTGCAAGTGGTGCACCTGCCTATCAACGGACGAGGTTCTAGCAAACATAAAACTGTCTGGCTGTGGTAATATGTTCGCCGTCTATCACGTGAGACCAGCAAAGCTACCGGCAAAGAGTAGGAATATAATATGGTGTGGTATGGTATCGTATATCATCACGCATATGTCCCTGAAGGAGTAGGCAGAAGTGCATTACACACCATACTATGCCAGTAATTTTGTTAGTCCCACGTCAAAGAGGCCAAGCCTATTGCCGTTAGCGGGAACTATAGAAAATAATCTCTGCAATCCGAAAAAGAGAAAAAACCGTGTAGTAGCTAGTAAAAAAATTTGCTACTCGTAATAACTGGTTACAAACCTACATATACTCCAAAAATAAAAAAAAAATTGAACTAAGTTAAAAGCTAACCTTAGCGCTAACCTTAATAGCACGATGTAGAAATTATGAATATGAAGCAAATATTCGATGTTGTCGGTAGTGGTCATCGTAGCTCAGTGGTCAGAGCATTCCCTGTTAAGGAAAGGCCGTGGGTTCGAGTCCCGCCGATGACATCAGTTTTTATGATCTATTTATAATTTCTTTCTTAATATTTTAAGTTAAAAGATTAAATAATAAATAAAAGTTAAGAAATAATTGCTTACTGAAATTCAAAATGGCGCTCCTGCAAATCAGAATAGGAAATTCAATAGGGATTCAACGTTTCAGATAATCTGTTTTAAATCTTGCCCTCCGTATCGGTTTTCTGCTCAGAGATAGATAGCTACTGATATTTGAAAATGGATTTAGAATTTCTGATTGGACAAAATTGTAAGTAACGAACTGTTCATTTTAATTTGTCTTTTTTTAGGGTTCCGTAGGAAAAGTCTCGGAACCCTTATAGTTTCGTCATGTTCGTCTGTCCTCGACTTTTCTCCTAAGCTGAGAGTGTTAGAAACATTGAACTTTACATGGATATGTGTATTTACTTCGTTGATAACGTGCTAAAAGAAAATTTAAAAAAACATTTTTTGGGGTACCTCCCCTACAAGTAACCAGAATTTGTTTTCCTGAGTTGCCCTGAGATTGTATGGAAGTACTGTATATACCTAGTTTCATTATGCATTAAGTTACATATTGAGTCGCATATTGAAAGTGTACTTTCAATATGCTATTCAGTAGGTGTTACATATAACGTTAAAAACGAAACACAAATCACTACTTATATCGAATCCAACAAATATCCTTTTAGTTTTCTTCTAAAAACAGTTTTACTGGGCTCCTCTCTAATGTCCGCCGGCAGACTATTTAAAAGATAAGGTAGTCGTTTTTTTAATGTTATGTCACCATAGTACATATAACATACTATAAGGAGTATCTTAGGCTACTAGTAATCCTGGGAATGCGTTCCCGTGGGAATTGGGGATTAGAAAACTCATGGGTGAAGCGGAAGGAATAATAAATGAGAGATGGTATTTCGTAACGCAATATCCAACAATTAGGGAGTTTTTCCTCGAATAGTTTTCCTGGTTTGTTATGAGACGAGACAGGGAACACGAGGGCTAAGATATTAATACAATTAACATTATGTATCGTTCACATTATCTTGTATACCTTATACTCAGACTGCAAAGATACTATATATGACGACCTAGTATATATTTTATTTTAATATTTAATTAATACTAACCTAGACATAAGATTTTACTAACATATATGAGCCTATGTTGCTTTAAATAAATTATTCAATTATTCATTCATTCATAACAAAGTCGGTTCCCAATGTCTGTACGTTCACATGTATGCTTAACTACGCATTGGATTTGATACGCTTTTCACCAATAGATCGAGCGGTTCTCGAGAAAGGTTTTAGAATCTATAAAATTTGTAAGTGGGTGAAGCAGCGGGCATCCGGTAGTTGTATGATAAAGGGTTCTATTCACATCTCTATGAGAAGTTATCCTCAACTGCACGTAATCTGCTGACGAAGCTGTTGCAAATCATCTAAAATGTCCAGAAACGGCATTGGTAGACTAATATTTCTAACTAAATAAAAACCGGCCAGGTGCGAGTTGGACTCGCGCACAAAGGTTTCCTTACGAAAACGGCAAAAAAAACACGTTTGTTGTATGGGAGCCCCCCTAAATATTGATTTTATTCTTTATTTTAGTATGTGTTGTTATAGCAGCAACAGAAATACATGATCTGTGAAAACTGTATGTTTCTAACTATCACGGTTCATGAGATACAGCCTGGAGACAGATGGACTGACGGACGGACAGCGAAGCCCCAGTAATAGGGTTCCCGTTTTACCCTTAGCGTACGGATCCCTAATAAAATCGAATGTTGATATTAGTAAAACTTGAGACCGGTGGTAACCAATTTGGAGAATAATTGTTTCGTATGTTCCTAAGGGTCCATTATAGAAGTTAAAAAAAAATGACATAGTTAAAAACCTTTTGTATAATCAATTTTTTTTATGGAATACTAGTGGTCGCCCGCGACTTCATCTGCGTGATTATTGTTCCCGTCGCCGTATCTTTATAAATTGTAGTCTATGTGTTATTCTGATGTATAAGCTATTGTTAAGTTTCATCAAAATCCGTTGAGTAGTTTTTACGTGAAAGAGTAACAAACATCCATATATGCTTACAAACTTTCGCATTTATAATATTAGTAGGATTAAGTCGAATATGTCGATATATCATTTTGAATAAAACAATAAGGGAGGCCTGCCGATGACATTTCAGTGTTTATTATAGAAATAAATATTTAGAAATAGATTTAGGTATAGTTAAAGTTTATATTTCAGAAGAGTAGGATGTTAACTTAATAATTATTGTCTACTTATCACTTTCCTTCTGACACACGATATTTTTTCATTACAAAGTAAAACGGTTAAATTTAAATAAATGACTCGGCACAATATACTTTTCCGTTATACTCTGTTCTCAATTTTAAAAGAGGAGATTAGGTTTAGTTCTCATGAGACCAACTTTTTCCGGGTGTAGTAAACAAGTTGATGCCTGTGACTCACTTGTAATAGTTTTAACTTTCCCAATCTCCACGTGAATTTATTATCCAAATAAAAATGTCCTATGTTTCCAAGAATATTAACATAAACATTACTGCTGCGGTAGTGTGGTTGGTAGTGCATCGGCTTTCGACTTCGGAGTCTCGGGTTCGATTCCCGGATCCAATCAAATATTTGTGTGTTACATTACAGACCTATACTTTGCCTGTAATTTTGTTGGTCCCACGTAATAGGGGACACGCCTATTGCCGTTGCCTAGCACTATAGAAACGCCGGGCGCCACTGGGAATTCTCTCAGTCTCTACCAGTGGCGCTCGGCAATGGACGTAGGGGCGGCCGCTATCTCGGGACGCGGATTTAAAAAAAAAAAAAGCACTATAGAAAATCCATAATCATCCTGTAATTCAAACCAAAACAGTCAGGACAGATGTTATATACCGCTAAACATAATCTCTGCAGTCCGAGAATCTAATGTTCTGTGCGTTGTTTTGTGCGAAATTTATCTGCTTACAATAATGTGTGTTCTATTCTACAATGGTTAATAGTATAAAATACCAACGCAAATTGTTGGCGTTTTCAGTTTTGTGCAAAGACCTCTTATATTGTGCGTGGGTGACAAACTGGTACATAAATCAAGTGGAGGACTACAATAAGTTTGATGTACTACAGCAGCTGCGCACTGCGAGCCCAATTTTGGGGAAGACGCACCTGCGTCTAGCGATTAAGGCTAAAAGAGCCACCACAGATAATAACAGTCGCTAATGGATGGGCTAATCTTATTCTGTTATTTCTCGGATTATTTTTTAATAACTCATCATTTAACAGTTTATAAAAAGTTATAGTCGTGTAGAAGGTATACCTAACAGGTACCTTAGGTATACGACAATAACTTCTTTCGTACGGTATGTATTTAATGAAACAAAGTCTATGACGTAAGAAAATCTATTGAAATAGATGAATTTAACAGATTTTCTTGTGGTTTCCGTAAAAAGATTAAGGCAGACAGACAAAAATAAACCAAATCCCTTTCTCACACATTTTGTTAATTTTGTTAAACAGACACAGTATTTTATTAGGTATAGTAAAGATTATGCAAATTAAATTAGACAACTTTTAATTGTATAAAATTGAGTAAATAATTATGGAAAATGTGGAGGAATTGGGGTAGATGTTCGTCCAATACGAATACAGAAGGTATTTTTGCCTGAAGGGGTGTATTTTTATGTCATCTAAGTTGAAAACTCCTCTGGCGTGATTCAGAAGAATAATTATTTAATTTGATGTAGTTCTGTTCGTCTTCGCTAGATGGCGCTGAATGAACGTAGAGATTTTCTATTTTATTACAAGAATATTCCTGGGAGCTTTTTAAGAGATTTTTTTACTTGTCTATATTTGTACTTACCAGTAATAATAACTTCGAGTAATCATAATCTGTAACAATAACATAAAAGTGTTATTAAACTGACAACACAACACAAACAAATTGTACAAAGAAGGTTGTATTACTAATTTTTTTATTTTATTTTTATTTACAATAAGAATTAAAATATACAAAATTATATACTAAAAATATTTACATTACAAAATATCGTTTAAAAAATCCTCCGCGTCATTGCCGACTGGGAAGGTTCCCAGAATGCTGGCTGTGTTGCCACGTTGGATGGCGACACTTATTCTTTGGGCCAGAAAGTAGCCAGCCTTCTGGTCCTGAGAAGCATCGATTAGGCGTTTAGCAATGTCTCTATAAAGGCGGCGAACACTCGGACCCCATGACCCCAGTGTCTCAACCCCAAACGGCTCAAATATGTAATCACCTGCTAGGTTAGCATATTTACGCCGTTTGAGGTCTTCAGCCGATGCAGTAGCAGCGCCGGCACATCCGGATGTGCTTGAAAGGTGTGAAGGGGCTAAGCTGTCAACGCATGTAGCGTCCCACACCAAAGGCCTTCCCATCTTCCACGGTAGCAACGACATACCGTCTGGTCTCTTTCCATCGCTTCGTGCTAAACCATTTGGTTCACGTACGGCCGGAAGACCTGCGGTGGAAAGAGCCCTACGAATTATATCGTTTAGCGTGCCGAGGTATACGACCTGCGCTTCTGCTACAAGAAAGACCATGGTGTCCCAGATTATCGACGGCTACTCCACAGGTGAAATGATGCGGGGATACACAAGGTGTACCCAGCCGAAGGCAAGTGGCAATGCGGAAGGTTGTGTCGTCCAACATTGTACCGATGTTGGGCGATGGGAGCGCCTGGATCCATAACCCTGACTCCCATTCTCCAACAGCTAGTAGGCGTGCACGTTCTGAAATATTGACAGAAGTGTCAATTAGTGTATTAATTCTCAATTTACAGAGCGGCAAATCCCACAGTCGCTGTGAGCCTAGACGTGAGGGCAGGTCAGTGTCGGGGCAAGACATCCTCCAAGCATTTATGGCATCGGTCTTGCATCGAACCTCGGAATCAATCAGTGTATTTGACAAAATTTTCCTGACTAATTCTTCGGGGCTATGGACCGACGACAGAAATGCTGGCAGACTGACATCTGTGACTTTACGAATACCCAGCCCGCCCAAGCGAACTGGAAGAGACGCTTGGACCCAGGACCCAGGGTCATTAATATTTACATTTAAAATTTTACACAAAGAATTTTGTATTAAGTTGTCTAGTCTGCCCAAAATTTCTACATTTTTCCAAAATTGTCCTGAATGCAGCATGTGAAAATTTGGGTACGAAAAGACAAAAACGAAGAATACTGAAAGCTGAATGAATACTGATATTACATAGACTATCAATAACCTGATAAAAAATTCAATTTTTTTAAAATCGCGGCCCCCAGGAGGCGTAAAGAAGTTTTGTCCAAAACTTTTATGTTATAAATTAATAATAATAATAATGAGGTTGTACATACCACGGAAGTGTGGGGGCCGAGGCTTTGACTATGCTAAGACCCTTCACAACCGTGAGGTGTGCAATCTTAGGGAATACTTCCTGCGGGTGGACGAGGATTTGCATCGTGATGTTGCTGCAGTAGACAACGGATTTACCCCGCTCGGTTTGGCTAAAGAGAACTGGCGCAAACCTATAATACTAAGTACCAATGACCGCATAGATGTATGGAAGGGTAAAGAGTTACATGGACGTTTCTATCAGGCCCTACATGGACCTGATATTGATTTAAAATCATCGGTATCCTGGCTACGATTCGGTAATCTATTTGGAGAAACCGAAGGGTTTGTCTTTGCAATTATGGACGAAGTTGTCATGACTAAAAATTACCGGAGGTAAATTCTGAAGGATGGTACGGTTGACATATGTCGGGCGTGCCACCGTCCTGGAGAGTCCCTTAGGCATATTATCTCTGGTTGTTCTTTCTAGTTTGGCTAACGGCGAGTATTTGCATAGGCATAACCAAGTAGCTAGGATTGTCCATCAACAACTTGCTCTGAAATACAAACTCGTGGATTCAGAAGTACCGTATTACAAGTATGTGCCCGACCCAGTTCTCGAAAATGATCATATCACATTGTACTGGGACCGATCTATTATCACTGACAGGACTATTGTTGCAAATAGGCCTGACATAGTGATGGTAGATCGGTTAGAGCGCCGTGCAATAATAGTTGATATTACTATTCCGCATGACGGCAATCTCGTGAAAGCCGAAAAAGACAAACAAGTAAAGTACTTGGATTTGGCCCACGAGATTGTCGACATGTGGCATGTAAGCTCAGCTGTTATTGTACCGATAGTCGTTTCCGTGCATGGACTGATCGCCAAGAGCCTCGACCAACACCTACAGAGGCTCTCGTTAGACGGTTGGATTAAGGGCCTGATGCAGAAGGCAGTGTTGCTCGATACGGCACGCATCGTGAGGAAATTCCTCTCTCTGGAGCCCTAACCACCGGTAGCTTGGTCCTTGTACCCGATGCCGGTGGGTCACTATTTTTTATATTTTTAAATATATTTGTATTTTTTATAGATTTATTTAAAAATGTATTAAATATTTAATTAAGTTAAATAAAGGAAATAATAATAATAATAAATTGTTTATTTTCGGTTTCTTATAGGTACATCTTACACATGTTTGGAGATCTCCTTTTAAGCAAATATATGCTTGTATCAGGAGAACCCGCTCTTCCAACAGACCTTCTATAAACTATGTACAGTTTGCATGTTTTCTTGTATACGTTATAAATCCAAAAGTAAACAATAGACCAATGTTAGGGGCCAAACAGTTGAAATTGGAGATACGAGTAGTTGTTAATTTATCTGTGTTTTCAGATATAAAAATCTCACATTTATTTGGGTTCAGTTCTAAGCCAATTGACTGAAACTCGTTCTTTATTAGGGTTAAATCTTGTAAAACTGTCTACTTTTCCCCCTAAAGTCCCGTCATCTAGGTACCAAATGTTGAATTTTAATTTAATTTTTTGAATTATTGGGTTAATGGCCAAACTGAAGATGACTGGTCCCAACGAATCACCTTGCTGACATCCAACAGCTGAATTCAAAAGGTGGTCTTTATAATTTAATTTTGTTGGCTGACTATAGCATTGCCAAAGAAAGTTAAAAATTTTGGGGGTTTCTAATTCGGCCTGTGTCAGCAAGGTGTCCTTGTTTACAGAGTTGAAAGCGTTTTTCAGGTCAACTTTCAAGATGACCTCTCCATCTTCGCTACTTTCAAGGTATGTTGCAACCGCATGGATTGCGGCCTCACAACCTCCTTTTGAACCAAAACCTAATTGAAAGGGCTGAAATTTGGTAGTAAGCTCCGTACTATAAAAACGACGACAAATTTTGGCTGCCAAACGCCGCAAAGTGGCGATGCGACGATGGGACGGCAATGGGACGAATCCAACCATCCTTCTTGTTAAGGGCACATAAATTGGCCCCATACAAAATATCTGTGATGCCACTGTCCACATTGCCTGAGAGCATGAGGTTGACTAGAGCTGTTAGCTCCCTCAGAAGTGCATCATCAGCTTCCCCAGCGCTCGGACACAACAGATCCTTAAGGTGCTGTGGTGTCAGACCGTCAAGTTCACCAGCTGATCCAAAACGAAAGGAGTCAACAGCTGTGCGCACATCCTTGGCAGTAGTCTCAAGATTTTCTGTGTCGTTGTTCGGAGGATCAGGGAAAGAGAGGTCAGCTGCGGATGGTGGGGGCTTACTCTGCAAGCCCGTCAAAGTTTCTACAGAATAAGGAGCCAGCACGTCGCTACTAGAAAATAGTCTTGCCGCCCCACTGATGTCGCCTTCCCTTCCTTTATCCTCTACAAGTTTTAATTTCTTGGCCTGAGAATGTTAAAATTGTTTATACAATTTTCTTTGATTTGGCCCGTAAAGATGTCAACGACCTCGTAAACGACTTGCATTAATAGAAAAAAGCGATTGTTTTTAGTAGGTTACCCAGAACTGAACTATTTAGATTAGGTTAATTTCTTCTGTAAACAAAATGGGTAGGTTAGGTTAGGTTAAAACTGTGACCTCCTACGCACGAGCCGAGCGAGCGAAGCGAGCGGTGACGCGGAGGCGGCCGGCGAGTGCCAGCAGAAACGATGACTTTGCGTAAAAACTTTTAATCCAACTGAAATATTTGACTAAATAAAAAATGTTAAAAGTACTAGTTGGTTAAGTTATAGCTTACACGTTCATTTCCCAAACATTAGGTTTGCGTTACAATGTTTTGTGAATAGATTTTGCTAAGTAATAATTTGGCAAATGAAATTATGCGAAAAATTTTTTGGGAAGCGAACATTTGTCAAATTCCTTTCGGTCAAACAAGATGTCATAATATTATATTAGCTTGTAAGCCATAGCCTAGTTTAGTCTATGCTTAGATTATATCAATATTGTCTTGTCTATGTTCACTTCCTTCTTCCTTCACTTTGTAACATGGCCGACTGAAATACACGACACGTATTATTACAAGCTCCTGTCTTTTATTCCAAAAACCAACAAACATCAGGTGTGGTGTAAACTGGCGTGTCTTAGGAAGAACTGGATCAACCAGAAGAAAAAAATGGACGAATCTTCAACGTCGTCGGGTCGCCTCAAGCACATGGACGTTCATGCATCCAACATGCCGCTCACGTGGAAAAATTGGATCACCAAATTCAAAATATATCTCAAAGCATTTAAATATGATCAAGAAAGCGAAGATAGGCAAGTTGCACTTTTATTACATTATATAGGACCAGATTGCCTTCACATATTTTATTCTTTCAACCTAGATGTCGAAACAGTCAAGCTACAAGTGTTGATCGACAGATTTGCAGGTTATTTCAGCCCAAAAGTCAATATAACCATGATAAGGCATAAACTTTTTAACAGAAAGCAACTGCAAAATGAACAGCTGGACAGTTATATAACAGATCTCAAAAATATAGCCCATCAGTGTAATTTTGGTGAATTGCAAGACGATTTACTAAAAGATATATTTAGTTGGAATCTAAATGATCAGAATCACTACATTAAAGAGAAAATTTTGCAAGAATTGCCTACCACTTTAGATGCCACTATAAATATTGCTAAGTCACTAGAATCGTCCCGGAAAGAAGTTCAAATATTATCAGGCACAAATCCCAATTCATCTGTAGCTAGTATAGATAGTATACATAACAGAAGTAGTCAACAGTCCAGTAGAAGTCATTCACAACATCGTCAGTCAAGAAATCATAGTCACAGTCAACAATCAAGGTATAATCCGCAGTCACAGGATCGTCAATCAAGAAGTCAGAGTCACAGTCAACAGTCAAGGTACAATCCTAACCAGTCATACAATACATCCCATTCATCGAGTTATAGCAGTCCCAATGGTTATAAAGGTAACAATCAGTCTATGAATAACTCAATGTGTCCAAAGTGTGGTCAAACACATCGTTTTAACGGAACAGCAGCTATATGGTAACCACGTTGAAATAGCGGGTTTCCCGGAGTCAGCTGATGTGGACCTCCCCAAGCTTTCTGAAAAGGTTGCCGATAAGCTCAAGACCCCTAAAGAAGCCATCATCTCGATCAAGCGACTTGCAGCACGTAAAAGCGGGTCTGGGTCGGTTTTAGTCAAACTACGAAGTGAGGATGCTCGTCAACTTATGATAAAATCTGCGCGTGAAAATACAATCTTAGTACGGGACATCGTAGCAAACACAACGGCAGCGACAGCGTCGAAGAAAATCTACGTAAGGGAAGTACTCACTCCGTACTTCAAAAATCTCTTATGGCAAGCTAAGCAGGATTTGAAAGGTACCTACAAGTTCATCTGGGTTAAGGAATCGCGTGTACTGGTGCGAAAAAATGAAAAATCTAAGGTGTACAACATTAGGTCAAAGAGTGACATACAATCTCTGCTCTCAGACAATAATAGTAAGTAAGGCTACTTATAACTTCCCTCTCGACCTTTATTTCTATTTGATCGTAAGTTGATCAAAGTTTATCTACCCACCTAATAAATTAAATATAGTTAATGGATTTATTTGACCTAGAAAGTAATAACGTAAAAGAATTCTACGATTGTGTAAACTACTGCTCATATGAAAAACTAGTACCCACGAATCCGCATAATCTATCATTTGTTCATGTTAACATAAGATCCACGATTAAGAATTTCTGTAAAATAGAACACCTAATAGCTAATTGTAACTCGTCAATTGATGTACTAATTATTACGGAAGCAAATATATCCGATAATATCCGATCGCTTTATAGTCTCAGTGGTTATACAATGCACACCGACCTACGCAAACATCGTAGGGGAGGCGGAATTATTGTTTACATTAAAAATAAACACAAATTTACTCGCAGTATCACAACACCATTACATTACGAGTGCGTTACTGGTAAATTAACAACCTCCTCGTCCTACTCTGTGGGACTGTGCGCAGTTTATAGACCGCCGGGATTAAATAAGAACCTATTTATCTCTGAACTAGACACTATGCTCACTAATCTCACTAATGGCGACCTAGTGTTACTGGGGGATATAAATATAACACTGAAACCGTCAACAAGCACTGAAATTGAGTTTGAAAGGGCATACATGAATGTCATGAGCGGACACGGTCTCTCGTGCGGTATCACAGACTACACTAGGATAGAAACGTTAAAACGAAATAACAAAATTATAGTAACAAAAAGTTGTATAGATCACATCTTTGTGCGATCCCGTACGAGAGATGCGTTCACCGCTGCACTGGGCACTAGAATGGCCGATCACCGAGTGACTGCGCTTACGCTGCACTCGAACATTGCTGTACAGGATGTTCCAATTTATATCACGCGTTACGATAATAGAAAGTTGAATAGTATGTTAGATAAAATTGACTTTAAACCGATCCATAATATGAACCATCCAGAACATATTTATTCATACATAGAAAAACATTTTAATGTTTGTTACAAACAAGCTCAGTATAAAAAACAGCTAAGCGGGTCGAAACGAAACTCCTATCCCTGGGTGGACCAAAGCATTAAAAACCTGTGCCATTATCGTGACCGCTTGTATTGTGATTGGTTAAAAGATACAAGTAACAAAGAATTGAGATTAAAATATAATAAAATAAGAAATAAAACAAATAAAATAGTACATAATAATAGGAATAAGTATTATAAATCAGAAATAAATAAATATAGAACCGACACAAAAAAGCTGTGGCAAATCATAAATAATATGGCCGGACGAATCACAAATTCAATCGATGAAGTAATTCTTAACGCGTTTGGCTCTGTTGGTAGTGATAAATCAATTGCAGATAATTTTGCCCGTCAATTCCAGATCAATGTTAAATCAATTATACCTAAATGTAACAATAAACTATTAAATGAACCTGACTTTACCAACCCACTCGACAAATCGATCTTCCTTAGAAAGGCAGGTAGAAATGATGTCATAAAGATACTCAACAAGGTGAATCCTCACAAGGCCCCAGGTGCTGACGGTATAAGGCCAACAGATGTTATACATTTGTCGGACAAAATAAGTGATGCAATCGCGCGCCTAATAAATACCACTATAGAAACGGGATGCTATCCAAAAGATCTGAAGAGAGGTATTGTCAGACCGATTCATAAAGGTGGCAATGCTCAGGACTACTCTAAGTACCGCCCTATCACAATACTGCCTGTGCTCGATAAAATCGTTGAAAAGTACGTGTGTGAGGTCATTCAACAATTCTATGCGGGAACAACGTCCTATGTTCTCAACAGTTCGGATTTCAACCTAAAAAAAGTACAACACTTTTGTTATCTCGTTTCACTGATACAGTAAATAGTTGCTTAAACGACAAGAAACACGTACTACTAGTTTTCATTGATTATAGCAAAGCGTTCGATACTTTGAGACACGATCAGTTAGTCCAGCGACTAGATATCAGTGGTGTTCGGGGCCCTCTTCTTGAATGGTGTAAAGACTACCTCGACAACCGCTGTTATCAGGTAAGAGTCGGCAAGGCGCACAGTGATAGTGTTGGGGTCACAGAAGGCACAGCTCAGGGATCGGTACTTGGTCCTTTGCACTACTTAGCCTATGTAAATGACCTCAAAAATGTGGTTGAGCACCGCACTGTGTTTCAATTTGCAGATGATACTTGTCTGATAGCTGCTAATAGTGACCTAAACGTTGCGAATGAACATATACAAAAAGATTTTACAACCATCTGTAAATGGTCGCACGATGCAGGTCTAGTCTTGAACGCTGAAAAGACAAAACTCATTCATATCCACTCAAGTCACAATCGTAATCCGAGTGAGGTTAGTGTTAAGGTCGCAGCTCACAGTCACGACTGTCTGCACAACAACAGTTGCACAGCAGAGTGTCACTACCTGGAGAAGGTGACTGATGTGACCTACCTTGGTCTGGTAATAGATAATAGGTTCAGTTGGGCTAGACATATTGATAGGATAGGTAGTAAATTGCGTGCGATTTTGGCTAAATTTTATATTATTAAAAATAGAATACCTTTTGATGTGTTATTGACTATGTACAAAGCTTTGGTGGAAAGCATTGTATCGTATGGTTTGAGCAGCTATGGAAGGACAAACAAGACGTACTTGGACCAAATCTTTAACTTACAGTATAGGTTGCTGAAATTGATTGTACCACACAAAATAAAACTAAAATATAAAGATGATCCTCTGGGACTGTTTAAGTTTTGCGATGTCATGCCAATACATAAAAAAGTGGAATTTAGTATTTTAGTGGAGCAGTACTTCAGAAAGGAAATTCAAATACCTAAAACAAATAATACGACCATAGTTACAAGAAGTATTGCTAATAAGCGTCTAACTATGCCCAGATTTCGGAACTTCTACGGTAAAAGAACCTCGGAGTACATACTGCCCAAATTGATAAATAAGCTACCACCCGAAATAAAAAGTAATATAACTGCACGTAATCTTAAGGCTGTCATTAAAAAATATTATAGCTAGCGACTTAGATTGGAACAACCTGTATAGTCGGGGCGCGGGCGTGGCTTACGGCTGGTGTTTTTTGCCTTTTGGCCGGGCTGGGTGCATCGCGCGCGTTTGCTTGGTTTTATCGTTATTAGATTTTTACTAGTACCTACATAATAAATAGGTACTTTTAACTAATGATGGGTACTTTTAAACTGTTTAGTTGTAAATTCAACACTCACTGTTACACAATGTTAATTTGTATGTAGTAAGTATTTAAGTATGAACTACCTACCTTCGTGAAGAAGTTAACGAGAAGAGAACGGTTTATCCTACACAAACCTATGTATGTTTACAGGATAAATTTATTGGCTGTAAAATGTATAAATGTAATAATAAATAAATAAATAAAAAAAAAAATAAAAAAATGTCCTGCTCTTGGTGCAAAGTGTAATTTCTGTCAAAAACTTAATCATTATTCAAAGATGTGTAAGTCCAAGCAAAAATATGTTAATTATGTACAAGAAGATTTTTCTAATGATGATCAAGCTTTTTTAGGTGCTGTTTATCAATGTAATTCTGTAAAAGATAGTGACCAATGGTCAATAACCCTAAGTATCTGTAGTCAATCTGTTTGCTTACTTATTGATTCAGGTGCAGATGTGAATTTGATGTCTAAGAAAGCATTTGAAAAACTAGCGTTGCAAGAGATAAATCTTATACAAACACCATTTAACTTGACAACATTTACAGGTCAAAGTATACCTACAATCGGTTATTGTACATTACCATGTAAGTATAATGACAAATCATACAACTTGTGTTTCCATATTACACCGTTAGATTGCAAAAATATTCTGGGTAGACAGTCATGTCAACAGTTAAAAGTCATAAAAAGAATACAGTCAGTAACCTTTGATGAAAATATATCTAAACACAGTCCAAACTACACACTTAGTCAGCATAGCCAGAACAACAATTTACAGTCAATGTCAAGTCAGTCTAACAGTCAAAGTCAAGTCATATCACAGTCAATGTGTCACAAAGTCCCTGCAGAGTCAAACAGTCTGTCAATACTAAAGAAATATAGTATGGTTTTTAATGGAATAGGAGCTCTTAAAAACTATGAATGTCATTTAACTCTCAACGAAAATGTCAAGCCGTCGGTAGACGCAAGTAGAAAAATTCCTTTTAAATTACAGGATAAAGTCAAGGCAGAACTTAATAAGTTAGAAGTCACTGGTATTATTGCTCGAGTTGATGAACCAACTGATTGGGTCAACTCTATGGTAATTGTCTCTAAAAAGGATGGAAGCATTAGATTATGTTTAGATCCACGTAAGTTAAATAAAGCTATTAAACGTTCACATTACCCATTTCCACATATTGATGAAATTAAAGCAGAACTAAATGGTTCATGTTATTTTTCAAATTTAGACGCTAAGTCAGGCTTTTGGAATCTTGTCTTAGATGAAGAATCATCCAAACTATGTACTTTTATAAGCCCCTATGGCAGATTTCGTTTTTTAAGGCTACCGTTTGGTGTCAATGCATCTCCAGAAATCTTTCATAAAGAAATGATTTCCCGGTTTGGTGACATACAAGGCATTAAAATAATGATGGACGACTTTCTTATACATGCTAAAACCATTCAAGAACATGATCAAATCCTAGAAAAAGTTCTTTGTCGTGCAAAAGATATAGGTCTAACATTTAATAGTAATAAATGTAACATTTGTCAAAGTGAAGTCAAGTATTTAGGTTTTATATTCAATAGAAATGGAGTGTCTGTAGATCCATCTAAAGTAAATTCAATTTGCAACATGCCACAGCCTAAGAATGTCACAGATGTCCAGAGATTCCTGGGCATGATTAATTTTCTTGGCTCATTGATAAAAGATTTATCAAAAGAAACATCAAACATAAGACAGTTACTTAATAAAAACACAATATGGTCATGGAATGACAGTCATGAGAAAGAATTCAATAAATTAAAGTCTCTAATTAGTTCTTCACCAGTCTTAACTTACTTTGATCCACAAAAACCACTTACTTTGACAGTAGATGCTTCAAAAGATGCTTTAGGTGCTGTCATCTTACATAATATTAGTCCTATAGCATATGGCTCAGCTTCTTTGACAAAGTCTCAACAAAATTACTCTCAGATTGAAAAGGAACTCCTAGCAATTTTATTTGGTTGTACTAAGTTCCATCAATACATTTTTGGTAACAAAGTCCTAGTGGAAACAGATCACAAACCTATTGTCTCTTTATTTAGTAAACCTTTATTTAATATTCCACCAAGATTGCAACGAATAATGCTTCGTTTGCAACCCTATGATCTTATCGTTACTTATAAACCAGGTAAATACTTATATGTCGCAGACACATTGTCCCGTGCTGCATTACCAGAAAATGCATTAGTAGAATTGGATGAAGATATTAAACTTCATGTTAATTTACTCACTGCTAATTTGTCACTTAGTCCTTTCAAGTTACAACAAATTGAACAAGCTACCAGGTCTGACCAAACTCTTCAAACTCTTATTAATTACTGTAAAAATGGAATTCCAAATTCAAAGCATAAAGTAGAAGATTGTATTAAACCTTTCTTTCCTGTTAAAGATGATATTCATTATGCTAATAACCTTTTATTTTTGTCAGATAGAGTTATTATACCTATTTCTTTAAGAAAAAATTTCTTAAAACTATTACATGAAGGTCATCAAGGCTTGAATAGTTGTAGAAATTTGGCAAGACATACAATTTACTGGCCTAATATTAGTCAAGATATAGATAATTACATCAGTAATTGTGAAATTTGTCTCACTTTAAGAAAGAGTAACACTAAAGAAAGTTTATTACCACATGATTACAAATACATTCCTTGGCATAAGGTTGGTATAGATTTCTTTGAGTTCAACAAGCATACATACTTAATTGTAGTCGATTATTTCTCAAAATATGTTGAGATAGCAATTTTAAGTAATGGTTACAGTGCAGACCAAGTCATAATCAAGTTAAAATCAATATTTGCTCGTCATGGTATTCCCCATACATTAATGTCAGATAATGGTCCACCGATGAATTCCAAATCTTTTCATGATTTCACACAAGATTGGAATATTCACCATGTCACTTCCAGTCCCTATCACAGCCGTTCAAATGGTATGGTAGAACGGACAGTAGGCATTATTAAAAATATGCTTAGAAAATGTTTACTTGATAATACTGATCCATATTTAGCATTACTGCAATATCGCAATACTCCCAAAAACAATTTATGTTCACCAGCACAACTTTCCATGTCACGTAGACTTCGTACAAAGCTACCTATAGTAGAAAAACTTTTAAAACCAAAATTGTGTAACTATAGACATCTTAAACAAGTCAATAATCAAAATTTACATAAGATGAAAGAGTATTACAACAAAAATTCCAAAGATCTTAAACCCTTGGAGGTAAATAGTCATGTTATGTTTCAAAAACATCCACAATCGTCTTGGTTTCCAGGTATTATACAACAAGTTAGTCCTGAACCTAGGTCGTATATCATAAAAAGTAAATTTGGTACATATCGTCGCAATAGACAATACATAACACTTAGACCAAAGTCTCAATATTCTTTTCATTCACATAACACACAGACTAATAATTTTCACACTCAACCAGTCAGTTCCAATCAAACTCATATCAGTTATACTCCTTGTTATACAAATGATTACTCTAAAATTTCTCATAGCCAATCTCCTCAATGTACTACCAGTCAACCAATTAAGAAATATTCTAGTTCAGGAAGAGAGATAAGGCAACCACAACGTCTTATAGACACAGTCTTATAAACATTGTTTCGTATTCATTGTCATGTACTTAGTCATAAGTAATTAATTAGTAAACTAAAATGTTGTAAACAATTGTTTGTTTACATTTAGAAACAATCGTCGAATTGACAACGTCAAATTATGTCAACTGTCAGAATCTTTTAAAACGTCAAATTGTCTCGTGTCAAAACACTAAAATGCGTTTTGTTATTTTTATATAAGAATCTAAAATATAAGTTATAATAAAGTTACTTAAAGGGAAGATGTCATAATATTATATTAGCTTGTAAGCCATAGCCTAGTTTAGTCTATGCTTAGATTATATCAATATTGTCTTGTCTATGTTCACTTCCTTCTTCCTTCACTTTGTAACATGGCCGACTGAAATACACGACACGTATTATTACAAGCTCCTGTCTTTTATTCCAAAAACCAACAAACACAAGAGAGACCCCATAATTACATATACCAATGTACTCGTAGCTAGAAGTGTTTTTACCGTTGGTAAATCGGTAAAAAGAAATAAGGGCATTAAGTCATACAAAAAGACCAATTTTTTAAAACATGTCAAAAATTTACACTACCGCTGACTTAAAATACCGAAATGGGACCAAAAAATTGTCGGAATGGGACCAAATGGAAATGGGACCACTTGGGAAGTAGTAGCTTTCATAAAAAAATATTTCAAAATTGGTTAACCCAGTCCAAAGTTATGAGGTTACAAACGTAGAAAAAAACAAACAGTTGAGTTGAGAACCTCCTCCTTTTTTGAAAGTTGGTTGAAAAGACCGGTAAAGTGCGACTTGGACTCGGGCACGTAGTGTTCCGTACCTCTTTATCTCTAAATACGACAAAAGAAAACACGTTTTTGTATGGCAGCCACTTAAATGTTTACCTATTTAATTCAAATTTAAGTATTTGTTAAAGCGGCAACCAAAATACATCATCTGTGAAAGTTTCACCTTTCACAGTACATGAGATACAGCCTGGTGACAGACGGACGGACAACGTAGTCTTAGTAATAGGGTCCCGTTTTAGCCTTTGGGTACGGAACCCTAAAAATCAACGTATCAGATTCAAAATGTATTAAGCCTCTCTATTTAGAAGTATAAGTTTGTTTATCAGTTACCTAGATTACAAAGCTTGCTTTGCGCTTGATGGCGTTCCAAATATATTTACATTTTTTACGCTAATAATAGCTTTTTCATAACCAAATCACGTTTGTTTGGTCTAAATATAGCGGCATTATTCCACCACATACTCATTTGATGGGTCCGAAGCTGGGAATTGGGGCCTTCAACTGGGTTAGCATTCAGCAAAAAAATATTACAAGCGAAATTAACCAACCATGCATAAAAATTACATTAAATTTTTTAACACGTTTTTAAATAAAATTTAATAGATATTATTATAATTCGGATTCTGTAGCCTTTGAGTGAGGTACGAGAACATCAAATTCTTTCAACTTGGTCCCTTCGAGGGTAAATACTGGACCTCGCTGTGGGAATTGTCCGTTTGTATTACATATACCTAGTTGGATGGAAACAGGCGTTACCTGGCGAAAATCCATGACAAAGTAATGGTAAGTAAGATGTTAAAACTTTTCAAAATATAATAGCATTATCTTCGCAATAATTTTTTGCGATGATAATGCTATTATATTTTGAAAAGTTTTAACATCTTACTTACCATTAATATACCTAGTTGTTACGTGATCTGTGTTACTAAGATTTAGTGTCCAAGTGTATAAATTATGTAGATGTGAATATTGTTTTGATAAATATAAATTACAAATAGTGTATAATAATATAAAAATTAGAGACTGGTGATCTCCGCGCAGGCAGTTTTCTCGCGCAAATATTCTCATTGGCAATTCAGCGCGGGAATGCTGCCTGTATTATGGGCACTCTGCCTAAGTAGTACATATTTATTTTAGTTGTGCTGTGGTTCTTTATTATCAGGAAAAAGTTATTATGAAAAAAGAAAGAAAGTTGCGTGGAAAAACTCTCATCTTTTTTAATGAAATCTGGTAATGGGTACGAGCAAAAAGTATCAGCTAGTTCATAAACATTATAATTTGCATGAACATACTATTTTCTAGATTAACATTATAATTTTATGAAGCCCATATTCTTGTTGCCAGGTGAATTGGGAACAAGAAAATTAGAAGAGACATAAAATGTACACTCTCGCTTACTTCGTGTATAATATATAGTGTTATATTTCTTCCAAGTGGAAAAAGTGTGTCACCGTGAGTAGTATAAAATTACATCCATTTGTACTGAGTGGCTGTTTTATCATCCTACGTAGCCACAAAAAGAATGTGTATGGTTAAATCTACAACATTTACTAGAGAAAAATAAGAAAGGTAAAACATAATAGGCAATGATAGTCGCGCACATTATCTTGTACGTATTCAAGTAGTGTTATCCATTTTAATACAAGTAGATAACACTGTGGCGGTGTCTCTTGACATTGCCAACGCGTTCAACACCTTGCCATGGAGCTGCGTTAGGGAGGCGCTCGTGTATCACGAAACGCCTCTCTACCTCCGTCGTATTGTCGGGGCCTATCTCTCGGAGAGGGCCATAGCTTTCCCCAGCTGGCTCGGGCCAGCTCGGCGAGATGTGTCGTGCGGTGTTCCGCAGGGGTCGGTCCTGGGGCCGCTTCTGTGGAACATCGGCTACGACTGGGTGCTGCGGGGTGCGTTGCCTAGGGGTGTCGGCGTAACGTGCTACGCCGACGATACCCTCGTCACGGCGCGGGGTGCAACGTACCAGGAGGCAGCACTCAAGGTCACGACGGGTGTTGCTCGAGTCGTGGGTCGGATACGGCAGCTGGGACTGGAGGTGGCCTTGCACAAGTCCGAGGTTCTGTGTTTTCACAGACCTCGGAACGGTCCACCAGAAGGTTCCAGCATAAATGTGGGAGGCGTTAGCATCGGCATCAAGCCCTCGATGAAGTACCTAGGGATCGTACTTGATAGCCGATGGAACTTCGGACCACATTTCCGAAGTTTGGTCCCCAAGGTGACGCAGGCATCGGTCGCGCTTTCGCGACTGATGCCCAACCTAAAGGGACCCAACGCCTCCTGCAGGAGACTGTACCTGGGGATCGTGCGGAGTATGGCCCTATACGGGGCTCCCGTATGGGCGGATAGGTTGGCGGTCAAGGGGAACGTGACTCTGTTAAACAGACCACTTAGAACCTTGGCCGTCAGAACCGTACGGGGGTACCGCACGATCTCCGGAGAGGCTGCATGTCTCCTAGCCGGGACCCCTCCATGGGACCTGGAAGCGAGAGCCCTTGCGTCATTGTTCCAATGGCGCAAGGAGGCGCTGGAGCGGGACCACAGGCCTGCGTCTCGAGAAATCGAGGACCAGCGGTCCCAACTCCGCCAGGATCTCATGGAGTCATGGAGGGTGCGACTTGAGCAACCCAAGGGGGGTGCCATCTTCATCGCGGCGGTGAGACCGATCATGGACGATTGGCTGCAGAGGCAGCATGGTGACCTCACGTACCGTGCGACGCAGATGGTTGCCGGGCATGGATGCTTCGGTAGCTATCTGTTTCGCATGCATCGTGAGGTCACACCCCGGTGTCAACACTGCGAGGTTTCCGACGACGACACCGCACTCCACACGTTGGTGGAGTGCTCAGCGTGGGCGAGTCAGCGCCGGGACCTCGTAGTGGGTCTGGGCGTGGATACCCTCTCGCTGGGGACCATGCTTCAAGCCATGGTGTCAACATGGTGTGGAACGCGGCCGTGTCCTTCTGCGAGCAAGTCATGCTCGCGAAGGAGGCGGCCGGGAGGGAGAGGGAGCGTACCCTCCCCGCCGAGTTCCGTAGTCGGCGGCCAGGCCGCCCCAGACTACGCGACTACGCCCAAGACTATCGTCCTCCATGATCGGGGCCTGAGGACGGCGGGATCGCCACCCACCGTCCTTACAGAAGCAGGCTAGAAGGGTTGCGTGCTGCGGGGCCTTTGCCCCATAGCACGCAACCAGATTCACTCACTGACGCGGGATAAAACCCGACCCCAATGACGCGGGATTCTCGTCCCGACCAAACACCCGCAGAGACCACAGGGGTGGTCAAAGTCCGCCGGGCGCCACTGGACATACCCTCTGCTAGTAACCAGGGACGCCCAACAACGGACGTGAGAGCGGCCGCGGCCTTGGGCCGCGGAATTAAAAAAAAAAAAAAAAAAAAAAAAAAAAGTAGATAACACTACTTTATTTTCTTTTTCTCTCTTTATTTCGCTACGTCTTGGAACTCAGAGTCATAATGCTACAGTTTAAAGTTAACAATCGTGTTTACAAATCAAGAATGATTTGATTTATATTAGTTAAATAGCGTAAAGACAAACATTTCACCAGCAGACCACCGTCACGCCGAGAGTGCAGCTGTTGGAGTCGCACTGCTACATCAGTTTCCTGTCGTTCGTGGTGCGATTGCCCAACACTAGCCTGGGCCTCGTCATGGAGGAGACCTTCTGGCCACAGGGTGTAGTGTTTCGTCGCTTCTGCAGGACGTTACCACGGGAACGCCAAAAGACATAGTGCGACAGTGAAGTGCAAATTACTAACAAGTCTTAAGACTATAATTATCACTAACACAGTTGTAATATTTTATAAATATGTATTCTAAGTTTTAAGGTATTTATCTATGGGCCGTAGAATAAGTTTATACCATCTGTAACTTGTATATTTGTTGCCTGATAATAAACGATTAATAATAATAAGAAATATAATTATATAAATGACCTTTGATGTAGTTGGAATTATGGGCATTTTAAGTGAACGAACGTTTTTCTAACGATTTTGTATTTGGATAGAAAGCTACATGCATTATGTACCGCAGTGCGATAAATGGGGCTTCGTCGTTGGATGGCTTTGTGAATTTGTTCTGTGGTAGCTTACTATGACTAATTAGTTGCTTGTTTGACTGAATGCACCTTTGAAATACGAATCGTTGATAGGCGAAATATAACCTCAATCCTTCATAACCTAAATTTACTACGAAAACGTCAGGTAATACTTGGAGATTTTACTTTGTAACCCGACAAAGTACTCGTAACAACAGTGCAGTTTGAAAACACAATTCCATGTAGTAGTTTTAGAATAAAAAATGTCAAAACAGGAAGTAAAGTTGCTATGTTCCCTTTTTTGAGTCAGTTTCAACTTTTCAGCAAACTTTTGATTAAAATACAAATCCTAAAACGAATACGAGCACACGCACACAAACCGGTAATAGCTTATTCTATGTCAGTTTATTAACTTGCACCTTGTACCTATATATGTACAATTCAGGTCTATGATAATAGCGCTAACAACCACTAATCTGGATCACTAAGCACCAGATAACACATGAATATAATGAGAGGTTGTGTAGTTCCTTAACTTTTACATATCTCATCAGGCGTGGTGGAAGATTCCTTGAGGAATAAGTAGTGTTATTGTACTATGCATTGTGTCTGTGTACTTCTTTATTACTATTCTGTCTGTCGTACCTACAAAAAACAACGGAAGATTTTAAATGAACAGGTTTTAAAAAAGCGAGCCTTGTCGAGTTTATTTATAATATCCTAGATTTTTAGATTTGTATTATAAAGAGATTTAGTAATCGTTTAATTTTCTCTTTGGCTTTTAAATTGATTTTAAGTAGTTTTATAACGAATCAAATATCTAGTAAGTTAAAGGCTGACAATATACATGTAATGTGTGCACGACGCGCACTGACCTGTTGTGGGATTTTACACTGTAATGAGTTTGAAACAACGACAACCGAGCAACTATACCCACACCACATCAAAGGAAGGTACCGATATTGTGTATGTTCTAACTACGAGTAGGTATCGGACATAAATAGGGGGTTTTCTTCTTCCTGCTTTTAGCTGAATAGTATCAGTTGTCTTTGCCTTGGTATGGTGTGAACCATAGATTTAGAATTTTTAGTAAAGCGGGTTGCTATATTCCCACAGCGAGGTCAAGTATTTACCCTCAAAAGGACCAAGTTCACTCGACCCTCACTCAAAGGCTACATAATCCGAATTATAATAACACCTATTATATTTTATATACAAACGTGTTGAACAATTTAATGTAATTTTTATACACGGTTCGTTAATTACGCTTGTAATATTTTTCGCTGAATCGTAGCCCAGTTGAAGGTAGGCCTTAATTTCCAGTTTCGGACACAGTAAATGAGTATGTGATGGAATAATGCTTCTATATTAAGAAAAACCCAACTTCCAACAGCCAGGGTAGATGCTACTAGTAAGTACATAAGTACAGTTCGCGAGGGATAAGCGGAGCTTCACACAAATGCAAAGCTCAGCTTCTCCCTCGCGAACTGTACTTAACAGAATCTCTGCAGTCCGAGTGTTCGAAGAGATTTTATTATCCTACCTTAGCTTTTGAGAAAACAGACGTGATTGTGGGTCTTATTGTAGTATTCTTTCTTATATATTTTACCACATTTTTCTTTTTTGTCTCATGATTTACGATTCACGTTTAACATGAAATATGTATGATCAGCTTAAGGTGTTTTATTGATTCGTTCAATAGCAAACAAAGAGTTACCTTCGCCTTACAAGTTTTATGTTATTTACCAACGAATATATTTTAAGAGATCGTTATCAACGACAGTTATCCACTTTGCTCCGATATTGGCAAAACATTTTTCTCTTTTTAGCTCTCATTAAATCATGCACAGGCCTTTGAAATGGATATTTCGTAACTTTAATTAGTCAGTTCTGCGCGAAATATTATAAACGGATGAATATATTATATCAAAACGAGCTCACACAACTGTTAAAATAAAGGATATACCGAGAATACTCTGCACGACGATTTTCCTATGAAAATTAATTAATTTGTATGTTACTAGTCTGTGAATTTCTATCGTTGTTACATTCGTTAGGGTTCCGTAGTTCTAGTTTCGGAAGCCTTATAGTTTCGTCATGTCCGTCCGTCCATCTGTCCTCGGCTTTCCTATAAGAGCATGTGTATTTACTACGTTTACAAAGTGCTAAAAGAAAATTACAAAAACATATTTTTTTTGGGGAACCTCCCCTACACGTAACCTAAGGATGATTTTTTTTACTTGCGTCCACCTCGTATCATTAGATCTTTTAAAAACATTGAAATTCTGATAAACATTATGGTAGTTGCTGAATTGAAGAGGAAAACTATAAAGGAAGATAACTCTGGTCGTTCAGGAGTTATAGAGACTAATATGGGTGGCTCGACACGCACTTGCCCGGTTTTTTTTTAAATCGTCATCGTCATAATTTCAGTCTATTTCTGTCTACTGCTGAAAGACGAATTTCAACGTCATAAGTTTATTTAAATGTAGGCACGTTTAAATAAACTTATGACGTTCCACGACATTGTGTTTTGTATCGTTATTCAACTTGCACAAGGGCGACTGAAGGGTACTTGACCCAAATTAAGACACAATTTGGGTGGTATCTTTTATTCATCGATGTACTTGTAGCGTTTAATGTGTACACTGAGTTCTTGTTATGTACAATGAGTTGTATCCATTGTTTATCTATTTTTTAGGTTTTTTTCAACACCCAAAGTAAGACAGACGTTACATAGTATTATATATGTTTCTGACTGAGGGAGCGAAGCGACCGAAGTCTCCGTTTCAACTTGCAGACTGGGGAGAATTTCTTTCGTCTGTACACATCTCTACATCTACGGGTACTGTCAGATTATGTTTGCGGCCGTATTTTTCAACCGATTTTCATGAAACTTTGCACACACACTCCTTGCTTACAATGAATAACATGTGAATGATATTTTTTTATTATGAAAAATAAATCATTTCATTTCATTTCATTTTAGGGATAAAAAGTATCAGCAAAAGAATGTTCAAAATCAGTTCAGTAGGTATGGAGCCTATTCAATTCAAACAAATAATTAAATCTTTCCTCTTTATAATATTAGTAAGTAAGTATATATATAGATTTAGTTATGTAAATACTAAGTACAATATTGTATAATTCTGTGTATAAACGCTTAATCGATGCTTCTCAGGACCTTCTGGCTGGCTATTTTCTGGCTCAAAGAATAAGTATCGCCATCCAACGTGGCAACACAGCCAGAATTCTGGGAACCTTCCCAGTCGGCAATGACGCGGAGGATTTTTTAAACGATATTTTTTTTTTTATATTTGATTCGCCAAATTGACGCCGCCCGCCTGGTGGTAAGTCGTGACGACGTCTAGCGATTTTGTAATGTAGGTAAATATTTTTAGTATGTAATTATGTATAGTGTAATTCTCGTTCTGTGTATAGCCTACATAATTAGAAATATAGGTATTAGAAGTACTTACATAATATTCCCTACTCTACATGGGGCACACTAAAAGTTTTGCACTTCTAGCTAATCGGAACTATTTGACTTTCAAATGTTATATTTTTTTAAACATTGCATCCTTCTTAGTAATAAAAAAAAACAATTGGCGGGAAATCATTTGTCAATTGTTTTTTATCACACATCAAAGTTCTACGTATGCAACGAAAATGGAATTAAGTCGAAAAGATTTTAGAGCGATGATTTTTATGATTTTAAAAGTTCTCTCCCTCCGCAAGAGACTGTGCCGCTCGTCTTCAAAATGCTTTTGGGAGAGAAGCACCTTGTTTGAGCACCGTGAGGCGATGGTTTGCTGAATTTGAGAGAGGTCGAGTTTCTTTACATGACGAATTTCGTGAAGGGCGGCCTTCAACTGCCGTAAACGAAAATAATGTGGCTACTGTTAAGCGGTTAATTGAAGAAAACCCGCGGATTACCTATAAGACAATTCGAGGACTATTGGGGATTGGTATGAGTCAAATCCAGAAAATTTTACACGAAGAATTAAAAGTTCGGAAACTTTGTTGTCGTTGGATCCCTCATGAACTGACAGCGGAGCAGAAGCGGGCTCGCGTGGAATGGTGCTCACAGATGCTACTGAAGTACGACCACGGACATTCTAATACTGTTTATTTATGTATTTTTTTTATTTAAACTTTTATATCAGGCAACTTAGACTAGTTACAGATCTTATAAACTAATCTACGGCCCATAGATATATACCTTAAAACTAAGAATACATAATAATATAAATATTGATTAGGCATCAAGACCCATAATAATAAATACCTAAACCTAAAATACATATCTATACATAAAACTTAAATCTATGTCGACACATTCCTTTGTGCCCTTTATTCGGCGTTGTCTCTCGGCCTGCCCCGGAACCGCCGGAACACCACACCGCTCGGCCACAAGTCTTCTTTGGTGAAGGTTTCCAGAGCCATCGACAGCACACGCACCACGAACGACTTGAAGTTCACGTTGTGACGCGACTCCAAAGGCTCCACCCTCACGACGTACTTGGTCTTGGCTGTGATGTACTCCACGATGTCCTTGGTCTTTGTGGAGTGATGCAGGCGCGAGACATACAGCAGCGTGGTGGGTACAGCAGGTCTCAACAGGAAGTTGGGCCCTGTGGGTGCAGTACCACACTTGTTTCGGCAGGGTTGAGTCCTGCGTTTCTTCTGGACTCTAAGAAATCCATCAGCATCCAGATCCAGATGTTGTCGAAGGAGATGAAACGTCGATTTATTGTTTTGAACCCGAAAAAAAACAGCAATCTTGTGAATGAGTGTTTGAAAATGAGAACAAGCCAACAAAAGTGAGGCAGGCGGAAGAAACGTTGGTAAAAAAATGATCGCGTTTTTTTCTCAGCTACGGGTCCCATCTATACAATTCCACTTGAAGATCAAAAGAGTGTTAATGCCGAGTGGTATTCTAGTATTTGTTTACCCCGGGTGTTAGAAAAAGTTCGCGTAAGATGACCCAAAAGCCGCGTTCTCCTACATCATGACAACGCTTCTTCACACACGGCCAACAAAACAAAGTCATTTTTAGCTTCCGAAAAAGTACAACTCGTCACCCATCCTGCGCATAGCCCCGACCTAGCACCCTGTGATTTCTGTATTTTCCCAAAAATCAAAGATTTGATGAGAGGTTTCACTTTTACCAACTCCGAAAAGGCAGCGGTAGCGTTCAATCAGCACGTAGAAAACATGCCTTCAGATCTGTGATCCTCCTGTTTTAAAAAATGGTCCGATCGCATGAACAAATGTTTAAAATGTAAAGGAGAGTATTTTGAAAAGCAATAAACATAATATTTTGGTTTTAACATGTTGTTTTCTTAAGTTACGCAAAACTTATAGTGTGACCTACGTATATTATATTTTTAAGTCCGCTCAAGCGCGGATGCCCGGCATTTACCTCCATTGCCGGGTATCTCTGGCATGCACCAGAAGATATTTCCAGTGGCGCCCGGCTTTCCAGTGGCGCCCGGCATGCCGTGGTATTCTGTGGTATTAGCAACAATAAATATTGATAACAGTTAAAATACTTGTTAGTAGGTAATAACTAAAACAATTTTAATTACTACGACCGAATACTTAAACGTCAATTAAATATTTAGCAGCTGTTTAAATGCTTGAGCAGCACTTAAACTTAAATTGTTCATACACAAACGTCACTTTTGAGTATCTGAATATTTGAGTGACGTTTCGGCATTCGGCCGATACTCACTTTAAGCACAGAATAGGGAATAGTACTTACATACAGAACTTGCCCTCCGACGTTAATTAAAGCACATTCTTTTGTTTACAGAGAACATAGTTCGAACGTTAGGGTTGTCAGGAAAGTGCCAGCATAATTTGACCAATAATTATGTCTTTATTGGTTCAATATCAACTCTATGGTCAATGCCGTGTCACAAACAAGAGACAACCCTTACTGACTTACAACTTCAAGTTGTCGCTGACGTCACGTAATTTTAGCGATTGTTTAAAACAATTGAATCGGGAATATATTTAGTTTCCACGTTAGCTACAATTTAATGTTACAACAACTAGTAACTCAAAGGCCCCGACAAACGCTAATGGGCACAGTTGACACGCATTACCTCGTTTCCATTATGTTTAGATAGGAGGTACCTACTTTGTATTCTCATGTTACCTAAAGACGGCTTCAATTTAGCATACTCACATCACACCACGTCACGTCATGTGTCTTCTTATAATAATATAGAATATATTAAATATATACCTGTGAAAATACGTTTTTTAATAATTCCATTTTCCCTTGGTTACGGCAATACGCGTGAATGACTAGTACAATTGACAAAATTTAAGCATATAATATTACGAGTATTAATGTTTATGTACGAATTAATATTTCGAACAAGGGTGTATAAGCCTTAAGTGTTCGTCCACTCCAGTACTGAGAGCAAAACTAACAGAACTGTGCAATCAAATCAGTGAATTACTTCAAGATAATTTAAGAAGAAGCAATCCACAGACGAGTCTATTACCGTTAAGCAAACATTTTAATGTTTATTATTTACGTGTCTATCTATCGCCAATGCGTTGTGGAGGTCAGATGGCAGTTGCTTCACAAAAAATATCGAAATCAAATATCAGTTAAACTGGAAAGTCGAGCCCAACTGGAAAAGGCTGAGAGGGTCAGAACTTTAGTAATTAGATGTAATATTATGAAGGTATGTAAAAAATTTACCGTACTGTAATTTACTTGGCTACAAAGGTTCTTTTAACACCCTTCATGTTGAAAGTGCCTACTTGTCGGATTTTAACATTGCCAAGGGGTACCCCACTTAATCAACGCCAACTGTATTTTTACATATTTTATTATTTTGCGTTCATTAAAGACTGCGGTTGTAACGCGTACCAGTTTTATATGGGAACTTCAATGTGTATAATAAGTGAAGCAATATAAGGCACCTATATTGGTCCACACATGGTCCCGTATTGCCCTTGCCCTCTTTATATTGTTGTAACAGAATCATTGTATTTACTGGCGAATAAAAAGAGTGGCCGTGAGTTTTTCTTGCCAGGTTCTTTCCTCACAGGCTCTACCTATTGCCTTGCGAATCTGGCGGTAAATGTAAATGTAGAAGCATTTTCTTTTTTTGACGTTCATAAGTGTTACTTTGTGACCTACATGAATAAAGATATTTTGATTTTGATTTTGATCATGCGTATGAGGTCGTTGGACTTGAGGTTAGAATTTCAATGTGGATAGTTTTTATAATTACATACATGATACATAGGTACATGTTAGCCGCCGAGCATGTACGAAGACATTAATGAGAGTAGAGGAATCAAAAGAAGGAGGTATTGTAGGATGTGGAATTCCGTGGTGTCGGTCCTTCTCAACGGAAAAGAGACGTGATTGTATGTATAATTACAAATGTATACATGATCTACCTAATTGCCCCAGAGGAGTATGTAGAGGAACATCATACGCCCACTCTCAGACAGTTATTTTTTGTAGGCTTCATGTGATTCATTCGTAGCCAACTGCTGCTAAATGCATATGCCAAAGTTTGACAGAGAATCGTGGACAAGCATATAAACCGAATCTTTCTTGTAAGCGACGCGACACCACAGCATTGCATATAAGTTGTTGTAGGTACATATTAACTAGCGAGTAGTTAGTGAACTTTAGGTATTTAAAACAATGGGGTAAGACAATGGTAAATATGATGTTTAATTTTTAAATAATAGCATAATTTCGCTCAAAAGGAGACATTACAAACGTCGACGATATGTTTCACCTCTTCACGAGGCATTCTCAAGACTGTCTTTTGTCTGTCTTTGAGATCATATTTACCATTGTTTTATCATGGACTTTCGCCAGGTAACGCCTGACTCCATTCAGTATAATGGGGTAAGATGTTGAATTTTTATATAATTGCACTAATTTCGCTAAATAGAAGACTGTCTTAAAGAGAACAGCCTGTTCTCTTTGAGACAGTCTTGAGAATGCCTCGTGAGTAGGTGAAACATATGTCGACGTGTATAATGTCTTCTATTTAGCGAAATTAGTGCAATTATATAAAAAATCAACATCTTACCCCATTGTTTTATCATGGACTTTTGCCAGGTAACGCCTGATTCGATTCAATATTTAGGTATTTATCATTATACTGCATAAATATAAATATGTACCTACATGTATTGTATGGACGGAGGACGAGCGATGGGTTGGGACGTGGCACGACGTGCGCGCCACTAATTTGGAACTAAAAGACGGTGCGTGCGTCGACTTGCGACCTTGTGACCAAAATTGAAAAAACTCCAAGGACTGTCATGTGTAAAGGGCAGTCGGTGGAGTTGGTAGTGAGACACGTTACCGTGACCACGTCGATACGATTCCGAGTCACAAACCCGCGCTCCTCTGCCGCCATTTTTATATTATTAATATGATGTACAATTAAACCTTGTCAACAATTTCAATATCGTTTTAACTTCCTCGCTCATCGTTTTCATTTCTTTTACAAGAAATAACTAGATATAAATTAACAAACAGAAATTGAATTTCGACGCCATTGTTTCTTATTTCTAAATCGCGTGTTTGTCCACGTGAACACATAAACCCGTTATACACAGTCATCCACCGCGCCTTTTCCCAACACATAGTTGGAGTCGGCTTTCCAGTCTAACTGCGGTGCGGCTGAACTTCGATACTTTCCATGGGGCGACCGCCATCTGCCCGCCACAACTCATGGGCGATATCGAAGTTCTGTAGTTAGACCATTATAAACAGTTTCAGTCAATTATTAATGTTTATAGTAAACAAATCTGTAGCATTTACAGTTGAGGAAATATAATGTTATCTCGCAGTTACGTTCAGTGAGTCGTATATTTCCATTGATTTGATACCCTTTGATTGGTTCTATTGATTGAGATATCTTTTTGGGCTGTCATCTAAAATAGATCGTTTAGTGGGCTGTGTGTTATCTATTCATATCAAAACAAAATCAGCCGACCGAGGTTGACTTGGTTGTTGATCAAAGCGGAGATGTCCTACTTAACATTCTTGCATCCTTGAAAACATTTTTATGAAAGTTTTAAATCGAAAGAAGTTTCCCAATAACGTCACAAATAGATATAATAATACATGGTGGAGCAGTGTTATATATGTGTATGCGACTGCCTCCCCTGAGGTCGCAGGTTCGATTCCCGGGTCAAGTATTTACTTATTAGAAAAAAAAAATTGGTCGATTACATACAATGCCACCTGCCACAACCTAATCTTTAATTAAACAGAGCAGCTTGTAGTATGAGTATCTACTAAATAACTTATATTATAACGTACCTACTTTTTTTTGGTAGAAAACACTACGCAAAGTTTGTTTCGACCGGGAATCGAATAAGCACTTGGTTTCAACGCCATTATCTAACTCTTTAGGGATAAATCCATGATTTTGTGTGTGACTGTGCAATAATTCTCGTTATAATGTATGACAGTATCTCGCTCTTGACCTACAATAGAAACTCGCATTAGTCGCCTATAATATGTTTAGTGTGAGTGCATACCTTGACCTACTCTTGTCCTAGATACATGCTTCTAGGTTATATCTGAGAGCCTTTCATCACTGTACCTAATGTAATTCCAATATTGAACATCATAAAAGCAAGTGTGGGTAGAGTTACAACATACTAGCTGATTATTGCGGCTGCGCTGACGTGATTTAGTTAGACTCACAGGTACACATATTAGAGAAATAATATTCTAAATCAAATAAAAAACACCATTGTCAATTGGACAAAAAAGTGGCGAATCAAACTAAATGAGTCTAAATTGACCCACATAGATTTTACAAATCAGCGATCGGATACTGAAGCTGTATATATAAATGGTCAAAAGGTACCACACGAAAACACAGCAAAATATCTCGGCATGACGTTAGATGCAAAGCTTCGCTGGAAGGCTCATGTGAAAAAGACTCGTCAAGAACTAGAATTTCGCTTTAAAAAACTGTACTGCTCCTTGGCAAAAAGTCTAAACTGTCAGTGCAGAACAAAGTACTTCTTTATAAACAAGTACTAATGCCAGTATGGACATACGGTATACAGTTGTGGGGTTGTACCAAACAGACCACTATGCAGATCATACAAAGGTTTCAGAACAAAGTACTCCGGGGTATCGTTGGTGCTCCTTAGTATGTAAGAAATGAGGACATCCACCGTGATCTAGGTGTGGACCTCGTCGTGAAGGTTATACAAAAGTACGCAGAAGCTCATCAAAATCGACATCCAGCTCCTCGATACCACGGAAATAGTGAGAAGACTGAGAAGGACTAAACCTTACGAGTTAGTGTAGTGTAATAGTGCAGTTAGAGCAATACTTTAGGACGACATGAACACAGTGTCATTATTAATTCATATAGAAAAAACAATGGTAAGTAAAATGTTTTAAGAAAAAACTTTTTAAAATTATATAATAGCATTAATTTTTCGCAGAATCAAAAGGACAACAAAACGTCGACAATTGTTTCGCCTCTAAACGAGGCATTATCAAGACTGTCTCAGAGAGAACAGCCGATGTTCTCTCTGACAATAAGAAAAGTGCCAATGGACGCATTCTTACATCTTAATTATTTAGAAATTGAAGTTAGATACAAATTACTTATTAGTCTTAAGGCTTGATTATAATTATAGTTATGAAGTAATATATTATTACTATGTAACGACATAAACACAAGAAAAAAAAGCCCCTTCAATGGAAACAAATCAAATATTTATTTCTTCTTGTATTACTTGCATGTCAATTAGTGTAACTTTGTGTTACTAGATGGCGCTGTATGTAACTGAATAAGTTGTAGATCGCGATATCTATTTTTTCCATCGGTCGACTTATGTAAGTAAGATCCTAAAGATCCTACAGTACCTACACTCAGAACAGACCTGGGCACAGGTTGTACACCTCTTGTATAGAAATATAAATATAGATTAGCTACTCGTCCTGGCTTCGGTCAGGTATTCCTAAAGCCTCATCACCCAGATGTAATTTTACACTATTATAGTAAAATATTTTTTTGAATCGGTCAAGCAGTTTTATACATACTTAATCTGTATAAAGGAGTTTTATTTACAATAAGAATTATACAATATCAATACAATACAATTCAAACTAACTAAATAATGTACATCACCTATACAAATATACCTACTAAAATTACATCTAAATCCTAACATGCGTCAAATAACTCCTCTGCCTCGTCGCCGAAAAATATAAAACATCCTTCCTTATATTTTTTTTAAAATAAACCAACGATATTAAAATGTTCATAAACTCATCCAATTTGTTCGACTATAATCTACCACTCGAATAATATCCTGAAAGGAGAGAGAAAAGTGAAATATTAAACTTTGAGAAACCTTAAGTGAAAGGGGATTCTATAATTGAAAAGTTCAGCAGCAAATTACTGAGTGTCATGTTTCTTGTACTAAAGAGTGTTGTTTCGTTAACAAAGCTTTTTGTCACAAAATAGGGAATAGTAAGTACTCTTTGGTAATTTTTTTTATTGACCAAAACATTAAATAATAGTACAGTCCATAGAGATATTATAAGAGTAGAGATGGTGTAATACAATTTTCCTATTAGACAAAGTGTGACTCTTCGCGGGTGTGAAGGAGTGGTGAGGAGTATAAGGAACCTAAGTCCCGCCCACTTCTTTATTTTCCATCTCGCGGTCAACAGCAAAACTACTTACTTCATTAAAATGTCAGTTTACTACGTAGTTTTAACTATCTCACACTCGTAACAGGGACGTACTCAGATTTTTGGTACAAAGGAGTTTTATATTTTTTGAATTGCAAATATACCTATCTCAAACTGACCGGTCGAAATTTGACGTAGGGGTTATATCCAGGTCTAAAGTATAACGGGGCCCTATACGGGGCTCCCGTATGGGCGGGTAGATTGACGGCCAACAACGTGTCTATTTTAAATAGACCGTTGATAACCTTGGCTTCATTAAGTATCTGTTTCGCATACATCTTGAGGTAACACCCTAGTGTCAACACTGCGAGGCCTCCGACGAAGACACTGCACTCCACACGTTGGTGGAGTTCTGACCGTGGGCGAGGTAGCACCAGGACCTCATAGTGGGTCTGGGCGTGGATACCCTCTCGCTAGAGTCCATGCCTCAAGCCATGGTCTACAGCAGGAGTAGGTGGAAGAGTGAGGAAACGTACCCTCCCCACTGAGTTCCGTAGTCAACGGCCAGGGCGCCGCAGACTTATTTACGCCCAGGACCAACTATATCTCCATGATCGGGGCCTGAGGACGGCGGGATAGCCACCCACCGTCATAACATTTTTCCCTTAAGCGCTCGGCAATGGACGTATGAGAGGCTGCGGCTTTTGGTCGCGGAACTAAAAATCTATGATCTCAAAATATAGTAGTTTCTCGTTTTTGTACATATTTCGTTGCTGCTCCGCTCCTATCATTTTTAGCGTGATGTTATAATAGTCTATAACTTTGATGACGTGGAGGTACCTTATTACAAGTATGTGCCTGACCCAGTACTTGAATTAAATTTAATATTTAGCTATACTTTGAATAATAACATTCAATTGTACAGCCCATTATGAAACGGTCGTAGGAAACTTGTCTTGTAAAATTATCCGTTTCTAATTGCAGCCCTGTATTTTTGAAGTTTTATGTTTATTGTTGCCAGTTGTCAATAGATGGCGACTTGACGCGGACGGCTCTATAAAAACTACAGAGAAATATTTTTGCAATTAAAAATCACTTACGAGTTAACGTTGAACGAATTCCTGTATGTCTAATTAGTATAAAATGTTAATAGTAAAATATAAGTAGCTATTTAAATTACGTGTTCGTGAAACAAAACGCCGCCATCTATCTTCGAGTAGTAATACATTTGAAGATGTCAAAAAGGTCAAAGTGAGAGATTTTTCTAGAACAATTCTAAACAAAATACAATTAAAATTACTTACGCATGAAATGTGATGCTATTCTTCAGAACGTCTATCTGAATATTTTTTACATGATAGAACACAACACTTCATTTTTATCTTCTTTTATCCTTTTATTTCCACAAAAATTACTGAACTGTCACAGAATATACATGTACGAAAGCTGATAGTACACTGATAAGCCACGCCCACTTTTTGAAATCACGCGCAAATTTTATGACGTCAGTGCTCACTTAAAGATTGCACTGTGCACAGTTGCTTATGGCATGTCCTCTCTTATAATACGTCCATGGTACAGTCTGCATGCATAACATCCACTAGCTTAAACCTCGAAGGTTTTTGTGCGAGTGAGAGTTCCAAATTTAAACAATACAATGTAATTAATATTGAATGTAAATGGATACACTAATAATACAATGATTAGTATATACCTCCTGGCATTCGTCACGCATGTATGGGGTGAGGCTATGGAAAAGTTCGGCGAGTCCTTGGCTATTAGCCTGGACATCGCCAAAGCTTTCGATAGGGTCTGGCATGCTTCGCTCCTTTCCAAGCTTCCGGCATATGGTCTACCTCCTCAACTGTGCAGCTGGATTGCCAGTTTTTTAAACGAGCGCCGAGTGCGGGTCCTCTGCGATGGCCAGGCTTCTCGCTTCTTGCAAGTAAATGCCGGGGTACCGCAGGGGTCCGTACTATCACCAACTCTCTTTCTTCTGCATATCAATGATATGCTTTCCCTCGGGAACATTCATTGCTATGCAGATGACAGTACATTGCACGGGAGTTACTCGGTTCGTCCGACGGCGGGGCGATCTGTGATAGAGGAGGAGAGACGACATCTCGTGGGTGATCTCGACCGAAACCTCGACAGTATCTCCCAATGGGGTGCCGAGAACTTGGTCGAGTTCAATGCCCACAAAACACAGGCGTGTGCATTTACAGCGAAAAAATCCCCTTTCCTTCCCCTACCCACTCTTCAGAATGCAATATTACCAATGAAGGACAATCTAGACATCCTTGGCATAGACGTTCGTCGAGAGCTCAATAACACAAAATACATTGAGAGATGTATTGGGCTAGCTTCGCGGAAACTAGGAATACTGAACAAGGTAAAGCGATTCTTTACACCGCACCAGAGGTGTCTGCTGTACAAAACGCAGATTAGACCCTGCGTTGAATACTGCTCTCACCTCTGGGACGGCTCCGCGAAGTATTTGCTGGACGCACTCGACGCTATGCAGCGACGCGCTGTTCGCATTATAGACTGTCCGGAGGTAACGGGAAGCCTTGAGCCGCTAGCCCAGCGCCGAACAATTGCTTCCTTGGCCGCGTTCTACCGTATTTACCACGGTGAGTGTTCTGAAGAGCTCTTCAACCTGATCCTACCCTCTCCCTTCCGATCCCGAACAACGCGTGCCGGCCAGAGATGTCACCCTCATACCGTGGAAACCGTCTTCGCGAGAACCGAGCGTTTTAAACGATCGTTTCTCTGCCGAACGATGGTGGCTTGGAACGCCCTGCCTGCGCACGTGTTTCCTCCAATATATAACCCTGGGCTCTTTAAGCGAAGCGTGAAGAGGCACATTACTGGGTCGTCAAGTTGAGAGCCACTCTCTATAGTATTCCTGTGTACTGTGAGAGTCGCCCTCAATTGCCAGACGTCGCCTCAGCTTACCATCAGGCGGGTGGCGTCAACGTATTTATGTATGATACTTGAACAAGGTTTTAAATAATACAGTTTTAGTCGTATATTACATCATAATGTGTGTCTGTTAAGGATTGATTGGTTCTTTTCTTACTGGCTCTACCCATTGCCTTGCTAATCTGCCTTTTTAGATAATGTCAACCGCTTATTTTATTTAGATCAATTACAAGTAGCTGTTGTTTGTTTTACGGACTGGCATAATGTTATCATGTGTTGTTATTCAAGGGAACAAAATTTTTAACCCTAATAATGTTCTTCAGATTTTCATAAAATTTTATTGAGATACTGACTACGGACTCCAGACCATCCAGGCAGACGCTCACTTGCAATACAGAAATGTTTCTTATGACTATTTAATCTGTCGAAAGATAGCACTTGGTGGAATTTGCTACACATATTTGGACAAAAACACTTGTACTTTCCACTTGTTTAAGCAAAACAAGTAGAAAGTAAAAGTGGATTTGTCAAAAAAAAAACAAAAGATATGTGCTGCCGTTAATACATACAAACATATATATTGTCACGCCTCTTTCCCATGGGGATAGACAGAGACTATGGAATTCCACATGCTACGATCCTGGTATACTTCTTTCGCTTTTTCCACTTTCATAACTATCTTCATGCACGCTCTCAGATTCTTGGTACTCTTGACCTGATCTTTGGTCAAAACATCTCCGATTTGTTCAAAGTACGTCCGGCTAGGTTGACAGTATTCTGATGTTAATATCCTTATTTTATAAACAGTATGAGTATTTTTGAGATTGAGTTTAAAAGAACGTAGTAATGCTTTTTACCAAGCTGTTTTTTGGGAGCTTTTACCCGCAATTTTCGGTAAACCCAATCAAACTCTCAACTTATTGGTCCATTCGAAAGCACTCATATTACCCGCCATTCATTCTGACCCATGTCAAAATCATTGTTAGTTGTTCTTCAGAAGCAAACTCAATATCCCTTCCCAGTCTCTACTGGCCTTTTAGGACGAGCTTTTTGTTCGGAAACCCCAACTTTTTGTATATTTTGCGGACAACACAGTAAAAGTTTTGAAAGAAGTTTTAACTTATCGTTACTGGGATGAACTTTTCTATCTTTTTTAATCCCAATTACAGTACGTGAGTAGGTTTTTTAAGAATTTAAACTTTTATGATACATCTGAGCGATGAAGTTAAAAATTACAAGAAAATTACATACCACAACCTTGGTATGTAATTTTTTTGAGCAGAATAAATTATGGGTCCATATGGACCCATGGTAACCGACAATGTTAACACATTGCAAAGGTTAAGCAACATCGACTCAGGCCGGTCTTAGGATGGGTGACCATACCATTTCTTAAGACATTGAGACCCCTCCGTGCCTCGGAGAGCACGTTAAGCCGTCGGTCCCGGTTGTCATACTAACATCTATGGCAGTCGTTAGGGGTGGTTGGAGCCCTAAATCAAAAATCCGACCGGTCTAACTACAGAAATTCGATATCGCCCATGGGTTGTGGAGGTCAGATGGCAGTCGCTTCACGGAAAACATCGAAGTTCAGCCGAATCGCAGTTAGACTGGAAAGCCGACCCCAACTGAGTTGGGAAAAGGCTCGGTGAATGATGATGGATCCTACCAAGATTTTAGGAGCTTAGTTCAACTTTACCAGCCAGTGTTGCACCTGCTGCTTAACAGAATAGACTATGACAAACAGAAAAGTTAAATAAATAAATAAAATAAATATTTTTGGACATTCTCACACGACGTCATCTAGCCCAAATATAAGCTTGTACTACGGGATCTAGACGACTGATAAACATACTTATATTTTTCTAAATACATACATATTATACATAGAAAATACCCAAACTCCGAAACAAACATCAAACCTGGGACCTTAGGGACCGCAGTCGCATACTCATACCACTGCACCACCGAGACAGTCTCCAATACCATTGTATGTCTGAGAATGAATGATACAAACTAAGATTTATGGTATTATTTTAGTACCCGTAACAAAGGCAACATAAAAGCTCCGAACATTGTTTTCATTGTTCAAGCAATGTTTTAAACCACATATGGTCTGTTCATTGTAAATCAAATTACCCGAAGGAACCTTTTCTATTTTCATAATTAATTACAATGACATACCACGACCTTACCTCTTTTGTTAATTACACCATACTTTAAAAGCTTTCAAATATTTTGAATCTTACCTTTTATATAGTTTTGTTTTCGAAATCTGCAGAAGGGGTAACGAAAGTCACTATAGTAACAGAATAGGGAATACTGCGGTATATTCTCACTAGTTCCACTGTCATTTTGTCTCATGGAACTAGCTAGTGAGAAGTATTTTTTCTCATTAGTTCCTTTGATTTTTGACAATTAAACAAGTGAACACATAATTTAGGCGGATATTTCTGACTAGTACTATCGTAGCAGTTCAATGAAATTAGTGAGAAGTATTTTTCTAATGAGTTTCATTGATTTTTGACAATTTTTGTAACAGAATATATAGGATACGTGTCACTAGTTCCATCGTAGCAGTTCCACGGAACTCGCCTATGAACCGACTTCAACACCACTATAACAGTAAATCTAAGGGGTGCGCTTTGGACATCTTTAGGCAAACTTTAGTTAAATTTAAATTCCTCATCCTAAACCCATCCCACAATTACTAGTTACTCACATATCTAATATAATTTCGTTTTTCAATGTCTCACAAATTATTATACTTACTTAAATTTTCTGTTTTGACTTATCTATGTCTATAATTTGCTACTCAAAGCATGCCGTGGCAGCTGCCACGGCATGCTTTGAGTAGCAAATTAATTGAGGTAGCACCAAATGTATGACACTTAAACTTAATATGATATGTAATGTGCTGGTGTATATCTTGTAAGCTGGTTTAAAAAAATAAACTGTTACTTCTGTAAAGTAATGGGTTGTGTAATACCGTAGTTTATGAATTAAGTACTTACCTACTTATACATTAAAGGATACTTACGACATACTTACAATATACTTAAGTACTTAAAATATGGCCGTCTATGATCACTGATCACGTAGATATTATTTGTAAGCCGATTGATCGTAATAAGCTAGCGTTTAATCTCACAGCGCACTCAATAAACATCTTAACTCTTATTTATTTACTTCCTCATTTTTTTTCTATCGAAGATCAAAACACGTTTACAATAAATAAATAATTTATGAGACACATCATGGCTTACCTACATCATTTTTCAATTTCAGTTTTTTTTTCTGATAAACGAGATGAAGGCGTAGATTAGGTACTTACCTACAGTACAATATATGGCGAAGCCATAGAATGTAACTTGTATTATATTCTATCATTGCTACCTCAGCAAATTATTATTATTTCGGTACGTGTGCTTATGTAAATACAAATGAATTGCTGTTATGTTCACCGCACCTTTCAAATGTACATCTTCCTTTGTATGTAAGTAATATATAAGCTAGATATAATACTAATTTAAGTTCAGTCAATTAGTCAGAAATTATAGTCATTACTATATAAAAATCTCTATTGTTTTATTGACTCGTAATACAATACATTACAATACAATAAAATACAATACAATACAAAACAATACAATACAATACAAATACTCTGTACATAAATTTAGGAGACATCACTTAAAGACAGTACAAAAGGCGGCCTCGTCGCTAAAAGCCATCTCTTCCAGACAACCTTTGGATGGATAGCGATTTAAAGAAATTAATAGGGTAGTGTACAATTCATGAAAGAGAAAAGAAAACTAGAGCTTAGTAAATAATAAAATAAAGATAAGACAGAGTAGGATAACAATATAAACCTACTTTTATAATGAGAATAGATTCGGGTTCAAAATCGAGGCTGTAAAACTATTGTCCTTCGTAGTACCTAGTCTCAAGTAATAATAAGTAATAAATAAATATAGTTCCCAGCCAATAAGCAATAAGAAAACTAAACGAGCCATATATTTTCAAGAAAGTAAATAAATAATGTTGCTACTAGCTAGTCCCTTAGCGTATTGTCATGAATCGTTTCCAATCACCATTCCCTCAGGATATCTTTATTTACACAGCCTCCATCACTTCATCTTTAATGAGAGAGGGTTTTACTCTTCGAATTAATAGGGTTTATTGTTATAAAGGAGGATGAATGCGCATGTTTTAGTACTGAAATGTACACCAAACATACTATCAAAGTTACATTGGCCTGTCGTCTTATCAATCTTTTATAAATTATCAAAATATGGTATAAATAAGGTATACATTAGATAATAACTCCCACACACCAATATTAAATTAAGCATTATAATAATTTAAAACTCGGTCGAGCAGTTTTCGATTACTGCGATTCACAAACACAATGTTTTATTATAACTCAACAGTTTTTAACCGACTCTAAAAAATATATAAATATCTAAATAAATTTATTTCTTAATATAAATTTACATCATAGGCGTAAGTACATGTTATATTTCAAAAGCTGTGAGAAACTGGAGACTGAATTAGGTGAACCTGTGTAATAGATCTCCAGTTACCCACTACCTGGACAGAATTTATACGCGCCGAAAATACAGACCATTGTTACAATAAATAAGAAATAAAACAGTGTTCAAAATCAGAAAATTTCACAATTGTGTGTGTGTGTGTTTGTGTGTATATGTGTGAGTGTATGTGTGTACATGTGTGTGTGTGTGTGTGTGAGAGAGAGCTGCTATGTATATAAATAAGGCTAATCCATGTTCTCCGTAAGTGTAACTTACTTTATACTTGTTAGATCTGTGGAGTAAGGAATTCCTCAGTATCTGTATAAGATAAATCTTGGAGCCAGTTTATTAAAGTTACTTTTAATTTATATCTATTTAATCCATAAATGGCAAGCAAAGCATTAATTCTATTATATAAATAAGGACCCAAAAAACAGTAAAATCTATGAGAGAGGGCAGTTTTATAAATTACAGTTTTTAATTATTCATTTAATAATAATAATAATTTCAATTAAACTCTTTGGGTACGGCGCAAATTTAACATTGTTTGAGGGTCAAATTTTACTAGTGAGTGAGCCCTAAAAACTGTAAGCAGTATGAAGAGTTGTCGAACTGTAAGTACCTTGAAATCTTGGTAGACTAGGGTTGTGGGGTATCGGAATGGTAGGAAAAGCGATACTTTTATTACTGCTCTTTGGGCACGTTCCAGTTTCTCCAATATCGTTTTAGCAGCGCCTCCCCCAGAAGTGATGCAATATGTCAATATAGATTGACATAAAGCGAAGTAAGTCATTTTTATGACTGGAATATCAGCCACATGCCGTAGGTACTTCAAAATATATATCAATTTTCGAGTTCTTGATGTGAGTAAATCTATATGTGCTCTAAAATTCAGGTTTTGATCTATGACAACACCTAGATATTTAATTGTGTTCACCCTTAGTAATTCCTCACAGTGACAATCAGTAGATGAGGTGCCGCGAGGAGAACAAGAATGCGGCACAATAGGAGTAGTTTCATCGAGATTATTATTTTTAAGTTGAAATGTCATGTATTTTTATTTATTCACATTTAAGGTCAGGAGGTTGGCATTGAGCCAGTTGTGAATTATATTAATGCCAGACTGAGCATTTCTGAAAGTCTCACTCCACGAATCTCCTGTGAAAACCAATGCCGTATCATCCGCATAAATAATAACTCGTCCGTTAGTCAGCTCAAGTTGGCATAGATCATTAATGAAGGTGAGGAATAGCTTGGGTCCCAGAATACTGCCTTGTGGTACTCCAATATTTATGGTGAGATCATCACTGTGCACACTGTTAAGCTGAACACACTGTGAGCGTTCACATAGATAGCTAGCAAAAAAATTATTTTGTATGCCTCGAATACCCAGTCCATCCAGTTTATTTAGCAGCAGGGGAACGGAGACCGTATCGATAGCCTTGGCTAAATCCAAGAATATAGAGATTACTTTTTTCTTTTTGTCCAAAGCGGTAACTACTGTGTTTGTAAGTTCGTGAACAGCAGAATCTGTTGACTTGTTTCTACGGAAGCCAAATTGTGCCTTCGATAATAGGTTTTTATATTCTAAGTAGTTAACAAGTATTTTGTTAGCAATTTTTTCCAAAATCTTAGACAAGCCGGATAAAATTGATATGGGACGGTAATTGGAAACCCGGTCTTTGTCGCAAGTTTTGTTGATAGGATGGATAAGAGCTCGCTTAAAAGCACCAGAGAAAGTGCCAGTACAAAAAGCTAGAATACAGATGTGAGTAAGGGGTTCAACTAAAATAGATCGATATCTTTTAATGAAAGTATTTGAAATACCATCTAAACCAATCGCACAGTCATTTTTTAGTTATCTAATTGTCAAATCAATTTCACCAGGATCAGTTGGGGTAAGAACAAAAAAAAAACAACAAAAAAGGACGAGGTATCTCAATTAGGCTGTATTTTTTTATGTTTGTCACCTAAATCTTTCGATCTTTCGACTGGGTGAACTGATTTTGATTGTTTTTATAAATTGAAAGCTACTGCTTTCCGTATTATTATTTATTATTCCATATTATTGCAATCTGGTCCCATTCCGCCAATTGACGACAGAATAAATTGTACAATTGCAATTTTTGGGTGCCGTTTTGCCGAAAAGATTTTGACAAAATTTCATTACCCAAACAAATTTTAGCAACCTTTTTTTATACCATTGCAATATTTCGAATGAATATGTATGTATTTACAAAAAAAAATGTATATAAGTAGTTATATCAGTTTATCTAGTACTCATATCACAAGCTCTGCTTAGTTTGAGACTAGATGGCGTTGTGTAAATTGTCAAAAAAAAAAAAAAAAAATTTTAGTAAGCATATTTTTACTTGGTCAAATTTTAACTTGGCAAAATATTACCAAATATAATGTCATTATGGCATTTGGATTTAATCAAATGATTTATTACAGCAAACAATCTTCAGACAATAAACGTTTGGTGAAAACAAAATGGGTAGGTTAGGTTAGGTTAAAACTGTGACTTCCAATGCACGAGCCGAGCGAGCGAAGCGAGTGGTGCCGCGGCAGCGGCCGGCGAGTGCCAGAAACGACTTGCATTAATAGAAAAAAGAGATTGTTTTTAGTAGGTTACCCGGAACTGAGCTATTTAGATTAGGATAATTACTTATTTAAAAAAAATGGTTATTTGACTAAATAAAACATGTTAAAGTACTAGTTGGTAAACAAGTTATAGTTTAAACGTTCATTTCCTAAACATTAGGTTTGCGTTACAATTTTTTGTGAATAGATTTTTTGCTAAGTATTAATTTGGCACCTTACAATTACAATTACAAATACACAACAAGTACATGTTACATACAACAAATCTGAGAGACACTGGAGTCTGAGTTAGGAAAACTGAACAAAAAATAACACGCCGTAGATAACAAAAATATTACGCAATATTAAGAAACGGTGACAAAAATGTAAGAAGGTATACAAACCAAAATTACAATACTCGTATAAGAGAGTGAGTGTTTCTCTGATGAATTGATTCACTCAAAATTAATGAAAGTGTAAGTGCGTATGTTGCTATGAACATGTCTTACCAATGCACTCCGTTAAACATTTTAATTAAATTAAATTATGTACAAGTGTGTAGAGTGTGAAGAGGTACAATGTACTTCTGCTCACGCAGTCGTTATACGAACTTTAATAACCTACAATTCCATAGTAATAACAATTATCGAATAGCGGTATCACGTCATAAAAAGTCTAATATCAACATTCAAAGTATACACTGGCCTACCTTACATAACTACATTATCGATGACGCAATGTAGACTTGAAGTAGGCTCGTGTTTTGTTGTATGTTACTTACATTTAGGTAGTTTAAGACCTTGAGCAAATGGGAAGTCATTATTACAGACATCTATATAACGATGTGGCTTCTAATACATTATTACATATCTTAATACATTATTGACGGAGAAAGCTTATTATGATTATGAATTTTATTAATGAAAATATTGTATGAAAGTGAAATTGCAATTAATTATTTTAATAATGTATTATTAAGTTATTGGTTTTAAAAACAATTGTATGCAGTTTAATTGTAACTCAAACAAACATTCAAAGCAACAAATCATTCCTCTTTATAAAATTAGTATAGATGTATGTTAATTAAAATCCCTTCAATATTTCTGCGCGAAAGGGTAATAGTAATAACATTTCTATATAGTTTCATTTGTATATAGTTTTTCATACATAAATCACGCCTATATCCCGAAAGGGTAGACAGAGGTGCATTATACAACCACACCTTACCAGTAATTTTGTTAGTCCCACGTAATAGGGAGCAAGCCTATTGCCGTTACTAGGCCCGATAGAAAATCCCTAACAACTCTGTAATTAAAATCATAACCATAATATTACGCACATAATTTTTCCAGTAACAGTGTACGTCTAATAACCGGGCACATTTCTCTTTTTCATTCTATTATTATCAAAATAATACATCACCTCAGTGCGTTTCATAGAATGCATTTCTTGAATTGGCTCCCTCAATTGGATGATGGATAAATACAAATGGAGAGTACCCATCTATCATCCGATAAATCCATGTTACAGCTATTTCCACTCGAATTGAGATCTCGTACCTCACCTATAAATAACGAACGTGGTTACTGGATTGAACCCTTTATAACGGGGATGAGGACGAAATACCGCAATCTAAATGTCTACCTGAGCTACTAACATTATGTGGACGTGATTTACCCGAGAAATTTATTGTTTTCGGATCACTTACTCTGACAAATTTTGATTATACTACTAGGAACAGTAAACGAGTCTGCGAAATATCTACAGTAATCTACACCATGTATGCACACACAGACTCTATGTAGAAATACAGTTCATCTCATCATCATCCGCCGAGCCTTTTGCCAACGCAGTTAAGGTCTGCTTTCCAGTCTAAGCGCGATTCGGCTGAACTTCGGTTTTTTCCGTGAAGCGACTGCCATCTGACCTTCGCAACCCATGGGCGATATCGGAGTTCTGTAAGTAGTTAGAATGCTTTTTACCGTTAAGCTATACTTTATTTATTGGCATTTTTATGTTAACTGTCCACTAGTTGCCGCCAGTGATCGAAATTTGACCATTGTTTTAACGTACCTACTATAAACGTTACATATTAGGTATATCTACTTATAAAAAATCAATATGAACCGGTACGTTTTTAAAAAAAGTAACTTACAATTTTTCTAATTAGATGTCAGTGTTATGATGATTAGTGTAGGTCAACATCACAGAACAGTAGAAGAGCTTAGAAAGGTACGAAGTGATCGATATGCCTCATTATTGTCTTGAAATATGACTAAAAGTTCAGGGAAGGTTTAAAATTGAGGCGTAACGAAGTTCGCCGGTACAGCCACAGAACAGGGAATAGAGTACAGCTAGTACTTATCAACAACTACTACTAGGTCGCCGCAGTCGCGAAACGTACCGTTACGCTGCAGCATATATTTGAGCAAAGCGAGTTTAAATTCAAAATTCTGGCATCGTAATAACCTGGGTAATTCTGTAAGCTATTGATGAGCGCAAGAAAATCCGAAATCGGCCGAGTATTCGCCGAGAAACAATTTAACATAAATCGTTTGAAAAATAATTTGAGTCACCCGTTGAGAGCTCCGCTCGCCTTCGGCTCGCTTCGCTCAATTATAAAGAGGAAAGATTTGCATGTTTGTAATGAATAACCTCAAAAACACCGATTTCAAAAATTCTTTTACCATTGATAAGCTGCATTTACCCTGAGTAACATAGGCTACTTTTTATCCCGGTAATGTGTTCCCACGGGAAACCGGGACCGAGTAAGCTAAATCACGCGATTGGAGCTGCGGCGAGCAGCAAGTAAACAATAATTACGTAGTACGAACCACTTATAAAAGAGTTCATGGAAAACAGCAAAGTTTAATCCCCTATTATGTGGTACCAAAACACGACAACAAGTCTTTCTTTTAAAAGAAAGGACGTGACATTGTATTGAAGACTGTAATATCTAAAAACTCGTGAATTAGTGTTTGAGACTTGTTTTTTTTTTTTTTTTTTTTTTTTTATATTTTTTATATTTGGTTCGCCAAATTGACGCCGCCCGCCTGGTCGTGACGACGTCTAACGATTGTGGGCCACTCTCACAGCACACATTACTATTGAGAGTGGCCCTCAACTTGACGACCTACTGATGTGCCTCTTCACGCTCCGTTTAAAGAACCCAGGATTATATGTGGGAGGAAACACGTGCACAGGCAGGGCGTTCCAGGCCACTATCGTTCGGCAGAGAAACGAACGTTTAAAACGTTCGGTTCTCGCGAACATGCTATCCACTGTGTGGGGGTGGCATCTCTGCCCGGCACGAGTCGTTCGGGATCGGAAGGAAGAGGGTGGGATCAGATTGAAGAGCTCTTCAGAACACTCGCCGTGGTATTTACCACGGCGAGTGTAGAATGCGGCCAAGGAAGCTATTGTTCGGCGCTGAACTAGCGGCTCAAGGCTTCCCGTTACCTCCGGACAATCTATAATACGGATAGCCCGTCGCTGCATAGCGTCGAGAGCGTCCAGCAGATACTTCGCGGAGCCGTCCCAGAGGTGAGAGCAGTATTCGACGCAGGGTCTAATCTGCGTCTTGTACAGCAGACACCTCTGGTCCGGTGTAAAGAATCTTTTTACCTTATTCAGTATTCCTAGTTTCCGCGAAGCTAGCCCTATACATCTTTCGATGTAGTTTTTATTATTGAGCTCTCGACGAACGTCTATGCCAAGGATATCAAGGTTGTCCTTCATTGGTAATAATGCATTCTGAAGAGAGGGTAGGGGAAGGAAAGGGGATTTCTTCGCAGTAAATGCACACGCCTGTGTTTTGCGGGCATTGAACTCGACCAGGTTCTCGGTACCCCATTGAGAGATACTGTCGAGGTTACGGTCGAGATCAGCCACGAGTCGTCGTCTCTCCTCCTCAATCTCAGATCGCCCCGCCGTCGGACGAACCGAGTAACTCCCGTGCAGTGTGCTGTCATCTGCATAGCAATGAATGTTCCCGAGGGATAGCATATCATTGATATGCAGAAGAAAGAGAGTTGGTGATAGTACGGACCCCTGCGGTACCCCGGCATTCACTTGCAAGAATCGAGAAGCCTGGCCATCGAAGAGGACCCGCACTCGGCGCTCGTTTAAAAAGCTGGCAATCCAGCTGCACAGTTGAGGAGGTAGACCATATGCCGGAAGCTTGGAAAGGAGCGAAGCATGCATATCGAAGGCTTTGGCGATGTCCAGGCTAATAGCCAAGGACTCTCCGTGCCTTTCCATAGCCCCACCCCAGACATGCGTTACGAATGCCAGAAGATCACCCGTTGATCGCTTTGGCCTGAAGCCGTATTGTCGATCATTGATTAGCGAGTGATCCTCTAGGAATTGCATGAGCTGCTTATTTATAAGGAGCTCAAGCACCTTGCAAATGACTGAGGTGACAGCTATGGGTCGATAGTTGCCTGGATCGGACCGATCCCCTTTCTTGGGGATCGGTTGTACGTTCGCCTCCTTCCAGACCTCCGGCACGAGCCCTGAAGAGTATGACAGGCGGTACAGACGCGTTAATACTGGAGACAACTCAGCTGCACATTTTCGTAGCACCACCGCCGGAATGCCGTCAGGGCCACTGGCTTTCCGCGTGTTGAGTGACCGCAGGACTGCCCGTACATCACATTGCCTGATAACAATATCAGGCATTGTGTGGCTACAGTTGGCGATGGCGGGGGGCTGCAGGCCACGGTCGTCGACCCGGGAATTAGCCGCAAAGAGGTCTGCGAGCATATCCGCTTTCTCTTGGGCTTTGTGAGCCAGTGTTCCATCTGGGTAACGCAGCGGTGGCAGCGAGGGCTGACAAAAGTTAGATTGCACGGCTTTGGCCAGTTGCCAGAATCCACGGCTGCCCATGGGATGGGAAGTGAGCTCCTGACCAAGCCGCGCGACGCGCTGGGCATCCGCTCTCTTAAAGGCCCTCTTACTCGACTTTGTGGCCCGGTTGTACGCTGCTTTGAGGTGGCCCACGTTTGGGTCGCGCACAGCCCGGGCCCTGATCCAGGCGCGATATGCCGACGGTTTTTGTCGAACAGCTTTGGCACAATCTCGCCCGAACCAGGGACGGGCTATGCGGATACTGGCGACATCAGTGAAAGGGATGTAATAATCCATCCCTAAACTGATCTCGCCAGCAATAGCAGAAGCACTATCCGAAGGAGCCTTTCCTATAAAGCAGCGCTGGCTCCAGGGGACGGACGCATAATAATCGCGTAGACCGTCCCAATCCGCTGACGAGTAGTGCCATAGTCGTCGTGACGTTTGTACAGGACGTGCAGGAGGTGACACCTTCATGCCAGCGTGAACAACACAGTGGTCGGAACTACCCAGTGGGGCTCCTACCGAAACACTGTACTGGGCTGGGCGACTCGTCAGCAGTAGATCCAGCAGAGCGGGCGCGTGATCTGACCTGTCTGGTATCCGAGTGATCCCGCATACCATCTGGGTCAGACCGTGGGAGAGAGCGAACGCATGGGCGGCTCTACCCGCATGATCAGTCTTGAGGGACCCCAGCCATTCAATGTGATGGCCATTGAAGTCCCCCAGAAATACCAGGTCAGCGTTCGGGAACCGCACCTGCGCTTAATCAGCCGTCTCGCTGAGGTACTGGAAGAGCTTTGTTGTCTCAGAATCCCCTGTGTGGGATCGGTAGACGCACACGTAGATCTGGCTCATAGAGCCATGGTCTACGTGCAGCCAAAGGACGGAATTGGAGGGGTTCTCTAGGCAGCGCAACCGGCGGCAGCAAACATCCGCCCTAACGAACACGCACACCCCGGCTTTGTCTCGAAATTGTTCCTCGATGACATAGCCGGGGTAACACAGGTAAGACGTGTCGTCAGGGCGGCGTATTTGTGTCTCCGTGAGGAACATCACAGCGGGCCGTGCCGTCTCAAGGTGGTGGTGGACGGTATCGAGGTTCGCATGGAGTCCACGGACGTTAGTGAACTCCACCTCGAAATGTGAAGTTGTGGGGTTTCCTAGGGCCGCTGTGTAACGTTTATTTCTTTTTTGTTGCACTGCCATTGTAGATTATGAAGAAGAAGCGTGAAGACAGGGCGACATTTGGTGCAGCAGTAAGTGACAAAGCGCAGGGGCTAGCTTTGTCTAGAACCGTGTGGTTAGGTCGGAGCCGACTCGCCGGACGGAAGGGCTCCCAAACCCCCCTGATGCAAGGCCGCCGCTACCCCACACCGGTTACCACCCGGAGCGGCGATCCCACATCAGGATTATGCGCAACATGTGGGGCAGCCTTCTGGGGTGGTTGGCCCCAGGCGGGCCCCATGACTGTGTTGCGGGCGGCCGCGGCAACGCCGTTGCTAAGGGTCTCCCTGGCCGGCGAATCGACCCACACCACCCACACTAGACTCCGTTTCGCCCCCACTGGTCCCATGCCTGCTGCACCATACATCGCCCCGGGCCCGGCGGTGCAGCTGCTGAACCCCTAACGCAACCCAGCCTGGGCTGGGTTACTTGGGGGGCTTTAGCACAGCTGCACGGTGATACCCCCCCGGACCAACACTGTTGTACCACCTGGTACCCACGTAGGGGCCGAAGCCACTCCATAGGTACCGTAAATTAACGAGCCTCGTCCGTTTATCAGCAGGTGCGCCACTAGCAGGTGAGGTCGCTGGGGCCCTAAAGATGTTGGTAGAACCCCTTTGCACCCAAAAAAACTTGTAAACTGAACAATATAAATTTGTATTCTTACCAACAATTTACTAAACTGTCAGAAGCGGAGCTGCTTTAACTTTTGAAGGTCTAGCTATCTTTAGAACTGTCAAACAACAATAACTAAGAGATAACTAAGTAACGCCAAAGTTTAAGTTGAAACTTATGTAAATTACGTACAGTGGAACACGTACTAAAATTAACTAGATAATTAAGAGATATTAAAAACAATGCATTGTATTAATTTTAGACATCATGTTGACCGCAGAAAAGTAGGAGAGGTTAGAAGGTCCCTAAGGACAAGGCAGGCGCGCCGCTCGTATTGTGAACGCTCATATGTATATTATGTTTCTTTTCACCGGTAAGGACTAAAACCTTAAAATACCATGATATTTGGATAGAAACAGGTGTTACCTGGCGAAAATCCATGACAAAGTAATGGTAAGTAAGATGTTAAAAACTTATTAAAATTATAATAGCATTATTTTTCGCAGAGTTAAAAAACACAACAAAACGTCGACAATTGTTTCGCCTCTAAACGAGGCATTATCAAGACTGTCTCAAAGAGAACAGCAAAATTTGTAGCCAGAACATATTTGCTTATAAGTAAGAGTGTGCAAATGTTATTAGCGCGATGTAGGATTTTTGACAATAACTAACGCGGGTAGAAACCGCAAATCATACTAACGAAAATCAGAATAGGTATTCACCGATACAAGACATTATCTTTTTTAATTTGTTGTATAGAAACGACAGGTGACACATACAAACCAATAAACAACTACTGTGTCTGTCTGTTCACAAACAAATTAAGTAAGGGAGATGTATGAAAATCTATTTATTCATTGAGTAAGGTGTCCACATCTCTCCTAACTATTTCTAGCCTTTCCCAAACACTCAACTTGAACCCTTTCTCACATAAGCGTAAAACTCTAAAGGTGTTATTATTGTTCAAGGAAGGAATGACCGGTGTCAAGGAGATGCTTCGCGAAGAGAGACTTCTCTGGACAACCGTTGCGGAACGCTGATATATGCTCTCTGTATCTGACCTCAAAGGACCTACCAGTCTGCCCTACATACTGGCAAGGATTTAGTGTCGGTTTCACGCTGATCAGGTGTTTATTTGTTGAGTTACGATGGTTGTGATATGCAGTATGTAGGGCAGACTAGGGTTGTTTGTTGGTTTGTATGTGTCACCTGTCGTTTCTATATAAAAAATTAAAAAAGATAATGTCTTGTATCGGTGAATACCTATTCTGAATTTCGTTAGTATGATTTGCGGTTTCTACCCGCGTTAGTTATTGTCAAAAATCCTACATCGCGCTAATAACATTTGCACACTCTTACTTATAAGCAAATATGTTCTGGCTACAAATTTTGCTGTTCTCTTTGAGACAGTCTTGATAATGCCTCGTTTAGAGGCGAAACAATTGTCGACGTTTTGTTGTCTTTTTTAACTCTGCGATAAATAATGCTATTATAATTTTAATAAGTTTTTAACATCTTACTTACCATTACTTTAACCATGATATTTGTAGTTATTACAATTGTATTATGTAGTTTGTAGACAAAAACGACGACGACATTGCAAGTAGATGTCAAATTATACATTTCTTGCTTGTAGTGGACTTTATGATTGGGAGAAAATCGGCGACACGCGTTGTAGTATAAATCAGGAATGAACAATGATATTATATAATATTATTGTAAAATAATAAAAAAATCGGTATTCATAATAAATACCGACTCATGCAATATAGAGCCGCATTATGTCGAGCACCATTTTACAGGTTAAAAAGAATAATATAATTGTTTTTAGCATAAATTTACGTAAAGACAGAACAGTACGTTTCATATTATATTTTACAGCCATTTTAACATCAACGTGAACAAAATGAAAGTTAAATAAGTAAGCTCGTTCGACGGTATCGTAAAATAAGTTTTAAGTTAAATTACGTATAACTCAGAATCGTTGAATACTTAAACTGTACTCATAACATTAATAGTAATAAACATTTATCTGTACTAACATACTTACACACACTCCCACACAAACACAAACACACACACACACATATTCCTTTAGCATGCTTAAATCATTATAAATGGAGAGCTGGCAATCTGTCATACAGGTCTCCTAGTACAGATACCAGTCTCTCACATAGACTAAGCCTACCAATGTACATCTAGATTAAGTTTCATTCATTGAACAACATTTCTGTGTGAAAAAAAAAAAATGTATTTAGTTCTTAAATATCATGACGTCTATATCCCCAGAGGGTGACAGAGGTGCAATCCACACTTTGCCAGTAATTCTGTTAGTCCCACGTAATAAGGGGTATTCAAACCAAAATTCCAACAGTCAGGACAGATGTTACACACCACTAAATTGAATCTCTGCAGATGATGATAATACATTTCAAAGGAGAGACAGGAGCACTCATCACGTCCACATTTCGCAAATATCTATTGGTCTCATGGTCATGGTCTCTTAATAGAGGGCGAGCCTATTGCCATATCCGGACATTAATAAACTGGGGAGCACATGTGAAAACAAGCAACCATGAACATAGAGCAACTGGTCCCTGTAGTACCGGAACATGAAAGAACACACATTTCGAATTTCAAATTTGTTATTATAACATATTATTATGCATTTATCAGTTTTGTACCTACAACTAGTGAACGGAAGAAAAAACATTAAAGTATTCCATGTAGGCCGGCTGCAAGAATCACACCTTCGCGGTTTGATCGGCCTAGCAGACATTAGACAGTACCTAGTCTGTGTTTGAACATTTATCGAGTGCTAGTAATGTTGTTTCCTTTCAATGTGTACAACTCAACCTACCACCACAACAAAGTACACACCAGGAGGTATTTGTTCTAAGCTAAATACAACTTAACCTTATACTTTGCAAGTACATTCATTTAAGCATATCAACATCACAAACCTATGATGGTATTCGTAGGTATTAATCAAAATCATGTAACACACCCATTCAGCCAGACTCGTACCTAAATGACCACTCGCTTTGAGCTGTTTGTGATGTGGTGCCAACACAAATCTGCGGTAGCTCGGTATGACTAATTAGCTGCCAGTTCGGTTGAATGCACTTTCCATTCCGGATTACGTATATACGACTTCAATATGCGTAAAAGGTATAGTTATAGGGGATATGATGCTTCAATAAAGGAAATTAGAAATGTTTTTTTACAGTTTCCTAGAAATTGTATTCTCACTAATAAATAAAATAAAACACCGTGTAGGTACGCTCTAAAACAAAATAATAAAACCCAAATTGGGTTCCATCCATATTCGTAACTGAGTTTTCGTAACCAGCAACGAACATGGCTTTTTTTCTCGTGTCATAACTAGCTGCGAAAACAGAATTAAATTGCCGTGTCGTGTACACATAGACAGACTAGAATGAATGTTTTGTTTTATTAATATTTTTATATCGCATTAAATTGGTAAAAACTTACTTTACTAAATAATAATAAGCATTTATTAACACAATTTTTTTGACATACTTGTAGTATACCGTATTCAAGTTATAGTAGTTACAAAGCTTACATGAATGTGGAACTCTGCCTCGTAAACTAGGTGAGATTCCTGTATCTTAGTATATTAGGAGGTAATTTGAAGTTGGTTGCTGTGTCAATTTTTGACGTGTATTTTCTGTCAATTCTATTACATGTTTAACTTAATCTATGACTCACCTACCACGTTTAATGTGCGTACGATGCACACTAAATGTGGTAAAGGAAGATTCCACACCACTAAAACAACAATGACCGTACATACCCATCACATCAAAGGATACTAGGTATACAGTTCAATATAAGGTTTACAGAAACTTGTCATACTGTTAAGATAAATGACGATGAGATAAATTTGAGAGATAAGTCTGAGATAAATTTGGGTCACTTGGTTTTGGGTTACTACTCTGTTTATTAGGTATTCACTAAGTATCTTATTACAAGAGCCGTGTAGGGGTGGTCATCACTATTTCCTCCTCAAACAGTTCGTTGTATACGCCTCAGTCCACCAGTTATTTGATCTCACGGAATAGGTGGAGATATATTGATATTAAACTTTATATTATAGATACAAGAGTATAGTGTGAGCAGCCTTAAAAGTAAGGATGATTTTATTCTTCTTCTTTTTTTAAAAACGTGGCTCCATAGATGTTCATCAATGATTTCGCCATTGTCAAGATAATGTTTGATATTTCCCGCACAGAGGAACTAGTTATTCTGAACTAGTTCGCAGTGCGGGACAAGAAAATGTTGTTCGGTATTGCAATCGAGCGTTTGGGCAATTTTTGCCCAGCGCCAGAGGTAGCCTAAAAGGCAACCAGCCACGCGCTCCGCAAAAACCCAAGTCCTAAGGATGATTTAAATCCCAGTGGGTTCTAGAACTTCTAGTTTGGCATAATAGGGTAGGTGACTGTCAAATCAAATCGCCCTTTTTTTATTATAAATGTCAAAACGATACACCTAATAGAAATTTGTATGAAAAACTCAACAATGACGTCACTATTATGTAGCGTCAAATCTGTAGGTATTAGTGATTCAATTGATGATTATAAATAAATAAAATAAAGATAATAAGATTGAATAAAATATACGTACATACTTTAGGATTCTTTATGTAGTAAATACATTTAAATTATTTATTTTAGTTGTAGGGATCTACCCTATTTACTGTAGGTACCATTTCATAGGCTTAGAAACCGATTTACTTAAAGGAAGGATAAATCATAAAAACTCATGGCATCGGCAGGACTCGAACCCATGGCCTTTTTTTAACAAGGGAAATACTCTGACCCCTAAGCTACGTTGACCATAGCGACATCACCCAATTGCGCTATTAAGGTTAGCTTCTTTGTGACTTATAATTCTGTATTTGGAAGCAAACTCATTGCTTTCAAATACAGAAATATACGTAAAGAAACTTTAGCTTTGGGCAAATCTATAATAATACGTGGGACGTAGAACATTGATAAATATTGATTAACTGCAAGCTTATTTTTTGTAAGTAGCTTTATTTTACCGAGTCCTACCCCAATATCTCAAAAAGAAATCTGAAATCAGGTAGCTAACAGAATTATCCAGTTAAAATATTCGGAACGAAATTGTAAGGTTGCACTAATTCGTATAGAGCTGCAAAGTGGTGCAGGTATTAAGTACATCATTATAAATCAAATATCAAAAGTACCCATCGTTCCGACTTGTGCTAAAAAAGTTATTCAAGGTTAAAGTTGAAAATTTTCGCTTTTTTGGAATTTTCTCGTAAACAGTGAATTATATTAAAAAATAGTTTTGCATAAAATTGTAGATTATAAAATAACCTACTCAAATGACCTAACAACTTTTTACCTAGGAATTACCATTTCTGAGAGATTGCGGTTATTAACGTCCAACAAGCTATAGTCTACACGCAATGCTGGTCCGTTCCTATTAACTCTGTCGTGATGTTAACTGGAACTGGATAACTCTGTTAGCTACCTGATGTGAGATTTCTTTTTGAGCTATTGGGGTAGGACTCGGTAAAATAAAGCTACTTACGAAAAATGAGCTTGCTGTTAATCAATATTTTTCAATGTTCTATTATACGGCCCACGTACTATAATCTTTTGAAACATTTTAAATAGTAACAACAAACTCTTAAAAGTAAATTCTTTTTAGTAATCAGTAAAATACCTTTGAATACTTACTGGAAAAGTTCGAACAATTTTTAAAGCTTTTCAACGCGCAACATTCCAGTATTGTGTATTGAACCGGATTCTTTAAATACATTCTTATAATATATTTTATTTGTGATGGACTTTGAAAGTATTTTTTGGGTATCCACTGAACATTAACTATTTATACTGTCGATTGACGGCACCTGGTGGAATCTGCTATACATATCGCACAAAGGTTAAGTACCATGAAAAATTCTATTCCGGTTTTAAAAAGAATCCCCCGAGGTGCGAGACCCTCTGTGGCTCCATGTTTAGCCTCCTGCATTGGTCAAGTAGTCCGGGAAAATACCTTTAGCGCCCAAGGGAAGGTTAACATTTGTTCCCAAGAACAAATGTTAACCTTCCCTTATCGAATCCTAAACGTAAAGAAAAGGCCGTTGACATCTTTGACGGTCCAAATCAAAGAAAATTGTACAAACAATTTTAACATTTTAAATTCAAATTCAATCCACATTTTGGCCCCTGATTATTCTCAGGCCAAGAAATTAAAACTTGTAGAGAATAAAGTAAGAGAAGGCGACATCAGTGGGGTGGCAAGACTACTTTTTAGTAGCGACGTGCTGGCTCCTTATTCTGTAGAAACTTTGACGGGCTTGCAGAGTTAGCACCCGCCATCCGCAGCTGACCTCTCTTTCCCTGATCCTCCGAACAACGATACCGAAAATCTTGAGACTACTGCCAAGGATGGGCGCACAGCTGTTGACTCCTTTCGTTTTGGATCAGCTGGTGGACTTGACCGTCTGACACCACAGCACCTTAAGGATCTGTTGTGTCCGAGCGCTGGGGAAGCTGGTGATGCACTTCTGAGGGAGCTAACAGCTCTAGTCAACCTCATGCTATCAGGCAATGTGGACAGTGGCATCACAGATATTTTGTATGGTGCCAATTTATGTGCCCTTAACAAGAAGGATGGTGGCATTCGTCCCATTGCCGTAGGTAGCACTTTGCGGTGTTTGGCAGCCAAAATTTGTTGTCGTTTTTATAGTACGGAGCTTACTACCAAATTTCAACCCTAAGGAACCCTAGGAAAAAAATTGAAATTTTGGGCATACTAGACAACTTCATACAAAATTCTTTGTGTAAAATTTTAAATGTAAATATTAATGACCGGGCCTGAGTCCAAGCGTCTCTTCTAGTTCGCTTGGGCGGGCTAGGTATTCGTAGAGTCACAGATGTCAGTCTGCCAGCATTTCTGTCGTCGGTCCATAGCACCGAAGAATTAGTCAGGAAAATTTTGTCAAATACACTGATTGATTCCGAGGTGCGATGCAAGACCGATGCCATAAATGCTTGGAGGATGTCTTGCCCCGACACTGACCTGCCCTCTCGCCTAGGCTCATAGCTACTGTGGGATTCACCGCTCTGTAAATTGAGAATTAATACATTAATTGACACTTCTGTCAATATTTCAGAGCGTGCATGCCTACTAGCTGTTGGAGAATGGGAGTCAGGGTTATGGATCCAGGCGCTCCCATCGCCCAACATCGGTACAATGTTGGACGACGCAACCTTCCGCATTGCCACTTGCCTTCGGCTGGGTACACCTTGTGTATCCCCGCATTATTGCACCTATGGAGTAGCCGTCGATAATCTGGGACACCATGGCCTTTCTTGTAGCAGAAGCGCAGGTCGTATACCTCGGCACGCTATTCTAAACGACATAATTCGTAGGGCTCTTTCCACCGCTGGTCTTCCGGCCATACGTGAACCAAATGGTTTAGCACGAAGCAATGGAAAGAGACCGGACGGTATGTCCTTGCTACCGTGGAAGATGAGAAGGCCTTTGGTATGGGACGCTACATGCGTTGAGACCTTAGCACCTTCACACCTTCCAAGCACATCCGGATGTGCCGGCGCTACTGCTGCATCGGCTGAAGGCCTTAAACGGCGTAAATATGCTAACCTAGCTGGTGATCACATATTTGAGCCGTTTGGGGTTGAGACACTGGGGTCATGGGGTCCGAGTGTTCGCCGCCTTTATAGAGACATTGCTAAACGCCTAATTGATGCTTCTCAGGACCAGAAAGCTGGCTATTTTCTGGCCCAAAGAATAAGTATCACCATCCAACGTGGCAACACAGCCAGCATTCTGGGAACCTTCCCAGTCGACAATGACGCGGAGGATTTTTTAAACGATATTTTGTAATGTAAATATTTTTAGTCTATAATTATGTTTATTTTGTATTCTTATTGTAAATAAATTCATATATCCGTTGCACAAAAACACATACTCGTATACTTTTCCACTGTTATAATTTTTATTCTACTAACCGGTTTCACCTCACGGTTTAGTGTTTTGATGTCCTTATTAATAGGTAGTACGATATTTTTATGTGAATCATGGATATTATATAAATCTCTGATGATGCCGTGAAGTGAAACCGGTCAGTAGAAATAAAATTATTACAGTGGAAAAGTATATTTGTTTTTGTGCAATATATGTACATTAAATATCACAAAATCTTTAGAAATAAAAACTAGTGGCCGTTCGTTTGTCTCGCTAAAACTCGGGAACAGCGGGACAGATTTGGCTGATTTTGCTGTGGGTAAGTTAGATAGTTTGTAAAGAGCATTCACATAATTTAATAATTAGTTGTAATATTCTAATATTAAAGCTTTGCTTTTGAGGCTTAAGTTTTGAAGTTCGTTTTGGGGTTTAATGTATTTATAAATGAGCGCAAACTAACACCAATAAGCAAATTCAGATTGGCTGACGCAGAATAGGTTTTAAGAGGAATACGTTTGTTTTAGTTTACCTAAAATTTTGCAAACCTACCCAAAGTAAACAGTTAACGTTTGTCCAGAATATTACAGGGTGTAACATTCAAATGGGTCAGTGTAAGAAAGTCTGAAACTATAAGACATACGAATATCTGTTCTTAGGAACCATATCCTCGATTTTAATAAAAATAAAAACTGCATATACAGATTTGTTTATTAAACAATATGACTACAGCTAGGTGACTATGGTCAACTGAGGAGTGCATGCAACAGGGTGCTTCATCCTGTTCAAAAATACATTTGCTTTTTCCAATTTTACGCACAGAAACGAGTTCAACGTTGTTTTGAAACAAAAAATTATAGTACAGTAGTAACACCTACTAAAATAAATAAAACATATTAAAACAATGCATTTAATTAATTTTAGAGATCATGTTTTGTAGTAATATTCACTACTTAAATCCTACACAATCGATACCTATCTAAATAGAAATAGTGTGAGGTATTTTTTCAAAAAGTCCCGATTTGATTCCCGAGCTGAGTACAAGTTTTTTTTTTAAATCTATGAATGCAGTTTTTATTTTTACTAAAATCGATGACATGATTCCTAAGCACAGATCTTCGTATGTCTTATAGTTTCAGACTTTCCCATACTGACCCTTTTGAATGTTAAACCTCTTTCTGCTGTCCTAACCTTTTGTTCACGGAGTTGTGAATGTTTAGGTAATCTCAACAAAGCTTGTGAAACATAGCGAGTAATTTAAATAAAGGCTTTACACAAAATATTCTTCTACTCTCAAAAGGTGTTTGATAATTAAAATATTGCCAGTGGAGGTGCTGAGAATTAATTAAAACATTTTTAAAAGTTCTTTATTCTTACCATCACTTGTTACAAAATGACCTATGTAGACGGTTCCTATTTAATTGAAAGTATTTATTTTTAGTCATTCAAAGATGTTAATTTTATTTAAAAAAAACTTACTTGGAGTTTTTTTTTTGCAAATTAACTAAGTTGTTTGCAAATAAGTATAATTATGTGAAACACGTGAAAGTTGCTTCGTAATGTTGAATGAGTTAAATCGCCATCGAACTTCAGAATTCTATTATCTCAAAATATTTACATACTACTTTCATCGGGCACACTAAAAGTTTTGCACTTCTAGCTAATCGAAACTATGTGAATTTCGAATGTTATATTTTTTAAATGTTGCAACCTTCTTAGTAATAAAAAAGAACAATTGGCGGGAAATCATTTGTCAATTGTTTTTTATCACACATCAAAGTTCTACGTATGCAACGAAAATGGAATTAAGTCGAAAAGATTTTAGAGCGATGATTTTGTATAATTTTAAAAGTTCTCTCTCTCCGCAAGACTGTGCCGCTCGTCTTCAAAATGCTTTTGGGAGAGAAGCACCTTGTTTGAGCACCGTGAGGCGATGGTTTGCTGAATTTGAGAGAGGTCGCGTTTCTTTACATGACGAATTTCGTGAAGGGCGGCCTTCAACTGCCGTCAACGAAAATAATGTGGCTACTGTTGAGCGGTTAATTGAAGAAAACCCGCGGATTACCTATGAGACAATTCGCGGACTATTGGGGATTGGTATGAGTCAAATCCAGAAAATTTTACACGAAGAATTGAAAGTTCGGAAACTTTGTTGTCATTGGATCCCTCATGAACTGACAGCGGAGCAGAAGCGGGCTCGCGTGGAATGGTGCTCACAGATGCTACTGAAGTACGACCACGGAAATTCTAATGCTGTTTATGAAATTGTCACAGGAGACGATACGTGGATTTATTGTTTTGAACCCGAAAAAAAAGCAGCAATCTTGTGAATGGGTGTTTGAAAATGAGAACAAGCCAACAAAAGTGAGGCAGGCGAGAAACGTTGGTAAAAAAATGATCGCGTTTTTTTTCTCAGCTACGGGTCCCATCTGTACAATTCCACTTGAAGATCAAAAGAGTGTTAATGCCGAGTGATATTCTACTATTTGTTTACCCAGGGTGTTAGAAAAAGTTAGCTAAAGACGGCCCAAAAGCCCGGAGCGTTCCGCAACGGTTGTCCAGAGAGGTCCCTTTTCGCGAAGCATCTCCTTGACACCGGTCATTCCTTGAACAATAATAACACCTTTAAAGTTTTACTCTTATGTGAGAAAGGGTTCAAGTTGAGTGTCTGGGAGAGGCTAGAAATAGTTAGGAGGAATGAGGACACCTTATTCAATGAACAAATAGATTTTCATACATCTCCTTTACTTAATTTGTTTGTGAACAGACAGACACAGTAGTTGTCTGTGGGTTTGTGTGTGTCACTTTGCGTTTCTTTGCGTTTATGTAGTAAATAAAAAAAGGTAATGTCTTGTATCGGTGAATACCTATTTTGAATTTCTTCTACCCGCGTTAGTTGTTGTGACAAATCCTACATCGCGCTAGCGATATTTGCACACTCTTACTTATAAGCAAATATGTTCTGGCTACAAATTTTGCTGTTCTCTTTGAGACAGTCTTGATAATGCCTCGTTTAGAGGCGAAACAATTGTCGACGTTTGTTTGTCCTTTATAATCTTGCGAAAAAAATCATGCTATTATATTTTTAAAGTTTTTAACATCTTACTTATCATTATGCCATTTGACTGCCTCGGTGGCTCAGTGGCGACTGCCGCCCCTGAGGTCCCAGGTTCGATTCGATCGAATTATTTGTGTGATCCACAAATGTTTGTTTCGGAGTTTGGGTGTTTTCTATGTATGTTAAGTATGTATTTAGAAATATATAAGTATGTTTATCAGTTGTCTAGATCCCATAACACAAGCTTATATTAGCTTAATTTGGGCTAGATGACGTTGTGTGAGAATGTCCAAAAATATTTATTTATTTATTTTTTATTTTAAATATTTATGTCCAAAAATATTTAATGTCCAAATATTTTAAATATTCATTACTTTGTCATGGATTTTCGCCATGTAACGCCTGCTTCCATCCAATATTCTGTATTTTCCCCAAAATCAAAGACTGGCTGAGAGGTTTCACTTTTACCAACTCCGAAGAGGCAGTGATAGCGTTAAATCAGCACGTAGAAAACATGCCTTCAGATCTGTGGTCCTCCGGTTTTAAAAAATGGTTCGATCACATGAAAAAATATTTAAAATGTAAAGGAGAGTATTTTGAAAAGTAATAAACATAATATTTTGGTTTTAACATGTTGTTTTTTTAAGTTACGCAAAACTTATAGTGTGACCTACGTATTATCGGCTGGGCAGCGTTCGGGAAGCTACGTTACAGCTTGAAACACACATACGACTTATGCCACGCGACGTGGGATACAGCGACACACTGGCCCTACGTCTTACGAAGTCTGATGTTGACACTTTAAACGTGTGTGACAGCGTCGTACGCGTGGGACAGCACGGGAACACGAGAATCTGGCGCGGTGACGCGGAAGACAGCGTGGTGCACCAGTGTGTTCGTTGCCATACAAATTGTATAGGTCAGATCCTGTTCAAACGTCATAATGCGGTACGTCGGTGGTGTATGTCGCATGAGAAGGATGAGTTTTCCCGTCTCCTCCATCTTGTCGTCCAAAATATCGCACAGTGGGAGGCCCGTTGACATCCACTGCTGAGTATACCCAGCTGCTGATGTTCTGATGGTGATGATGACTAGCTGACGCCCACGTCTCAAATCAGAAAGTCTAGTTTTGTCGTTCGCAAATCCCACATGAACTTGTTAGAAGTAAATTCACATTACATGTTTTTTTTTCAGCCTATACTGTCCCACTGCTGGGCAAAGGCCTCTGGATGCCTACCACGAAGACTGGTCTGAGGTGGCGTAAGATAGAGCACATTGGATGGATTCCCGGCTTCCTCTCGGTCAAGAGTTTCTCATGAAGCTCTCTCTCTGCTATCTACCGATGCCGAGTCTGTCTGTTTATTTTGATTTTAACAGGACGTTTACTGGCAGACATCTGATGTTGTAAGGAGTTAATTAGACTAGTTTTGATCCCGGGAATGTGTTTCTGTGGTAATTGGTAACTAAAAACCTTAACTTACTTACTGACGTTTGTAAGAGCCATTTAGTAACCTATACAAATAAATAAATAATTTCATTTCAAAAACTACACCAGGCGGGCGGAGCCACACGCGTCCGCTAGTACCTACCCTAACATAATTATTTCTAACAACCTCAGATCCCGAGTAGAAATATCTCAATTCCATTAATTTCATTCCCAAATGATATGTCATGTCACGGGTTCTCAAGAGCTTACATTATTATTATATTCATTTTCTTTTGTCGTTTTGTTGCCTTATATATAAAAATAAATTCACTCAAGCAAAATCAGACCACGTTCATTGCAGACGTGACGCTTTGATACCTTTCGCTTGAAATGACATTAGTAAAATAATTTTTAATATCTTTTGTGGATATCTTTTTCTTTAAATAAATGGGGACCTTAACATCCATTGTTTGGGAAGGATAACCCCTGGATTATTTTTCTGGATCTAATTTATTAATTCAGCGTAGAGTGAAAGCTTAGATGTTTCGAAGGACTCGTGCTCTAGTGGTAACCGACTAAGTTAACAAATTGCAAAGGTAAACATACATCTAGCCAGGCCTGTCTTAGGATGGGTGACCATTACTTAAGACATTGAGACTCCTCTGTGCCTCAGAGAGCACGCTAAGCCGTTCGGTCCCGGTTGTCAGATGACTTCACGGAAAATAATTGAAGTTCAGCTGAAACGCAGTTAGAGTGGAAAGCTGACCCCAACTGCGTTGGGAATAGGCTCGGCAAATGAGATGATTGAAAGCTTAGATGTTTGTTGGTTGTCATAATATGAAATTCTAACGACGGATTTGACTGATTCAAAGGGATTCGAATATTATAACCCCTTTTTTTACAAACTCAGGAAAATAATAGCAGTTTTAAGCTTCAGCTTTCAAGAGCTACGTTCTTAAGTCAAACACCTTTTCAGTGTCGTAAAATTGGAATCGAATCAAATTCTTGCACGTAATGTAGCTACGTGCCACGCCGTAGACCATTCTGTAGACACAATCGTAGCACACTGTATAAGTGAAAATTTATAACAGAATTACCTTTAACTTGGGTTATGCAATGCAAAAGCAGTCAGATTTTGCTCGAATTTTATTTTCCATAAATATTTTTTTTCTGTCATCATCATCCTCACACCTATATCCCCAAGGGCGTAGGCAGAGATGAATCACATTTTGTCAGCAATTTAGTTGGTCTCCTGTTATATGAGAAAAGCATTTTGTCGTTACCGGGAACTGTATAAAATAGAAAATCTATAAGCTGTCTATAATCAGGCCCTACAATATCCATAGTCCGAGCACATTTTTATTGTAAACAGTATGAAGACTGAAGACTGTATGAAACTCTCACATTATTAATATCAGGAAATGTCATGTCTATTGTTAGTGATAAATTGCTCGATTTTCATCATTTTTATAGCTTTAATTTATTGACCAGGTACAATAAAGAGGTATTCAAAACCAACACGTAAAGGTGAATTTATTGTAAAGAAAGACGAGTTATTAAATCACTGCGATACAATAAATAATCTTCGGGTTATTCATCGATATTCACACCAATTTGTAAGCTTTCTTCTTTTGTACCAAATGGTTTAGATCATTTGAATATTTTGGTCGTTTTGTGTTCTTTATCTCAGAATGTGAAATTTATGCCTTATACATACATGATAACGCACTCGATCTTTAATTCAACTTATTATTTAATTTATTAGATAATGATCATTTCAATGATTACTATTGCTCAATTTTTTTAAATTTATTTATTGGAACAATCACAGTTATATGCAAAAACAAGTTTCATGTTTGAAGATTTTTTCTTTTACATTAAGCATAATTAGTGGCCTATATTTTGCTGGAGCTGTTCAGGTTACTGTAGTACCCTACCAAGTATGTATAAAATTTTTATAAGCATCGCTAAAACTGAACCGACGACGCCATGAATCGCACACTGATACAATAATTATCGCAATATTAGAAGTGTCTTGGACTAGATGGTGTCTTGATCAGTTAGTAGAATGTTCCTCCTGGAAATGGATCAAGCCCTTTCCAAGACTATAGGTTTAGGTGGGTTTTTTAACACTGTGAATATATTAAAAAAAAAACCCAGCGTGGTTATACGGTGCTGGATATTATGGATCTAAGCAGTTTGTATAATAACTTTAATCCAAATTTGGGTTCTAAAATCCTTCTAGTAAATAAATGACACCCTTAAACTAGTATAACTATTTAATTACTAATTTCTACTGTCAATAGTATGGTGACTTGCGCGGTGCTTCGCGCCGCACCACGCCATAGGTTTTGGCCTATAACTTTTGACCCCTTAGGGCTAGGTCAAATTTTCGATTTTTTGGCTTGCCTCCAGATCGAGGGCTATCCATAGAGAGGTCAACCATCATTGGAGCATAAGCAGTTCTCGAGAGCTAAGGGGGGGACAAAAATTACATTCCCCATTTCTATACGAGTATATAGACTAGTACGGTGTCTTGCGCGGTGCTGCTTGCCGTACCACGCCATAGGTTTTGGCCTATAACTTTTGACCTCTTAGGGCTAGGTCAAATTTTCGATAAAAATTACATTCTTCATTTCTATATATAGATAGATAAGGTTAATCCCTTAATACAGCTTATTTTATATTAAATATTTGAATTTCCAAAACTGTCAGTTATTTATCTATACTAATATTATAAAGGGGAATGATTTGATTGTTTGTTTGAATTCAATACTCCGTAACTACTAAACCGATTTAAAAAATTATTTCTCTGGAATTTAAAAACATTATCCCTAAGTAACATAGGATACTTTTTATCCCGGTAATGTGTTCCCACGGGAATCGATATCAAGAAAACTATATTACGCGGGTGGAGCCGTAGTGCTCAGCTAGTATTTTAATAAAACAGTAGAGACAGTGTTACTGTTATATAGTACTTGAAAGTTATATATTGTGTAAACTTCTTTAAAATATTTTACAATAAATATAAGACAGAATGACAGACACATCACGCCTATATCCCCGAAGGGGTAGGCAGAGCCTTCGGGATATAGGCGTTCTTACACACCCACAATTTGCCAGTATTTTTAGTCCCACGTAATAGGGGGCAAGCCTATTGCCGTCATCGGGCACACATATACTGGGTTATGTCCAAAATGGCCAAATGATTTTACGAAAGAGACTATTTTTATTAATAATGAAAAAAACTTAAACCCGTTGCCTTGCGATGAAATTTTGATGAAAGGCAACTAAATCTTACGTGCCAGCCGCTGTGGCACAGCCAATTTAAGTCCTGAGCGTCTCGGACTCTTATAAATTTAAATCACGAAAACCCCTAGATAAAACCCAATTTAGGTATTTGTTATATAATATTATTAATTATTGTCGGTTAACATCAACCAAAAAACATTATCCTTTATTTTAAGTATTAGTCCAGTAAATGAGAAACAACCGCACAATTTCCTGTTATAAAATTAGAAGCTTTCAAAACAGGTTTACATTATTTAACGACTTAAAATATGGACTATACTTACCAATTCATATTTTTCTCATTACGATAAAACACCTGAAACAAAAGTAAAATTGGGATTAAAACTTTTTACTCTAAATTCTTTTACAGTTTTATTTCTGTAGAACTTCACATAAGTATAGGTACATAACATGATAAAAACATAACACAACTGCTTCGGTGGCTTGGTCGGTAGTGCTTCGACTCCGGAGTCTCGGGTTCGATTCCTGGGTCAAATTAAATATTTCTTCAATCCACAAATGTTTGTTTCGGAGTTTGGGTGTGTTCTATGTATACCGGGTGTTACGTAAGGGTTATATCAACCCGAAGCCAGCACCATCAGCTGGTCGACCAGAACCCGTTTCGAAATGTCGCGACCGCCAGGGAAGAAAAAAAAGTTCATAAAAAAAACATTATTACCGAATAAAATACACACTTGTTTAAACAACACTAGCTAAAATCAGCTGCTTCGGTCATCGACATCAAAATAGGTACAAATAATAGGTACAAATAATGCGCGCCTGTGAAAAGCCTTTTCTTCTTTGGCGGTCGCCATTTATCGGCCATTTATCGGCCATTTATCGAAACGGGTTATGGTCGACCAGCTGATGATGCTGGCTTCGGGTTGATATAACTCTTTCGTAACACCCTGTATTATGTATGAATTTGGAAATATCAGTTGTCTAGATCCCATAGCACAAGCTTATAGCTTAATTTTGGCGTTATTTATAACGTTGTGTAAAAAAATGACCAAATAAATATAAAAAAAAACATTTAGAAGACATAAAAAACAGAATAAGAATTTTAACAACATTAATATTTACGATAATGTCGGAATGGCATTGTCGCTTTTGACGCTTTGTCTATTCTCTTGTAAATAGAAGCTAGTCATAAAGGACCAATGGACTTTTGAGGACAACCGTACTTATAAGGCATTTTTTTTAAATTCCGTAGCCCAAGGCCGTTTTCGCTCTTACGTGCGTTGTTGGGACCCACAAAACTATTGTCAAAAATAATAACTTGTCAATCAAATTTTTCAATCAATTACTATTAGCGTATTTCAATTAAATACATGATTTAATTGACTTCTCTACCGCGACAATTTTAATTTAAGTTAGACATTGATTAAATTTTGTCTCGAGGGAAATAAGCAATCAGGTGTTTATGAAAACTAAAAACTTTATTCAACGAAATACAGTGTTCATTAAATGCAGGATTAATTGCAAAGTTTCAAATTGCTTACTAGCCAATAATGTTTCATTCTAATCTCCGGTTTTTTATTCTTTTTTTTTTGCAAATTGATTTGTTAAACTGCACCCTGCTGAAGCAACAAAATGTCACTTTCCGTTACTGTAAATAATACCACAGATAATATAATCATTCTTATACCATTAAATCTAATACCTATAAACCAATAGCAAAAAAAGCAAAGAATGATTTTAATTATCTTGTTATTTGTATTAAATGATTGTAAAAGCAAAGAATTCAATAAATAGTTAAATAAAAATAAACAGGTGTAATTTAGTCATTTGATATCTAATAACATGACTTGCCTGACTGTAAACGCGAGTAAATTGTAAGAATACCTTGGTATGATTAAAAATAACGTATTGGAAAACTATGAAATATAATATATTCCAAACACAGGTATGCTATCCAAACAGACATATGAAACCAAAATCCAATACTAGTATCAGGCACAAACTGCAACGTGTACACAGTGGCTCACAACAGTCAGTGTAAAAAAAGGTTTACGAACTAGCTCGCTTTTGAGTTTTACTTCGAATCAAATACTGGCACACGGAGTGTGATAAAGCCTTTGATTATATATATGTCTAGATACCTAGTCCGGCCGTCAAAATAGGATAGATTCAAAAGATGCAAAACTTCAACTAAGCTGCGTGCGCCTCGTTAGTACGGTTGAAGTTTCAAATGCCAATTGTGCTCTTGACATTTTACATTAATAATGATGATGAATTCTTCTGCAATAAAATAGTGTAAAAACTATCTTAGAAAGATAGATATACCGAGGAAGGTTACAGTCCACCTGTAAGTATTATGTTTTATTGATTGCATGTCAACTAAATCATTATTGTAAAAATAATTTTACTTCGAAGAGATCTTGTCAAAAGTGTTGCCACTTGAATGAATAAGATTTCCCAATTGACGGCAATTGTGTATTATGGATGTCTATTAAGTCTAACTTGTTATCCCGGCGAACTTTGTATCGCCTAAAATATAAAAAAAAAAAAAAATCATGCAAATGTACCTATGTATTATTAATTATAATTGAAAAACGCGACGGACGGACAGACAGACAAATTGTCGTATTAAATATATAGATATAATACGAGTTTGCGCAAACCTTATCCTTTTCTAACATTTTCACATAGTTTTTACCAGATTTAAATTGTTGATAACGTTTTGGTTCTGAAATTAATGAAAGACTTTTTCTTTTTATTTATTCATTTGTGCTAATATTTTTTGTTACTAAAAGTAGATGTCTTACGATTTACGAATATATTGGACTGAAGTCATGCATGGTAACTAAATTTTGGTTCATTTTATTTAGGTTCCCCGGAGATCCGATATTTACAGTAAATGGATTGAAATAGTAAGGCAGAGTAGGAAGGAACCGTGGTGGAAAAAATATTTGAGCATTATAACTATGATTTTTAGTACCTACCGATTTCATCGATGCCACACAATTTTTGGTGCTGGGATAACCCGGAAATTACGTTGTAGGTATTTCTTCCTTAACAATATTGTAATGACTTGCATAAGCGTCCTTTCTTTTCGTTTGTATAAATATTTTGATTCTTTGAACGTTGTCTAACGGAACGGAACCCTTCGAGCGCGATTTCAGCTGACCCATTTTTTGTATCTATACTTGTATTATTTTAACTGTTAAAATTCCTTTTAAATAAATATAAAGAGCACTTGTATGATGATGGTTGATGATTTTTATTACTACCTATAAAACAATACTAAATTACCTAAATCCCGAGAATTTGATTCCCATATATTTGGGGAAAAAATTTGTGGTGGCCTTCTTGGCCACTCGCACACTAATGTAACCCTGGTACGTAATGTTATCGCGGGTGACGTTTGTCACTCACACGTGAATAAACAACAGGACCACTTTTGACAACTCGCTTTGTTCTAGACACGGTATCTAGACATATATATAATCAAAGGATAAAGCAATATTTGTGCAGACATTTGTTTTTGTAATGTGATAGCAAATTACATTAAATCGCGGTACATTACGTAGATTTATTTTTATTTTATTTATTTATATATTATGCTTTATTGTACGCCAATACAGTATTAATGTATACAGAGCTTACTATGTCTAAGAGCAGTACAATGGGCTTAAAGCGATTTCTGCCAGGCAACCTTTGGATGGATAGATCTTATAGAACGAAAAGGAATTTTTATTTTATTCCAAAGGAAGAAAATTCCGAATACAAAGTAAAAGATTCAATAAGTGTTGTTAAGAATTTTTAATCACAACTGCTATCAAATTGCATGTATATTATATCTATAGAGTGTAAAGAGTAGTCAAGATATTGCAGTTTTAATTCAGTATCAATCATGGACTTAAACAAGAGAAATTCTTTCTATAAGGCTTAATTCTACCAGGAAAGGCAAATCATATTACTGTTAGGAGTGAGCTTATATCGATTTGTTCTTAGTGACCTTTTTGGCCATTTTTAATAATATACAACCAGTTTGGTTTGGACAAGGACAAATATCGTTGCTAAAAGGTTTTGAAAATACCCTGAAACCTATTGAGTTGTCGATTCGTCATCAGACCTGCTGGTTTTATCTAGAAACTGAAAAACAAAGAGTGTCATGTGAGTAGGTGATATAGATACTTTTTTGGTTTGTTTTACGCGAGTAGGTATATTGTTATTTAAACATATTATTATGTATCTATTGGCTATTAGATATTGCGCCTTAAAACAGGCAAAGTTATGTATCTATCTCCAAAGGAACAGACAAAGGCAATTATTATACGAACATGTTGCCAGTCACTTTGTTGGTCCTACGTTAATAGGGGGTCATTATATGACCCTTTAGATACATATACATATAGTTTTGTTCGTCACTCAACTGGTGCACTGCGTACTTTTACACGGTGGCTGTACCCATCACATTGTGTTTCTCTGTCTCTCTGTCTGCCTTATTACTCGAAGAAACGAATATTCCTTTAACAGAGGCCTACCAATTCTGATCTGAGTTGACCTAACAAATTCTTCCATAATTATAATTACGCAAGAATACCTATCAAACTGTACAATGTCAAAAATAAGTAAGCAGTACTTGGAACCGAAGGTATTATGTTAAAAAAAGATTTTTCAGTAATAAGGCGACCTTTTTGCACAAAGCGTTGAGACGACAAACCGTTGGGAAATCTTTTCTGAGTTTAATATCAGTTGCTTTGTATTTAAAATTTGTATGCCTTTGAAGGCGTCTGTAAAAAATTTATAGAAATATGAATATAAGTAAGTAATCGACAAAAAGGCACGTTGAATAAAAAAATATGTACCTTCTGTATTTTATAAATACAGAAGGTACTTAAACTACAGCTGTCTATACTCTTAGATATTACACCGCATGAAGTGAAGTATAAATTGATGCTGGAACGAATCCAAAACAAATTCATAAGATTTGTGTACTTGAGGCAGTGTGGCGTATATCCTGGTTATCCTCTGCTGTATCCCACACTGTTTTTGCTGGGGATGGCAGGATATTATAGGCTGGAGATCAGACGAGAAGTGGCTTTCGCTATCTATTTATTTAAAATTCGTTGTGGTAAGATACACAACCCTGATGTCCTTGGGACAGTAGGGTTGTGTGTTCCGGATGATTTCGTGGGACGTAGGCGCCGGCCGCCACTGCTTTATGTCCCACACGCGCGCACCAACCTTTTGTATCAGGCACCTCTGACGCGAGCACTGCGTGCGCTCAATATGGTGTCAGAACATATAGATCTGTTTGATTGTAACCTGAATGAGTTCACGAGGGCTGCTTATTTAGTATTGGCTGCTTAAGTTCCTTGGTAGCAGTAGATAAATATAATTTGTAATGTTGTTAAGTGTCAGTATGGGTAATGGGTAGCGTGTGTTTGTCTTATTTTAAATGCTTATTTTATTTTGGTTGTTAAATGTGTTACTTGTTTATTAGTGTGTTAGCGATGTATTATTATTATTTTGTTTTACAGTGTGTAAATAGATGTAATAGGTAACTGCACTATCGTATTAGGTATCACCTGTAATGGTAGTAGTAGGTTGTAAATAAATAAATAAATAAATAAATATTTTTAACTATGCAACGGGGAGTTGATTTTTGCTGAGCACGTGGCTGGTGGCTTTTCAGGTTACCTCTGGCGCTCCGCAAAAATCGGGTTTCCAGACACTCACATACCGAGCAACGTTTCTTGTCCTGCACCTGGAGCTAGTTAGGAATAAAACCAGTAAAAATTCGGATAGATTGGTTTGCGCTCTAAATGGTGGCAGGTTCGATACGGCTAATGATGTTAAATTTCTGGGGGTACATTTGGACACTCTTCTAAACTGGAAGTGTGAACTTGAAAGCTTGGAAGCCAATTTACACTCAGCATGTTTATTTTAAGAAGTTTGAGGGATGTAGTGGGGTTACAACAACGGAGGGAGGTGTATTTTGCCTTGGTTGAATATAAATTGAGGTACAGTATACTGTTCTGGGGTGGCAGCTACCAATACAATAAACAAAAGGCTTTCGTGGCTCAAAAACGTGCCATTCGGACCATGGTTCGTGTAGGCCAGCTACAGTCATGTAGGCCGTTTTTTAAAGAACTCGATATATTGACTGTGCCAGGTCTGTATATACTGGTCTTGCTGTCTATTATGGCTAAGAACATCCATTTGTTCGAGTCGAAAGAAGAAAGGCTGCTGCGGGAAAGTACGAGGAGAAAAGATATACCGTCCATTTTTTACTAACTCTAAATGTGGTCAAATGTAACTCTTTCTACACTGCAGTTCGGTGTTTCAATAGTCTTCCTCTGGATATATAAAGCGCGTTATACGCCAGGAACGTTGAGGCTCTACTCAGGAATTTTCTTGTTGACAGTTGTCTGTATTCGGTTGAAGACTTTACTAAATGAATGTAATTTATGTACTTTTTGACATGAGGTTAATTTTTGAGTATCAACCTGTTAATTTGTTATAAGTTTTGACATTGATTTAAATTTTTATAGTGACCCTTAGTAAATTATCTGTTATTTTTGTTTTTGTTTGACATTAATTTTATTCTCTTATTATATTATTTTGACAGGAAGTTATTTATTAACCTGTTAGTTTCGCTTAGGTCTGACATTGCATTTTTTTATGATGACATGTTAATTTTGTTGTGTTTGACATTGATTTTATTTATATTTTATTGTGATATGATGTTAATAATTGAGTAGTTTTCGTTTTATCACACAATAATGACAATTTAAAAGTGTTTAATTTTTTGGAATACGAGATTGATTTTATTTAAGTAAATTGGTTGTCGTTTTATAGTAGGTGTGTTTTTAGGTTAAGTTTTATACATTTCAATACAGTGTAAATTGTTATAGTAATATAATAAATACAAATAACTAGTTCTTCTGTGCGCGACTATCAACGAACCAAGCAGTACCTTGACATTGGCGAAATCATCGATGAATATCGATGGAGTCACGTTTAAAACAAAAGAAGAAGTAGAACTATGCAACGGATTTTGCAGTTTTAAGAAAATTAAATATAATATTGAGTACCTCAAGAGAAAGTTTTAAAAGTAAACCTACTATCAAGCGGCCCCGGTTCATGCTCGCAGTGCACCTGCTGTGAAATGGATGAGGCTCTGTCAAAAACCCCTATCTAAGTGCCCGGTAACGTCAATAGGCTCTCCCTCTAATACGTCACACCAACAGTGACTGGCGAAATGTACCTACACTAAGAAACAATTCTGCATGTCTACTCCTACAGGGACAAAGACGTTATTTTGTGTGTCTGTAGTTCTCACTTTTCATTGATTAATTACGCAGTAAACAGTAAAGAAATCGTAACTCTTTGCAAAACGGCTTGTAATACCACGTAATACTTAGCATAGAATTTAAATCGGAGTATTCAATGAACGTGAAAAGAGATGTGCTACAACACGATGTAAACGAACCGTATCTAGGGAACTTCAGGTATTGAGTTCCCTTATTCAGCCTGTAACTGGGTCAGTTGTGTAACGCTTGAATTATTATACATGACTACGATGTTTACGTACGCTTAATAATTAAGGACGGGTAAGACATAAGGCTGCTTTGACTGAAATTGAAACTCGTTGAAAAGGAACAAAATTACAATTCGTAATGTTTTAAAAAGTAATTTGGGAACATTATTCTAAAACTCAAAGTACAGAGCGTTATCTGTAGTGCATGTCATTTACAGGAATATAAAGTATGTAGCAAACCGTCGACTACGTCCAGAACATTATTCTTCTTCTCTGTGAACTATGCACTCTCGATTCTAACAATAGAACCTTTTAACTATGCTAGACTAACAAAAGATGTAGGTCCCGTGATGTCATTATAATTAATAATAAACAGAGGAAAGGAATGCTTACGCTGTTAGTTTGATTTAGGTACCAAGTACAAACCCCGATGTGGTTTAACTTTCCTGAACAATGAAAACGCTGCTCTGAGGATTTTAGTTGACATTAGTGTTTGTTTTGTTGTAAAATTTATGATACTATTGGTATGAACACTTAAAACACTAACATACGACCTTTATGCTGCTATTAGTCCTTTTATTGTACTGGTTTGAGGTGGCAGTGTACAAGGCGTTGGGTGATGCCGTTTTCCAGCAGTGGGACAATAGGTACTCAGGTTAATAAATCATTTTAAACAAAAAAAAACCGTAACTTCAACCGTAACTTCAACCGTAACATAAAAAGTTGAGAAAATTAATAAAACCCAAACACGACGTAACTGATGTAAATCGTTGATGATTTCCCTCGACTGGCTTTCGGCTTCCTCTTCAAATCGACTCCAAATCTTCATTAAATGGTAGTCCTTTATAATACCTACTGAAAAAATAAACAAACGCGCTAGTAACCCCTTACAATTTTTGAATGTTTCCCTCGATTTTTCCGTGATCCGATCATCAGATCCTGGTTTCCTTGTAATGGGACCACCTTGAAATATCTCCTTTCCAACCAAAAAAGTGTTAAAATCGTTTTATAACCGCTGATCCTGATCGCCGCAAAAAGTAGCTTATGTTACTTAGGGTGAATGTAGGTTTCCAATGGTGAAAGAATTTTTGAAATCGGCACAGTGGTTTTTGAGTTTATTCATTACAAACATACACACAAAAAAACAAATCTTTCCTCTGTATAATAGTAGTGTAGACGAAGTTATCCGCGAACAAACATAAAAAAAACATTTACGATTGAATTGAGAAACCTCTTTTTTAAGTCTGTTAAAAACTAAAAAAGGGTAATCTACGTGAGAGTGTAGTAGATTTGTTAACCCTTATATGTATATGACTTGCACGCAGAGTCAATATTAAAATTTGTGCTTACTCATCGATCGAGGGTGCTACCAAACAGACGAGACTCTGGCAAATATACTCCCCAGAAACGGCAATAGGCTCGCCACCTATTACGCGAAGGGTTAACAAATTGGGGATGTGTGGACATAATAAGGGCCTTTGTCTCCCTCTTCGGGGGTAAAGACTGTTGTTCGTCTGTCTGTCTTACTTATTGAAATAGAAGTTAAATAAATATTTCGGACATTTTCACACAAAGTCATCTAGCCCAAACTAAGCTATAAGCTTGTGCTATGGGATCTAGAAAACTGATAAACATACTTATATATTTCTAAATACATACATACAACACCTAAACTCCGAAACAAACATTCGTGGAGGACATAAATATTTGATTCGACCCGGGAATCGAACCCGAGACTCTGGAGTCGAAAGCCGATGCATTACTGGATGCGCCACCGAAGCAGTCATTCATCAAATTATTATAATATGATTTTATAATAAATATAATCTATATATTTAATACGACAATTTGTCTGTCTGTCTGTCCGTCCGTCGCGTTTTTCAAGTTACATACAAATGTATGTAACTTGAAAAAAAAAAAAAAAATTTTAATATTTCACGCAAATGCGTGAAATATTAAAATATTCTTTTTTTTTTTTTATTAGAGGCGATACAAAGTTCGTCGGGATAACTAGTATTTATTTATTGTTACAAATAAACTTTTACAAACACCTTGTTATACTTACAAAATTACATCAATATCAACATACAGAGGTAAGCGTCGGCAACTGTAGTAGTATGAACTTTGTCACAGTCACCAGTGTCTCCCACCCGGTACTTGGTACATAATACTAAGTTTGGTACATACTAACCAGCTAATTTGCAAACTATAAATACAAAAATACAATCAGATAAGCAACAGGATGGAATAATATAATAATATTTAACATAGTCCCAGTCTACCAGGACTTTAATTTGGCTGTGCCATAGCGACTCTAATCGCAAGGCAAGGCGTTTTATATATTTTCCAAATAATAATATAGCTGCTCTACTGTTTATTATTAAACTCATTCTGCCGTTTTGGACATAAACTATTAAATGAAACCCATAAAAAAAACTTTCTATAGAGCCCGGTTAGGTTTGCCCCAAGAAATACTGGCAAATAGTGGGCGTGTATCGCACCTCTGCCTAACTTTCGGGGATATAGGCGTGATATATGTATGTATGTATGTACTAATTAACATAAAAACCTCACACATTTTCCTTGAAGGACTAACTGGACATTCATCTATAAATCTTTCCTTCGTTCCTAATCTTTTAAAAAGTATCGTTGTGACTGTTTGACCGTCTTGTTCCTAACGACTTCCCAACACTGGCTCAAAAGGCACCATAAAAATAAATATCAGACTATTCATCTCAATTTTGTCAATAATACTGTTTGAAAAGTCGGAGATCAAATTCCTTTGGTAAGATTTGTTTCGTTTGTTCAAAGCAAATTAGGTATCTGTTGAATGTGGTAAATATCATTATGCTTGAGTCACTTTGCTAACTTGTATTTTTTGAGAGCTTGTCCCGTCTTGAAGTTAAATTTAATAAGGTTTCAAAGAAAATACCAGTGGCGTTTTGTTCCTGCTAGATCTGAAAGATTGATATTTAAAACAAATAGCATCAACATTGAATTCAGGAACCTTTGAAAGATTATAATGTTTGGAGGTTCTTTAAGATAACAACCTGTGTGTAACAAATCTGTGTTTAGACACGGGGATCTAACCCCTTGTCCCGGCCACGGATCTAACTACGTCACGGAAGCAATAATAAATGTTACTAAGGGATCAGATTCAATTATAACCTACTCTAGCAATATCAGACGGGGGTTCCTTAACTTACCACAATAAAGCGTAGAGCACCCTAGTCCTTTGTATACGACGTATGCCATACAACATAGGCAATAGCGACACACTGGTCCTACGTATACGACGTCTGACGTACAGCTTGCTAAGTAATGCGTAGTATACCTTGCATACGAAGGATGAGTTTATCCGTGTCTTAATAATACAGTTTGGAACATCTGACAAGCAATATAACATAACATTCTAGTTTCGCCCACTGAGTAATATAAAAATATGTCTCTATCTAGGGAAAGTTATCAACTTTTCTCATTTAAATTTACATGATGTACACATAATATTGTAACTTTTTTAATTGTATTATGGTTGTAATTCATTTTTCCCGTGTCCCAGTTCTGGTAAATGCATTTTTGTGACATATTTACAGCTCTTTGTAGTATCTTAAGTAACGAGATTTGTTTTGTCTTTGAAACATTTTTAAAAGTACTTGTAAAATAGGAAGATCTTTCTTTATCTAAATATATAGGTTTTAGGTAAATAACAATAAAAGATCGCCATATTGCTATTTGGCTAACGTTGTATTGATTAGGTCACAATTTTAACGGAGTTATTTTAGTTTAGTTTTATACACACGTGAGACAATATTACGCGCCTTTTTATATGGAAGTAGAAATTAACCTTGTGTAACAAAAAGTATAGGTGGTTATAACAGTTTCACGTAAAGAGAAATCTATTCTACGATTCTGTTGCGAGAGTTCCGTGTTATTTCAAGAGAATTATGGTGGTTGGTCAAATGTTGCACAGCATGAAATAATCTTTAAATAATTCTTATGGTAAATTTACAACCATGGTAGGTACTAGGTAGAATTTTACGCACATAATCGCTCAGAATTTTACGATTTACGAGAACCATAATACTAAAAAGGTATTTAATAGTTTATCGGCATCGAGTACATAGTCAGGTTTAAGTATGAGATTTGGGAAGGACACTCGTTACTGAATTACGTGTAAAACCTTCACATTTGCTGAATGCACATATATTGACTAGTCATTGATTGAACAAAGAATGCTTTCTATACTTGTAATGTGAATTTGTAGCGACTCCTAAAACAATTCCACGGATCTCACCCTAAAATCTTTAATTATGGTTGTTGTCCTCCTTGGCGTATTCGTCAATAGCGAAACCTGCCAGTAATTTCTGGCATGTGCATGAATGTGGCTTGTATACCCCTACTTTTTCACGAACACGAGACGGTCCACTAAAATTGTCCCTCTAAAAATACTACCAGTATTTACCTCTGTAGGTATTGAGCAATGAAAACGCAATCCAATATCCATTGTAGCAGAACAAATCAAATGAAGATATATGCGTATATCTAAAGCCGCAATACAACTAAGCTATACCCAATATGCTGTCTCAATAACCGAGACGGGGAAGCAACAGATTGCGAGAACGGGAGAGTCTATGAAATCGATGTAGCCGGAGTCGTAACAATAATCGGGTCGTAAACTCCGGGCTGCTTGATTTAGTGTATGGTCGGTCGTTTTTGTTACACCGCTTTTAGAATGATGATGAGTTGACGTAACGAACGAATATAACTCAATTTAAAAAAAACATTATTATTACCAACAAATTACATGGCGAAATGTGGGTGTCACAAACGCCTTTTTGAGGCCAAAGATTAGTGTACCTATTTTTTTTTTGAAACTATATCTTGTTTTAAATATTTTTATTTTTTAAATTTTTTATATTGTGTTCGCCAAATTGACGCCGCCCGCCTGGTGGTAAGTCGTGACGACGTCTAGCGATTGTGGGACACTTTATGTTTTAAATATTTTATAAACTTTAACAACAAGTTCGTTCGGGCATTATGTAAAAGTATCTGAACCGAATTTGATGATATTTGTCGCGCAACATCCCCTAGAAGTTAGATCAGATCAGAGACTTAACCGGATCCCGATAAAAGATTCCACGCGGTATCACACGTGCCTATGGAGCCGCGAGCAATAGCTAGTTAATTTTCTGTACTAAATTATAAAGAATTGAAATCTGTAACTACCGAACCAATTTTGAAAATTATTCCACTATATCAGTGGAATAATTTTCAAAATTGGTCCTCTGTCATTATCCCTGTGGAACATATATGATACTTTTTATCCCGGTAATACGAGTATGTTCCCACGGGGATCGGGAACGGGTAAACTATATTATGCGAACGGAGGAGTCATAGATGATTATTAATAAGAAGGAAGTATGTTTATTGTTTAGTAAAAGCTGTATGTATGTATATGTAAGTATTATATATGTATATAATTATCTATGTAATGTTATATATGTAGTTTTTTAAGTATTTCAGATAGTATGTATAAAATAATAAATAAATATTTTTGAACATTTTCACACGACGTCATCTAACCCAAATTAAGCTAATATAAGCTTGTGCTATGGGATCTAAACGACTGATAAACATACTAATATATTTCTAAATACATAGATACATATTATACATAGAAAATACCCAAACTCCGAACCGGAACATTTGTGGATCGCACAAATAATTTGAATCGATCCAGAATCGGACCTGCGACCTCAGGGACGGCAGTCGCATACTCATACCACTGCGCCACCGAGGCAATCTATGCAGGCAGTATGATTTAAGTATACCGTGTATGTGCAAAAATGTTGGGACCACAGTAAGTGTTCCAGTTATGGAGGTTTGTCACTTATCCAGGTCTCACTACCCAGTACATTCTCTCCAGTACAATGCCTCCGGCATTAAGTCCGTCTTTGTACATTTGTTTGTGCATAAGCTTTATAAATAAATATAATTCACATTTAATGTAACTTCTCAAAAACACTTCAAATATTGGCCCGGAATGGACCACTCGGGAAGCAATAATACTAAGCTTTCAAAATCAAATCTAAATCGGTTCATCCCGTCCAACGGTATGAGGTAAAAAACATACAGTCGAATTGAGAACCACCTCCTTATTTTGCAGTCGGTTAAATGTAAAATAATCACATCGGTCAAGTACTTAACTCAGACAGCATTCATCTTTTACTTATTACAGGAGAACAAACTCACAATCTTTGGGAAACATCTTCTCTAATTGGTTGGGGCGCGTTAACAATACGGAGGCGGCGGGCGAGGGTATCATCAGGTCTTTTGTTTAATCCAACAGAAGAATTATAATATAATGGTCAGTAAATGGAATTAATTTATTTTAAAATGATAAAACGTTTTTTGGGATATACAATGTAAACACCATGTTTGCGAATGTATTTGCATTCATTAAATTAATGGAAATCCGATTTTCATATTTTAACACATATGTTATGCAGTAACGAATTTCGGCCCTTAACAAACACGTTAACAGGCCCGAAATTCATTGCTCGTAATCTAACAATTGTAGATCTAAACAACTGCTCTAAGCACAGAAAAAAGATACTAGGTAGGTACATATTTCTGTATCTAGTATTTTTCTGTGAGAGCAGTATCGACTAAAGTTGATCGAAAGACCTATGATATCGCAGGAAAAACAAATTAATAAATTGAAATAATTCAGCAATAATAATATGATTGGTTGATAATACATAATAATAATAATAATCTTTATTTTATTTCTCAAAACAGTTACATCTTAGTTCGCATTAAATCTATTACAGTTTTGTTGTAAAACGAGTTATAATCACTGTTGACCAATTTCTAAACATACATAATAAGGCTCTGCTTCCTAAACTAAGTAAAAACTTGTATCTTAAGAGACAGTGATAATGAAGTTTGAATAAAAAATATTGAATGCTGTTTTGTGCCTTGGTCGACAGTTATAGATTTGAACATGATATGAATTAGCGTTTGAGTGTGTGTGTGTGTGTGTGTGTGTGTGTATAATAGTTATGTTTATCATTATACAACCACACAATATACATAAAATCCAGCTATTAGATATATGCGCCAGATAAAACGGTTTAAGCAATGTAAGTCAAGAGTGTTTCAGTGTAGGCATAGGTTTGTTGTTTTAGTCACTCAGTCATCCTGGACTTAACCATTTGTTGATTTAAGTCAATTATATTTAATATATTATTAGCTTTTTTGTATATGTTGGTACTTAGTATATAATATTGATGTTCGGCGAAAACGGTATTATGTGAATCGTATGGGAGGTGGTAAGTACGTTTGTTAGGGTCCGAAGGGGGCAGAGTGGGATGCCTCCTCAGAGTCGCTCTGAGCACATACAGTTGGCGGACTGTAAGGACCTCAGCCTCGGAGTACAGTGACGATGTTGCATATCTAAACGGTTTCCTCATCATTGCCTTTAAGACTGCTCGTTGAGCTCTCTCCACTCTCAGGAGGTGGCTTTTATGTGCACCGCCCCAAACCGTGATGCAGTAGCTTAAAACAGATTGGCATAGGGAGAGGTAAACCATTTTTAGTGTGTCTAAGTTTACTGATTGTCTTAGTGTTTTAAAAATATGTATGAGACGTAAAGTTCTAGCAGCAACTACTTCAAGTTGTTTACCCCATTTTAGATGTTCGTCCAGGTATACACCCAAGTATTTTACGTGGTCAGCCCTTGCAATTTTTAGACACTGACACGAGGACTGCTGATTGGTGCAAGTGTGTGCGGTAAGTGTGAAGGTATGTGGTGGTCTATTTACACGTGTAATACTAAACGGAACGAAAAAAGTTTTCTGAAAGTTGATCGTTAGTAAGTTCGAATTGAGACACTTCATAATAACCGATAGAGACGACTCCGCAGAAGCCCTGACACTCCCCCATGTTGGACCTGTGACTATGACGGCCGTGTCATCTGCATATGCGTATATTTTAGAGTTGGGAAGGTTAATTTTACATAGGTCATTTATGAATATTTGGAACAGAATAGGGCCCAGTATGCTCCCCTGCGGAACTCCAAAACTCACACTTACGTCGTCACTAACGTGAGTATCTATTTTGACGCGCTGTGTACGATTATGAAGATAATCCTTAAAAATATCCAGAGCTATTCCACGCACCCCGATGAGTTCCAATTTGGATATGAGTTTGGGAATAAAAACTGTGTCAAATGCCTTAGATAAGTCCAGAAACATCCCCAGGCACCTCGTTCTACCATCCAGATTTCTAGCCACTAATTGCGTCAAGTCTAGTACATTATTTCAATCAACTTTAGTCGACAGTTCCATGGAGGGTGCTACACTTTCTCGTTCGAAATTCACATGTCCTATCCATTCATACGCCGAAGAACTAATTGATTATGACCCATAAAATGATACACACACATATCACTCCTATATCCCGAAGGGGTGGGCAGAGGTCCATTACGCACCCACTATTTACCAGTATTTTTAGTCCCACGTAATAGGGGCAAAGCCTATCGCCGTCATCTGGCACACCGCGGCTCCCCGCTGACTGCGAAACTCAGCGGGGAGGGTACGCTCCCTTTCCCTCTCGGCCGTCTCCTTCGCGAGCATGACTTGCTCGCAGAAGGACACGGCCGCGTTCCACCTACTCGTGCTGGAGACCAAGGCTTGGAGCATGGTCTCCAGCGAGAGGATATCCACGCCCAGACCCACTACGAGGTCCCGGCGCTGACTCACCCACGCCGGTCCTGGGCGTCTCGGACCCTAAAATCATACGCAACTTATAGTGAGACGAGTATAATTTCTTTTTCAGGTTCGAGGCACCAAAGACTGTGTTACATATTCTATGACCGAGGTAATTTATCTGATTTTCAGAAACCTGATATTCAAAAACAAAGTAGATCCTTACTAGAACTGTTGATTTAAGGCATTAACTAAATTTTATCAGGCTCAAACTTAATTCAATAAAGATAGCTTGGTTTTAACTCGTTAATCTTGACTTTGAGTGTAATTCGATTAAATACGTGTGGACTATCAATTTTAGTCTTCCATTGATTTTACAAACACTTAAAATTTTAACTATTTAGTGGAGAGACAGTACTATGTACTATAATATTTTGACAGACTCCGGGTAGGACTTTATAATAATCCGAATAAAATGTGATTGTATTTGTTTTGGCCCGCTTTATCGTCTCCTGGAGATTACCTTTAGCCTCCCTGTATGCCTGAAAAAGCTCCGCCTCTCGGGCTGCCGCGTCGTCTGGGCGGCGACGCCTCCGGCGAAACCTGGTGTACCGGCGGCGGGCGGAGATGCATGCTGCGCGCAGCTCTGAAATTTCCGGCGACCACCAGTACACCTGCTTCCTGGCCGGTCTGGGTGTAACCCTAGGCATTGCCGCATCGAAGATTTGCGACATTGCTCTCCTGAACCACTCCGCCACGGCATCCACATCGGCAGGCCGGTCCGGCGCCGGAATCCAGGCCTGCACGATGGATGCCTCCAGGAGAACCTCCCGATCCAGATGGTGAAGTGCCCAACGCGGATCCGGGGGATTTGCCACCGGCTGTGGGAGGTCAGGTGGGGGGACGACATCGAACCGGATGTACCGATGATCCGAGTGCGTCTCCTCACCCTCCTCCACGAGCCAGCCTGTAATACGGCGGGCGAGGTCAGGGGATGCGAACGTTACGTCCACGATCGATTCCCCCCCCGGGGCAAGGACGGCACGCAGCGAAGACGACGTCGAGCTCAGTGAGCCATAGCTCAAACTGAGACTCGTCAATGTTCGGCGAGATGTAGGTGGCCACGACTGCCAACCCATCATAGTCCGCCGCAACACACCCACGGCCCCTTGCAATGATCGCAAGGCGCGAGTTGTCTGCGGCGGACCCCCCAAAGATACAACAGGCCGAGCCGTCCTCGTCCACCGGGCTTTCCGGGTGGACGTAGTATGGCTCGGCGACCACGGCTAAGTTTATGGACCACTGCCGGATGCTCTGGTACAGAAGATCCTGAGCAGCACGGCAGTGGTTCAAATTCACTTGCAGGATACGGATACGGGCGTCAGACATTAATTGACGTCCATAACCGCATCCCGCCGCGAAACAACTGGCCGCGCAAGGGCGGCACCCCCACCGCTCTCAGCGGACGGACGAGGTTTTGGCCTCGAGGCGGCGCAGGTTGTGCTGCCGACCCGATGATCCGCGGTCTTGCCCTCCACCTCGCATCTAAAGCAGCGAGGCGGGGCGTCACAGGCACTTGCCTTGTGACCGGGCCGGCTGCAGCGGAAGCACCGATCGCCCACGGTGACCTCCGCTGTATACTGCACTCCGACGTGCCCCACCACCATGCACCGGAAACATCTGGTTTCCCGGGCACGAAGGAGGTGCACCTGCGCCTTTAGAGAAGCCCCCGTTCGTCCGTCCGCCACTTTCAGTGCCGCTGCGACGGGGCACTGGACGACTGTCATCCCGTGACCAGTGGAGCCGAAGGAGATATCTCCAGCCTTTACCTGGTCACGGGGGCAGCCGCCCACCTCTACGACGGCGGAGACAACTTCCTCCGTCGTGGCCGCGTCATCCAGACCCGTGATGCGCAATGCGGCGCATTTGGTGGGTCTGGTGACGCGGACGGCTTCTTCGTCCAGCGCGTCCCTAAGCTGAGCCGCTAGGGCGTCAGCTTTAGGGCCGCTGGAGGCACCGGAGACCTCGAGGAGGCGAGCCCCGGTGCGTGTCGTCTTGCACCGGAGCCCCCCCTGTATGTCGAGGGCCGAGAGGTTGACTGAGGACTTCAAGGTCCTCAGTACGTCGGCGTACCCCACCCCCTTCTCCACACCTACCGTCGTCACCGTCAGGACGCCGGCGGTGGAGCGAGGAGGGCGGGGCCTCTTCGGCGCCTTCGCCGCGGCGGCTTTGGCCGCTTTCTTGGCGGCCTTCGTCTTCCTCTTTTTGACCCCCACTACTTCCCATCCCTCCCATCTGGAGCGATGTGAAGAAGCAGCGGGAGCGACCTTAGAGGAAGAGGAGGCGGCAGGGGTGCCACTATTTTTGCCGCGCCCCTTGGCCTTCCGCGCTTGGGCCGCGGTCTCGGCCGGCATCCGACTTGCTGAAGCGGATGGGGGCGGAGCGGGGCGGCGGACAGCGGGTGTAGGTGTGCCGCTAGGACCGGGAGCGGGAGCACCGCCAGCAGCCGCCGCGTATGAAAACGCGGGACGCGCTATTGAGGGCGGTACGCCCGGTCCTCCAGGACCGCGAGGCGCCACTCGATCGCCGTCAGGACCTGCACCATAGTCGGCACAGGCTGTGGCGGCGAGCCGGGTGCTGTTGTGGGCGCGGTCCTAGGCACCGTCTTCGGCGCCGGTCCAGCTGTCGGAGAAGGAGGCGGAATGGGATAGGAATTTCCTCCTTTGTGGCGCTCCGCGCAAGCAGCTGGTCGAGGGAGGATTGGGCTTCATCCACCAGTGAAGCCACAACCTTCTTCCTCCCCGACATGTTTTTGTTGCCCCGCATGGCAGCGTTCATGCGGGCAAAAACACTCATAATTTCCCGCGCGGGCGGCACACCTATGTCTCTGCGACTGCGCAGGGACGGTACTGAGGACGGAGGGGGAGTTGGCGGCCGCATTCTATAAGGGTCGAGACGCGTACATACCGTCTTTACCGGCACCTCCTCCTCCGAATCGCTGGAAAGGAGGGACCCCCACCCGGAGCAACTGGTGCTCCGGTCACGCGAAGGCCCCTCCTTCTCAAGGGTCCTCTTCTTCGATGAAGAACGGCCCTTACCCTTCACACTGCTGGGAGCTGACCCACCGTCAGTCCCAGCAGCAACAGTTCCTAGAGGCGTCGACGACGCGCTGCAACTAGGCAGCGCGACGCGAGCCTCCATATCATTAGGCATCGAGGTCAGTATTTCGAGCGTGGGGTCGTCGGTTGACACTGCCTGGAAAAGGGCAGTGTCAGTACCGGGGGTCTCATCGGGTTTATTCATCATAAACAAAATCGCTGTCTGTTGGCACTCAAGTATTGATTTCGAAGTTCGGTCACCCAACCTGCCACTGCGTTACCGGAAGCAAGGTTGGGGTCCAGGGCGGACGACGAGGACGTAGACTAAATCACTTGGGGCCCCGCCCCGAAATGTGATTGTAATATTTTTCAAAATTAAAGGTATAAAACCCAACCCTTAACGACGCGGAATTTTCATTCCGACCAAACCCCCGAATAGGTCACACAGGTGGCCAAAGTCCGCCAGGCGCCACTGGAAATACCTTCTGGTACGTGCCGAAAAAAAAAATACTATTTTTTGTTGCAAATAAAAGCAATAAAAAATACAGGTGGGTTATTGGTTAAATTTTCCAGCGTAGGAAATTGAAAAATGATCTACAAAAATTTACCCGCAGGGGTTTTCCGATCGCGATACGATAGTCCTGAAATTTTGTAAATCGTTGCACATTATCAAATTGAAATTTGAATCTAATGCTGCATGTTCCAATAAGCACGTGTGGCGTTGATATGTTAATGCATATCATTGAATATTAACTAAATATAAATGATTAATTATTATAGGTTCCTTTTTATTTCCAATAAGAATTATACAATATACGTAATAAAGAAATACAATTCAAACTAACTAAATAGGTACATTACCTTTACTAATTTATACCTACTAAAATTACATCTAAATCCTAACATGCGTCAAAGAACTCCTCCGCCTCGTCGCCGACTGTCAATGTTCCGAGAAGACTGGCAGCATTACCACGTTGTATGGCAATGCTTATTCTTTGTGCTAAATAGTAACCAGCCTTTCTGGTCTTGAGAGGTGTCGATCATGAGTTTAGATAATTTTTTTAATAGGCCGCGAGCACTCGGACCACTATGTCCCAGCGTCTCTACCCCAAACGGCTCAAATATGTAGTCTCCTGCTAAATTTGAGTATTTGCGCTGTTTGAGGCTTTCCGCTGATGCAGCAGCAGCGCAGGCACAGCCCGCTGCACCAGGATGCAATTTTTTTTAATTTAAGTAATGTAATATTATTAAAATGTATACCTACATATTTATTAAAGTCTTAGCAAAAAATAAAAATATATTTTATTCGAAATGGCCACCTTTGGCTTTTATACAGGCCTTTAATCTGTTTGGCCACGAATCTATGGATTTAAGCACTGTTTCCAATGGAAATTTTGCCACTGCTTGCTCTAAAGATTTTTTAAGAGACTCAATGTCGCCGTGTCGTTTAGAGCAGGCCATGTCCTCTAAAACTGACCATAATTTGTAGTCTAAAGGGTAGAGGTCTGTGCTAGATGAGGGCCAGTCTTCAGCTCTTATAAAGTCCGGAACGTTGGTTTCTAGCCAGGCTTGGGTAGTTCGTGCCTTGTGACCAGGAGCAGAGTCCTGCTGGAAAGTCCACGGTATATTTTTAAAAAGTGTATTGCTGAGAAGTTTCACAACATGATCCAAGACAGCTTGGATAATGTTGTGAAATTTCAGCCAAAGTGTATCAAGATACTTCTTGATACACTGTGGCTGAAGTTTTCACTACTTTTTCACAAAAATTTAATTTTGTGACTCCCTGATAAGTCACGCCACTCCAAACCATCACTGACGCAAGATGATGACCACGTTGTACCTTTTCGACCACAGCTTCCTTAGAACTGTGAGCGTACACTTTATCATTTTGCTTATTGTAGTGTTCTTCAGTCGTGAAAATTTTTTCATCGGTAAAGAGGATGAATCAGTGCCTTTCACCTGCATATCGCAACAGAAGGCGCTTTATTCCATCCACTCTCTTTAATTGTAAAGATTGATTTAGGGCACGTCTTGTATATCCACGATAATCACCGAGCTTCAGGTCTTGTGTTATAATACGTGGCAGAGTCCTAGCGGGAATTTCATTTGTCATGAAAAGATTTTTTGCTTCCTTCTGGCGAATTCTGGCGTAGTTCTAACAGCACGCGGCCGCCCCGATCTTTTCTGGTCTTCGACAGACGAAGTGTTGTTGTATCTATTGATAGTACGATATACGAACATACGGCTGATACCAAGTTTTTGAAGTGTCTGGAATATGACCGACGGCTCCATACCCACTTTGTGCAAGGCGATCACTGTGATCCTATTTTCTTTAACACCCCATTCCATATTGTAATTCGATAGTGAACACGAAAAAATATGTGAAATGGCGCGAAATCAAAAGAAGTTTTTAAAATTATTAATTAAACTAATTAATAAGTCAAATATTGGATAGAATCAGGCGTTACCTGGCGAAAATCCATGACAAAGTAATGGTAAGTATGATGTTCAAACTTTTTTAAAATAATTGTATTATTTTCACAAAAATAGAAAACATTAAAACGTCGACAAATGTTTCACCTCCACCAAAAAAGTTTGAACATCATACTTACCATTAAATTAATAAGTGTTCCAAATTCAAAATAATTAAAAAGTTGAAACAAAGAAAAGTTTTAATGTAACAGTATATGGCCAGACTAGTTCTTATATCTCTCTATTTTTTCATACCCGGTTCAAGCCTTACCTTTCATTTCAGAACTTTTGCATCTTTCTTTTAATCATACGCCAATAACTATCCACTTTTAATTATACTTCTATCTACTTATGACCATCCTAAGGTTGCCTGTATTCTTGGTGATAAGGCCGCCATTTGTACACACTAAATTAATAACAAGTTTCTGTATATTTTTAGTATTTTTATTGGTGTACAATAATGTATATTCTTAAAATATTAAGTCATCATCATAACATCAGTTTTTGTGATCTATTTATAATTTCTTTCTTAATATTTTAAGAATAGTTTAAGCAAACTTATTGCTTTAAAATACAAAAATAAATGTATATTCTATTCTGGAAATCAGGTAGGTAGAATAATAAGTCCAAAAACTAATGTTTATTACCAAAAACTACACTACTACCTTTATCAACGAACTACACAAAACTGTACCTACTTCTTAGCCTCTTACTTACTTACATTTTGCAAATGAAAATGAATGTAAGTTTCAAGGAGATGAATACTTGTTCTTAATCAGAGTTACGAATATTACTCCGGGTTGAGACTCAAGGATTAATAAAGGTTTTGTGTTGCAAATATTGCTGTACTAAATTACATTTAAGCTAATGAATTAAAGGATAAATTGCCTGTTACCTAATGAATAGTGGTTTACTTTTGATTTATTGTTATAATTCAATATAGTAAGTACTAGTGAAATGGGCTTACTTGGAGGTCAGAGGTGACAGAATTGATAACAACAACTACGAACTTTTTTAAAACTCAAATTTTCGAATTCTGAACGTTTTCTTTTATTTTATTTATTTATTTATTTTATTTATATACGCATTATTGTACGCCAATACATTATTAATATATCTACATAAACAGAGCTTAGGTACATATATGAGCAGCGGCCTTATTGCATAAAGCAATTTCTACCAGGCAACCTTTAGATGGATAGAATTTGAAGGACGAAAAGGTAGTAGTAGGCGTAGGTCAATAAACTTATAATTACATACATATATGGGAACATAATTACAAAAACACATACATATAATTATACACACATAAATAATACATATCATACATAAATACACATATCATACATACATACAAAAATAATACATACATATATAAAAGAGTAATGCAAGTACATAATAATGTTGCAGTTTATAAAAGTTCCAACACTAAGTAGTGGTCCCTAACCATTTAAATTTTTGTGATGTCTTGGCTCGTCTTATCTCTACAGGTAATTTATTCCACAAGCGAATAGCTGCAACAGTAAAGGAGTTATCGAAGAAGCCTGTGGAGTGCTGAGACATTCTCAACCGTAGGTTTTCCGATGATCTCAAGCACCTATCATGCGTGTCATGTAGGAACTCAAACCGAGCCTTTAAGTAGGAAGGGGTGAAAGGGTTGAACAATATATTGTATAGAAGGGAGAGAACATGAGTATTTCGGCGAGATCGAATAGGCAACCACTTGAGCTGAGATCGAAACTGTGAAACGTGATCATATTTGCGCAAACCAAATATAAATATTATGCAAACATTCTGAAGGCGCTCAAGTTTATCTAGTTGGTTTTCGGCAAGATCGAGATAGCTGGAATCTGCAAAATCAAGGATAGGGAGGAGAAGGGACTTTGCGAGGGCAATCCTTGTAGCGATGGGAAGGAGATTTTGTAATTTCCTAAGTGACCCTGAGGACGCAAACAGTTTCCTGCTCACCTCCTGCAACTGTGGACCCCAGGACCGGCTAGAATCGATAAATACTCCCAAGTTCTTGACCTTATCACTCAGTGGTATAGTGGTGCCGTCAAAAACCACAGGCGGGATCAGCGTCGTGTCCAGTTTTGCAATAGCTCGACTGCTACCAATTATAATAGCCTGTGTCTTTGACGGGTTTACCATCAGGCCGTAAGATTTAGTCCAGGAAACTATCCGTGACAGATCCCCATTAATTGTATCCACTGCCACCGATAAGTTCTCCAAGAGGGCCTGCGTATATATCTGAAGATCGTCTGCATAAAGGTGGTAGGAAGATCGAAGCTGATTAGAGAAAGAGTTTATGAAAACCGCGAAGAGTGAAGGAGAGAGAACGCCGCCCTGGGGCACACCGACGGTAGTACTGCACCAGTTGGACACAGTGTCTTCAATGCGTACCCGCTGCCGACGGCCATACAGGTAACTACGAAACCAATCTATTACAGTTGGAGATATGTTAAGAGAGCTTAGTATACAAAGTAGCACATCAAAATCCACGCGTTACTGAAGTCTAGGAGATAAATGGATGGTTAACTTACCACTCTCCATTCCAGATCTAATATCATCCGTAATGTTTACCAGGGCAGTGACCGTACTATGACCAGAGCGAAAACCGGATTGGAGGGGATTTAGGAGATTATTTTTGCGGATGAATGCACATAGCTGGAAATTGACGAGCCGTTCGAGGACTTTGGAAAGAAAAGGAAGTATGGATATGGGACGGTTATCGGTTAATAAAGAAGGGTTGGATTTTTTTGGAAGAGGGGTAATAATTGCATCCTTCTAAGACGATGGGAAGGTACCATGTGATAGTGAGGAGTTAAGTATAAAGGAAATTATTGGTAGGATCTCATCGAGGATGGGAAGAATCTTATTCCGGCTAATACAGTCACTGCCGACTGCTTTGGATGTGATGGCCATAATGCTTTTCCTAACATCACAAGCTGTAAATAGTTCAAAGACCAATTGAGAATGGTTAGGAGTTGGGAGTGATGAAAGAAAGATACCTTAAGGTCTGCGCCTTGACCGATCCATCAAAATGGGATAAGACAGAGTGCTTAGAGTGCTTAGAGTGACTAAGTGCTGGTTAAGATCATTGCTGGTTAAGATCACATTCATATCTTTGGGAATGTTTACATGGCGCGATTTCCCAACTCCAAAATTTCTAAGAAACTTCCACACCTTTGATGAATCACCATTTTGAACAGTGCTATGAATATATCGGCGTTGTGCATTTCTACACACCTTACTGCAGAGATTTCTGGCGGCGATATATTTTTGCAAGTTGGTATCGCTGGGTTTAATTTTATATCTATACTTTGCTGGAAATCACAGATTTAATATCGTCTGTAAGCCATGGTGACGGTGGATGCTTCATTTTGACAGCTCGAACAGGCGCATGTTTATCAAACAGTTGGATCAATTTTGAAGTGAATATGCTAACCTGTTCGTCGACAGACTCCGAAGTCACCAATAAGGTCCAGTCGATACGATACTGCTAGCGTCGTCGTGCAGTTTATCTGGGTTAATACCACAAAAGTTCCGCTGCATGACAACTTTAGGCTTGGCTTTGGGCGGACGTATCTTATATGAAAGAAATGGTAGATCGTGATATGAAAACTCATCCGCCGGGTATTGGCCGTGCTTAGCAACGCGATCTAAGTGCGAGACGATAATGAGACCAAGAAGTGAGGGCCTACGACCTGTAGAATGATGAGTGGCATTAGATGGAAGAATAAATAAGTTACTAGAATTAATTAAGGATTCAAGTTCCAGGGAACGATCATCAGTAGGCATGTGTTGAAATCCCCCATGATTATACTGTGACTGTAAGAAGGAAGGAGATCCAATAAAAGTGTTTCGAAGGAGGAAAAATAACTAATACCGGAGGAGGGACAGTAATAGACGCCGAGAAGGACTTTGGAGTGATTGAGTTCAACTTCCAGAAACAAATTTTCACCGGCGTTAGATGGAGGCGGTTGTTGTGACATGCTCAAAACAGTATACGGTATGTAGGATCTAAGGTATATAGCCACGCCTCCACCGCGACTGGTTCGATTGTTTCTTAGAAGTTGAAACCCAGGAAGAATACACTTGACGGGAGGTACTTCTGGTCTTAGCCATGACTCGGGAACAAGGATAGCATGAATATTTTTACAGTCAAAAGCGGTCAGGATCTCTGAAAAATGAGCCCAAATACTTTGGGCGGTGATATGAACGACATTAAAATGCTTAGGAACATCAGAAAACTGAGACTTGAGACTATCAGCCAGGGAGGGTATACTCACATAGCCTTCATCTGAGCTACTTGCTGTATGGAAACTTTCATCATCACTATTGTTGTCGATATTGTACATAAAACACAACTATTAGAAAAAATAAAAATAATAATAAAAAAATAATAATAATAATAAATAAATAAAAATAAAAATGCTAATAAATAAAAAATACAATAAATAATGTAACGAACGATAAAATATATAACTATGATAAATAAGAAATTTATAAATAAAGTTTCAACTAATTAAATAAGTGGGTCTTCTATAAAAAAGAAGAATGGGAGTATATAATTTAACATTGCCAACCTGCCGGTTGCGCTAGTAAAGTAAAATATTAATCCTACTAATATTATAAACGCGAAAGTTTGTGAGTGTGTAAGTATGTAAGTATGTATGTATGTATGTATGTATGGATGGATGGATGTTTGCTACTCTTTCACGTAAAAACTACTGAATGGATTTTAATGAAACTTTACAATAATATAGCTTATACATCAGAATAACACTTAGGCTACAATTTATAAAGATATTGTGTGAATTGTTCCAAATATGACGTGGCGCGACGGGAACGGGAAAAAATCCAAATTACCACGCGGACGAAGTCGCGGGCGACCACTAGTTATTATATAGTTATAAGCGGTTAATCAACAACAGCAGTCCGGGTTTACATAATTATAATAAGTTTTACTGGTTCAAGATATAGAAAGAGACAGAGAGTAAACGAAAGGAAGGTACAGTGCGATTACAGATAATTACAGACAGGCAACATTTGTAAGGCAACTTTGTTTCCACAAAGGCATTAGAGCCATGCCAGAAAATTATGACAACCTTGACATTGACAACCTTACAAACGTCAAATGTGTCTATTCAATGTTGATTATCGTGATTTGTTTTCTACCTACTTCAATTTAGGATAATAAAAAAAATTAAAGTTACGTTACACGTTAGAACACAAACAAAAAAATAACAAGTATAAGAAAAACATTAATCTGATCTGTGAGTACGTGGAACTTGGTTCACTATCCATTTGCATAAAAAAAATAACCATAAAATATTTTGGCATATGGTAATTTAGACTAATGATATTTATGCATAATTTTTTTATCCATAACAAATTTAGCATATTTGTCTTAATCATAAATAAAATTAGCATAATCATATTTAAGCATAAAATTTATAAGCATAGCTTTATAAAGGCATAAACGTATCAAACTATAATGAATACAGTCATAATCATCTTACGCAGAATAAGTAAATATGTAAAATAATTAAAAGGCGGCTTAGGGGTGGCCCAAGGGCCACCCCCGCCGCACCTAAACCTACTTTGACACTATATAATATAGGAAATACTGGTTAAAGTATGTAACTTCTTTATTTTTCATTCATTTCATTAATTTATACCTATTCATTTTTAGTAATATATACTATTAGGCGACTTTACACTATGCCTAAAAACATTGTGCAAATTATAAATATGCATAAATATATTAGACCTAAATATAATTATTCCACAGTACATATGCTGCTAAAAATCAATTATGACCAAGTATAATTATGCCAAAAAAAGTATGCCAAATTCATTGTGCTAAAACATTTTAGGATTACATATATTATGTTAACGAAAGGTATCCCGTGGAACTTGACACAATGTGAGGGTATACAAGATAGATTATATGAAAAGGCGCAGACTACCCGGACTGTGTTTTGATGCACCGATACAATAAGCAAAGCGTTTACTTCTTTGATGCTGCAACCCGTTTCGCTCTGGTTTTTGTTGGCGTAATGGCCTTTGCTGCGACAGAGGTGGACGGCGCTGACACTTTCGATGGGATAGATGTAGTCGGTGACGGGGGCTCCTCTGCAATTTCCTGCGGTTTAGTATTAATATTGTGAAGCTCGACAAGGCTCACAATGCGATGCCGCTTTCCATCGGGTGCAGAGATGTAGATAGAACCCTCCTTGGTCCAACACTGAGTAACTCCGAATGCTTCACGCGCTGCCATGAAAGTTTGATGACGCTCCTTCGTCAAGAACTCCGAAACTGTGATATCAGAGCCCTTAAACTTGGTTTTAGCGAACCACACATTATCGCGAGTTGCAAACTTCACTGCAATGGGTCTGGGCTTATGATTTGCAGAGGGCCGGCCCAAACGGCGACAGCGTTCTATATCCCCAGCTGTTAGGGGTACCTGAGTATGTTCCTGGACAACCCTAGCTACCACATCTGCCACCACTTCCCTCTGCACTTCACTTACACCATGAAGCAACAACATCTTACGTCTGCTCCTCGTTTCCATTGTATCCACTGTCGTCACAAGCAACTTAATCTGTCGTTGAAGGTTGCCCACAACCTCGGTCATCAATTGTTTGAAAGCCGCAAACTCTGTAGACAAACACACATTGTGTGGCAGTTTTATCAGTATAAATACAAAGAAGGCGGAAATAGTGAAATACGCATCTCCAGCAGGTATTTGGCAACACTTATTAATTAGCAAGCATTGGACACTAGAATTTATTAGTAATACTATTAATTTAAACTGTTTAATTGGGAGCTATAAATTATAGTTGTTTATCCCACGACTACCCGCGTTTTTTATTCTTTATTATAATATGATTAACAGCATTGGATGTCACTGCAACCTCGAAACGCCTAGAATAATTAGCTTTTCATCTATACTACTATTATAAAGAGGAAAGATTTGTACTTTTGTGTGTATGTTTGTAATGAATAAACTCAAAAACTACTGTGGTGATTTGAAAAATTATTTCAGCAATGGAGTAAACTAAATCACGCGGGCTAGCTGTAATCTATAAGTTCGCTTAATGCACTTTTTTAACCTAAAACATTAAAGAGTTTTTTTTTTTTTTTTTTTTTTTTTTTTTTTTTTTTTTTTTATATATTTGGTTCGCCAAATTGACGCCGCCCGCCTGGTGGTAAGTCGTGACGACGTCTAGCGATTGTGGGCCACTCTCACAGCACTCATTACTATTGAGAGTGACCCTCAACTTGATGACCTACTGATGTGCCTCTTCACGCTCCGCTTAAAGAACCCACGATTATATGTGGGAGGAAACACGTGCACAGGCAGGGCGTTCCAGGCCACTATCGTTCGGCAGAGAAACGAACGTTTAAAACGTTCGGTTCTCGCGAACATGCTATCCACTGTGTGGGGGTGGCATCTCTGCCCGGCACGAGTCGTTCGGGATCGGAAGGAAGAGGGTGGGATCAGATTGAAGAGCTCTTCAGAACACTCGCCGTGGTAAATACGGTAGAATGCGGCCAAGGAAGCTATTGTTCGGCGCTGAACTAGCGGCTCAAGGCTTCCCGTTACCTCCGGACAATCTATAATACGGATAGCCCGTCGCTGCATAGTGTCGAGAGCGTCCAGCAGATACTTCGCGGAGCCGTCCCAGAGGTGAGACCAGTATTCGACGCAGGGTCTAATCTGCGTCTTGTACAGCAGACACCTCTGGTCCGGTGTAAAGAATCTCTTTACCTTATTCAGTAATCCTAGTTTCCGCGAAGCTAGCCCTATACATCTTTCGATGTAGTTTTTATTATTGAGCTCTCGACGAACGTCTATGCCAAGGATATCAAGGTTGTCCTTCATTGGTAATAATGCATTCTGAAGAGAGGGTAGTGGAAGGAAAGGGGATTTCTTCGCAGTAAATGCACACGCCTGTGTTTTGCGGGCATTGAACTCGACCAGGTTCTCGGTACCCCATTGAGAGATACTGTCGAGGTTACGGTCGAGATCAGCCACGAGTCGTAGTCTCTCCTCCTCAATCTCAGATCGCCCCGCCGTCGGACGAACCGAGTAACTCCCGTGCAGTGTGCTGTCATCTGCATAGCAATGAATGTTCCCGAGGGATAGCATATCATTGATATGCAGAAGAAAGAGAGTTGGTGATAGTACGGACCCCTGCGGTACCCCGGCATTCACTTGCAAGAAGCGAGAAGCCTAGCCATCGCAGAGGACCCGCACTCGGTGCTCGTTTAAAAAGCTGGCAATCCAGCTGCACAGTTGCGTGCAGACATGCGTTACGAATGCCAGAAGATCGCTTTGGCCTGAAGCCGTATTGTCGATCATTGATTAGCGAGTGATCCTCTAGGAATTGCATGAGCTGCTTATTTATAAGGAGCTCAAGCACCTTGCAAATGACTGAAGTGACAGCTATGGGTCGATAGTTGCCTGGATCGGACCGATCCCCTTTCTTGGGGATCGGTTGTACGTTCGCCTCCTTCCAGACCTCCGGCACGAGCCCTGAAGAGTATGACAGGCGGTACAGACGCGTTAATACTGGAGACAACTCAGCTGCACATTTTCGTAGCACCACCGCCGGAATGCCGTCAGGGCCACTGGCTTTCCGCGTGTCGAGTGACCGCAGCACTGCCCGTACATGACATTGCCTGATAACAATATCAGGCATTGTGTGGCCACAGTTGGCGATGGCGGGGGGCTGCAGGCCACGGTCGTCGACCCGGGAATTAGCCGCAAAGAGGTCTGCGAGCATATCCGCTTTCTCTTGGGCTTTGTGAGCCAGTGTTCCATCTGGGTAACGCAGCGGTGGCAGCGAGGGCTGACAAAAGTTAGATTGCACGGCTTTGGCCAGTTGCCAGAATCCACGGCTGCCCGTGGGATGGGAAGTGAGCTCCTGACCAAGCCGCGCGACGCGCTGGGCATCCGCTCACTTAAAGGCCCTCTTACTCGACTTTGTGGCCCGGTTGTACGCTGCTTTGAGGTGGCCCACGTTTGGGTCGCGCACAGCCCGGGCCTTGATCCAGGCGCGATATGCCGACTGTTTTTGTCGAACAGCTTTGGCACAATCTCGCCCGAACCAGGGACGGGCTCTGCGGATACTGGCGACATCAGTGAAAGGGATGTAATAATCCATCCCTAAACTGATCTCGCCAGCAATAGCAGAAGTACTATCCGAAGGAGCCTTTCCTACAAAGCAGCGCTGGCTCCAGGGGACGGACGCATAATAATCACGTAGACCGTCCCAATCCGCTGACGAGTAGTGCCATAGTCGTCGTGACGTTTGTACAGGACGTGCAGGAGGTGACACATTCATGCCAGCGTGAACAACACAGTGGTCGGAACTACCCAGTGGGGCTCCTACCGAAACACTGTACTGGGCTGGGCGACTCGTCAGCAGTAGATCCAGCAGAGCGGGCGCGTGATCTGACCTGTCTGGTATCCGGGTGATCCCGCATACCATCTGGGTCAGACCGTGGGAGAGAGCGAACGCATGGGCGGCTCTACCCGCATGATCAGTCTTGAGGGACCCCAGCCATTCAATGTGATGGCCATTGAAGTCCCCCAGAAATACTAGGTCAGCGTTCGGGAACCGCACCTGCGCTTCATCAGCCGTGTCGCTGAGGTACTGGAAGAGCTTTGTTGTCTCAGAATCCCCTGTGTGGGATCGGTAGACGCACACGTAGATGGCTCTGGCTCTTAGAGCCATGGTCTACGTGCAGCCAAAGGACGGAATTGGAGGGGTTCTCTAGGCAACGCAACCGGCGGCAGCAAACATCCGCCATAACGAACACGCACACCCCGGCTTTGTCTCGAAATTGTTCCTCGATGACATAGCCGGGGTAACACAGGTAAGACGTGTCGTCAGGGCGGCGTATTTGTGTCTCCGTGAGGAACATCACAGCGGGCCGTGCCGTCTCAAGGTGGTGGTGGACGGTATCGAGGTTCGCATGGAGTCCACGGACGTTAGTGAACTCCACCTCGAAATGTGAAGTTGTGGGGTTTCCTAGGGCCGCTGTGTAACGTTTATTTCTTTTTTGTTGCACTGCCATTGTAGATTTTGAAGAAGAAGCGTGAAGACAGGGCGACATTTGGTGCAGCAGTAAGTGACAAAGCGCAGGGGCTAGCTTTGTCTAGAACCGTGTGGTTAGGTCGGAGCCGACTCGCCGGACGGAAGGGCTCCCAAACCCCCCTGATGCAAGGCCGCCGCTACCCCACACCGGTTACCACCCGGAGCAGCGATCCCACATCAGGATTATGCGCAACATGTGGGGCAGCCTCCTGGGGTGGTTGGCCCCAGGCGGGCCCCATGACTGTGTTGCGGGCGGCCGCGGCAACGCCGTTGCTAAGGGTCTCCCTGGCCGGCGAATCGACCCACACCACCCACACTAGACTCCGTTTCGCCCCCACTGGTCCCATGCCTGCTGCACCATACATCGCCCCGGGCCCGGCGGTGCAGCTGCTGAACACCTAACGCAACCCAGCCTGGGCTGGGTTACTTGGTGGGCACACAGCACAGCTGCACGGTGGTACCCCCCCGGACCAACACTGTTGTACCACCTGGTACCCACGTAGGGGCCGAAGCTACTCCATAGGTACCGTAAATTCCATCGTCCCTCGTCCATTTATCAGCAGGTGCGCCACTAGCAGGTGAGGTCGCTGGGGCCCTATAGATGTTGGTAGAGCCCCTTTGCACCCAAGCCCCTTTGCACCCAAAGATTTTATGAGTGATTTTATGAGTGAAATTATGAAGCAAAATTAACCCCTCAACCCACGCGCAAAAAAAAAAAAAAAGTCTTGGGAGCACGGGCGGGTGATGACATCGTGACGTTGTCTTACCATCTCGTAGAAAAAAAGGAATATCTCTACAACCAAACCATATTTTACGATTCTGTAAACGGCAATAGTTTTATTGATATATATTTGATGATCAAGCATCAAAAAATGAATAATAATGCAAACAAATTATTTATTATAAATTGTCCAAAATTTGGAAACCACGTTGTAAGCTAAATTTCAAGAATTCAAATGAATTTCAAGAAATTCAACTGAATTTCAAGAAAATTCAAATGAATTTCAAAGAACAAGGATTTATGCTATCTAATAACGTAAATATTTTGATAAAAGACCAGCGGCGGAACTGAAAAATGTAACTTAAAGTTAAGATTCAATTAACTAAATATAATGTAACTTAAATATAATGTTAAAAAAACTATTATTTTTCTCAATAAAGTTATATAGGTTGTTATTTTATGAGAAAATATTTCTATGGTTAGGTATTTAAAAAAATATTTCCATCAAAATCTAACTTTGATGTCGCGTTTACGACTCTGTTCTACATCACAACATCTACGATTTTATTTAAAAATTTATTAAATATTTTAAACAATGCCAGTGTTCGTCTTCTGAGACAATTAGTTCGCAAGTGTCGGTACCAACTGCACGGTGTACAGTGTGAACTATATAACTTGCACATGGATTGTAGTGCGGTGCTATCCGTGAGTGATTTTGATATATGTGACCGCGTAACTTATAACCAAGCGAGTCGTAGTCGCGATTACTCGCGATCTGTGCAGTGCACGTCACAACGCGAAGTTTGACAAGTTATGCAACCATCGAAAGAGTAATGCCGGGCAATTAGGATCACTCGAAAACAAGACGGTGATGAATTTGTCAAACACACACATCGTTGATGCCACACATAGTGTTCTGACCAAAGGGTTAAACTTTGCAGTAACACCAAAGCGACTTCCCTATGAAAACATTATAAGTAGCATCGAGGAAGTATTAACGCGCAACAAGTTACCGTCTAACGACGCAGATACACTTAGACAGGATGTTGCTGTTATCTTAAGGAATGCGAAGCCACCTAGGCCTAATATCACCACGGAAGAACAGCAGGCACTAAAAGAGTTACGTTCTAATACGAATATTATAGTGCTGAAAGCTGACAAGGGTAATTCTACTGTGGTGATAGACTCGATGGACTACGATGGGAAAATAAAAAACCTACTTTGTGACGCTGCAGTTTACAAACCAGTGACTTATAACCCGACGGCCAGAGTCACCAAACGTATACGTGCGGTTATTGGACCACGAGGAACTGTTTGACAAGGATGTGTTTGAGCGTCTACATAGACCTATGGCAGTCCAACTATCAAAGCTATATGGTTTGCCTAAAGTCCATAAGGAGAATGTACCTTTGCGCCCTATTGTGAGTCAAATCAACTCACCAACGTATTATTTGGCGAGACACATAGCCAAGGTACTGCAACCATTAGTAGGTAACACCACATCCTTCGTTAAAGACTCTCGGCATTTTGTGGACATAATCAAGAGCGTGAAAGTGGAACCGGATGATGTGATGGTGAGTTTCGACGTGGAGTCACTCTTCACCAACGTTCCCGTTCAAGATTGCCTTGAGGTCATTGAGAAGAAACTGAAGGACAATGGTCTGTCCAACAAATACATTGTTCTACTTAGACATTGCCTAGAGGGTCATTATTTTCTTTATGGTGGACAGCATTTTCTCCAAATCGACGGAGTGGCCATGGGTAGCCCCGTAGCACCGGTGATGGCAAACATTTGGATGGAACACATTGAAGATTCCATAGACATGCAGTTAGTACAGGTGAAACTGTGGCAGCGATACGTGGATAATGTCTTCGGTATTATGAGATGGGGCCCAATAGAAGTAGAACAATTTTTAAGCCACTTGAACTCCATACACCGGAACATCCGGTTTACTCATGAAATGGAGTTGGACATATCATTGGCTTTTCTCGATGTCAAAGTAACAGTGAGAGAGAGTTGTTCTCTCGGACACACTGTGTACCGCAAACCCACACACATGGACAAGTACCTGAATGCCGGTTCACATCATCATCCGCGATACTTGAGATCCGTTGCGGTGTCGCTGGTAAATCGAGCCTATGACCTTTGCGACCCTGAACACTTACAGAAACAGCTCGCTCATGTTCAGGAAGTGTTGAAACAGAACGGGTATCAGGGACATAGACAACATCGTGAAAGGAACAAGGTACAACCCTTGGGAGTAAGCAGAGCACCAGCATTTATGCCGTACGTGAAAGGAGTGACGGACAAAATTGAAACAGTACTACAAAGATTAAGACTTAACGGATTAAGACTGTATATAGGCCACACTCCAAAGTCATAAACCACCTGCGGACCCCTAAAGATACCATTCCTCTACAGACACCGGGTGTTTATAAGGTAGACTGCAGCTGTGGTAGTTCATACATCGGACAGACCAAACGTACTATCGCTGAGAGGGTCAAAGAACACATCACAGCTGTAAAAAACCGCCAAATAAACAAGTCTGCGATTGCCGAGCATTTGTTGGAATCGGGTCCCAACCACTGGATTGAGCTCCACAAGCCACAAGTCCTATCCACTGACAGACACTATTACTCCAGGATAGTGCGGGAAGCCGTCGAAAATTCTTACTTAAGTGCTAGGGTCCAGAAAGTAGTGATCAATGGTAAACAGTCACCTGGTTCTCCTGTAGCAATGGGGGTACCGCAGGGTTCAATTTTGGGACCTTTTCTTTTTCTAGTATATATTAATGATCTCCCTCACCTCATAAGAGACGACCACGAGGTAGTTTTGTTTGCTGATGACACTTCTTTAATATTTAAAGTTAAACGTGGACAGCGCGAACTTGACGATGTAAACATTGCCCTCTCTAGGATAGTCCACTGGTTTTGTGCTAATAATTTATTATTAAATGAAAATAAAACTAAATGTGTAAGATTCACCTTAACTAATGTAAGACTTGTTAAAACCAGTGTTAAGGTTAGGGATGATATAATAGAATTAGTCGATGACACTGTCTTTCTGGGCATAACGTTAGACTCCAAATTGCAATGGGGGCCTCATATCGGGAAAATTTCGGCCAGGCTTAGTTCAGCAGCCTATGCTGTCAAAAAGATCCGACAACTTACAGACATTAAAACGGCGCGTCTTGTCTACTTCAGCTACTTCCACAGTATCATGACATATGGCATACTACTGTGGGGTAACGCTGCCGATATTGAATGCATCTTTGTGTTGCAGAAGAGGGCTGTCCGGACTATCTATGGAATGGGGTCTCGGGAGTCATTAAGAGATAAGTTTAAGCATAATAACATCCTTACAGTGTATTCACAGTATATTTATGAAATTTTATTGTATACCCACAAGAACAAAAGTAAATTTGTGAAAAATAGTGATAATCATAATCTAAACTTAAGAAATAAGGATAAACTGGCTGTTCCTAAATTTAGGCTTCATAAAGTGAGTAATTCTTTTGCGGGGAACTTTATTCGAATGTACAACACATTGACAACCGAAATAGCAAATATATCTGTTAATAAATTTAATAAACTAATAAAACGTAAATTGTGCCATAAAGCTTATTATAGTATTAATGATTTCTTAGATGACAAGGCTGCCTGGTTGTAACACGAATTGCTCCTTTCTAAATAACGCTGTATTAGATTTAAGATGAAATATTTTGGAAAAAAGCCGAACTGAGTTTCTTGAGGGCTTTTCTCAGTCTCGTTGCATTTTGGAACCCTCGGTAGAGTCACACCAACTTTTGACGAATCTAAATAATTTTCTAAAAATTTCAAAGATAATAAACGTTATTTTATTTTTGATATCTTATAATCTTTAGCTACAAACCTTTAATCGTATTTGGTTGTACTACAGGGCATCAAGTTTTTCAATTAGTTTAATTAAGTAAACAATATTTTTGCTTGTTTTCAATTAATTTCATGTCATTAACAACGATGGTTGTGTTTCCACAAGGTTCTGTTTGGGAAATTATAATTAAAAGAGATATCAACTGCAACGAACACTTTAATTGTTTATTAAAATGATGGTTTACTATTTATATTTTATGCGCGTGCTTATTTTGAATGTGTAGACGAACATAAATATAGGTATGAAACAGAAATATAAAAGTAGCATTAAATCTGACCAGGGTCGCAAACTTTGGCGACACAAAAGGTCATAAAATCTGTATAGATGTTTTTTTACAATAGCATTTTATACGCAATCAAACAGATACGAAGAAAAATCACTGTTTGTCGACGTGCCTTTTTAGGTAGTCTTACCGATCGGTCCAGGTCACTATTTTCTATTTGTTCCGAGAAATTCTTTGTTCCGACGCTCTGTTTTTGCAAAAACATGGTCTTCAAAGCTAAATATCTCGCTAATGGATCCTTAAATCCAAAAGTCGTGTTTGCAACCTCTCAATGGTTTTAGAAAACCTATTTAATGATACGCACACAAAGGGCTACACGGGAGAAAAATATATCATCCCCATTTACGTGTAAGGCAGGTACCGCAAAAAAAAAAAAATTTTACAGTTTGTCGGCTTAGTAAATAATATATACAAATACATGCTAAAAATTCACGTTTCTATCACCAACCGTTCGGGAGTAAAACCGAGGACATGACGAAACTATAAGCGTTCCGAGACTTTTACTACGTAACCCTAAAAAATAGATTTACTCTGTTCTATAACATAAGTCAAATATGCTATATTTCATATCAATCGTCACGCAGTCATTAACAAGAAAATTAAGTCGTAATTATTCAGACTACACAATTGTAATACGTAATATAAATGTTGCAAGTTATAGCATGTAAGTGTAGAATAATAGTAAGATAAGTACTTACTATGTAAGTTTCTAATTACAAACATGACCTCCTTGAATTCTTAAATTGGACTCGCAAATATAACTTAGACGCCTGTAAAAGTTTCTCCACGGAAGATTTTTGCTTACACGGACAAAATTCGTGCGCCTACTCTCTACCCTGAGCTTTAACGGATTGGATGGAACCAAGGTCAGCAGCTTCAGTACTTTCAGTTACGATCGCTCGCTAACGCACCAACATATTTAAAACCGCGGCAGGTAAGTACCCCCCTGCAGCAATAATCTTTGCCCTTTGTTTGCCAGAGCCTCATTTGTAGATCAGTAGGTGTAACGTGTGCAGGTGTGAAAGTTGTAAATTATACCAAAAGTGCCCGGCAACTGGAATAGGCTCGCACCTGAAAATTTTTCTAAATTCTGTAATAGAAATCTTTGCTCTTTATCTATTAGTAGATAGACGCATTAAAATCCATAAGTGCTTGGCGACCGGACTTACTTACAAACGACCATTCTATTCGGCTATGCGCAATAATATACTCTCGTGCTATAATGTTATAAGTTTTTTATATTTTTTTATATTGGGTTCGCCAAATTGACGCCACCCGCCTGGTGGTAAGTCGTGACGACGTCTAGCGATTGTGGGCCACTCTCACAGCATACAATACTATAGAGAGTGGCCCTCAACTTGACGACCTACTGATGTGCCTTTTCACGCTCCGCTTAAAGAACCCAGGATTATATGTGGGAGGAAACACGTGCACAGGCAAGGCGTTCCAGGCCACTATCGTCCGGCAGAAAAACGAACGTTTAAAACGCTCGATTCTCGCGAACATTCTATCCACTGTGTGGGAGTGGCATCTCTGCCCGGCACGCGTTGTTCGGGATCGGAAGTAAGAGGGTGGGATCAGATTGAAGAGCTCTTCAGAACACTCGCCGTGGTAAATACGGTAGAATGCGGCCAAGGAAGCTATTGTTCGGCGCTGAGCTAGCGGCTCAAGGCTTCCCGTTACCTCCGGACAACCTATAATACGGATAGCCCGTCGCTGCATAGCGTCGAGAGCGTCCAGCAGATACTTCGCGGAGCCGTCCCAGAGGTGAGAGCAGTATTCGACGCAGGGTCTAATCTGCGTCTTGTACAGCAGACACTTCTGGTCCGGTGTAAAGAATCTCTTTACCTTATT